>OX457047.1:4047617-4187617 GCA_949752735.1 Lumbricus terrestris | reverse complement strand
CCTTTCTTATAGATATAGATAGCCGGAAAGCAAAACCTAAAAGAGGTTTACCAAACGCATTTCATTCTTATTTAAAGTATTGTAACTGTAATACAATACCAAGAAATTATTACGCTCCATCTTGATTAGACAATCAAATTGTTCTTTACAAAAACCGCGACAAAAGTTTGCAGAATTTGATTAGATTAGCCTATGACTGTATTTTCCAGTTCGTATCGCCTGCGTGACAATCCTCGTCCTATTCTTGATAATAGCAGCTGTTACGGCTGCTAGCTCCGTTCCTCTATCCGCATTAATCCTTCAACCAGAAATCACCAATCGATATTGATAACCGATTGAACGAAACATTAGATTATTATTCGCTCTGCAACGATCTGCCCGGTTGCTAATGGCGACGATGACGTCCATCGTTCAGTTATGCGTTTCGTGTTTCCAAAAAAACAAAACACGATTAACACTGATAAATGATAATTATCGTTGTAATAATTATATTATTAATGCAAGCGAATGGCAAACACTGCCAAGAGTCAACCACTCAACCACTCAATCAATCAATCAATCAATCAACCAATCAATCAATCAATTAATTTCGTTTATTTAAAAAACCAAACTGACCCAGACGCAGCAGAAACACATATTAGTCGTGGCATTTACAGAGACCATCACATCACAACAATAACATATTGTGCTAATATAATTTTATACAGAATGCGTAACAATTCGAACTCCGCCACTGGTCGCACTTTGCCAGTGCCAGTCCCAAGCCTGGATAAAGGAGGAGGGTTTCGTTAATGGTCTTTGTTACCACACAGTGACGTTAAACTGCAAATACAATTATGACGATCTTTAATAGGTAATCTGAAGTCAAACGGTCTAGATCGATGGCTACAATTATTATGATTATCCGTTACTAAAAAATCCAGCGGAGGTCAGCTATTTAGCGCAGTTCCTTCTTGCAACTGTTGGTGTGACAAATCCATAAATGACGGCGTGTAAGAGCACTTCTCAGTCAGTCGTCTTTCCATCTTCATGTAAGGCTGAATAATCGATATTTTTATACTGGTATAGGGGGTCTATTAAAAAATAACTGCGTTACAAATGGGATTCTGAGATCGAGGAATAAGTAGGAATATAAAGACGAAGCTTTTTTCAATTGCAATTATATTTTCATATCGATGTCATGTCAACCAAACGTGTTAACATCGGGCGAAACATCGAAAATCTTGTGTGGAATGTCACACCTTCGTTCAATAGAAGCCAGAAGAAAACACAGGACAGCGGTAAAGTAGCAGAGTAACATCTTATTTGTTTATCGGAGAAAATTAAGTTGAGATCAAGTTGATCGTATTACACGAAGAAGTAAAATATGAAAACGTGAATAAACCATCTGATTATGAAAAGTTCTAGATCGAGAAACAGTTTTTACTGGTTCGTAGAGCTAACACTGCGTGGTTCGATTGAAGTGTCACTTTGTTTTATCCTACAGCGCCAGTTCCCACAGTCTCCCGCTGTCGGGTTGCCTATTTGCTATGGACTGTGTAGTCTTTCAAATTACGATTATGCCTAAAGGTGATCTTCGATTGATGCATTTTAAAATGAGTTGATATCTTTATTGAAGTCTCCAGGTTGATTTTTATTGCCATTACAAGAGGACAATTAATAGTGATTAAGTTGATTGAAATTTTAATTTTAAATGAACACGAGCCGAACGGAACGGAAACGTTGTCGCAAATTCAAATTCAATTAAGTGACTTCTTTCAGAAATGACGCTGTATAAAGGTGAAACCAGGTTATAGACCATAATTGGGGTAAACATTATTTTTTTAACTTCTGATGGGATGTTCTGTCCATTTTCTAGCGTCCAAATGTGATTTTGGATGATCATTAAGTAGACGAATCGATCAATCAATAGTAATTTATATAGCGTCCCTTCAAGGTACCTACTCAAAGGCGCTCCCGGCCGAGATCAAGCGGAAAAAAACAGTCTTCAACAATTTGTGATACCATTCACACGAATGTTCACGATTTAGACACCTTGAAACCGTGTGTTATGTCAGATATATAAATATTATATTCGTTCATTCATAAAATCATAGTAAGGTGATCCTATAAATCTATTCAACCGTTGAAAACGAAGATCATTTTGCTTCCACTGATGTTGAATCAACATGCCTAATGCGCGATATTTTAACCCTCTCTTCACACGACGGAAGATTAATGTTGCGATGCAAGTCGTGAGAACTTTTCAAAAACTTATTTATTTCAACATCAAAGTCCTCTTCTGGAGTGCGAATCCCTTAATCCTTCAAAACACGGATCGAATTGCTAAAACTCCGTCCTTAGACACCTCTAAAACGTTATAGGTAATAGTTACATAAGCGTAAGAAAACGGAACCTATAGGTTATCAAAAAATCTGCAGAAATAATTCGTGACATACAACAGGAGAGTGACAAGCTCTTCTGAACAGAACCAACTTATTTTTCATCAATGCTGACAATGTAAATTCAAAATCTGGAGATAGAAAGACGGACACCATAGGCTAGCCATCCTCATTTAGACACGGAGTTATTGAGCGGCAACCAGCCAACTTACCAACCATTGCATTAGTCTTGGTTGCTTTACATATTGAGCAAATTTTCTTTCATTTTCAGCTTTTATTCTGGAAGATAGAGGGTGCAAACCGTTTATATGCAAAATGATTTCTTAACAGGATCTCCACCAACAATGATGACGATAGAAACAATTACAACAACAGCATAAATAACAGCAACAAAAACCAGTAACCAAAAACAGTAACCCAGAATCAGTGGCGGATCCAGAACTTTTCGAAGGGTGGGGCCAAAAATATTTAGGGCTGGGTCGGAAAATTTTTCGTTGATCTTTTTACTGAAAAATCTGATGAACTTTTTCAGTCGTTATGCCGAAACCAGAGTTTAATTTAGCCCCCTCCTCTGGGGGGATTGAGGTTTCCGGAGAGGTAGATAATTGACCGTCGGAAGACAATCATGAGGCGCGCAGCGCCAAGAGTGGTAGGGAAGGGGTGTGGGGAGGGGATAAGCCACCACCAGAAACTTTTTGAATTTTCACATTGCAATGGTAGAATTTTAAGCTGTTATCTTAACAAAATAGCTGTACTTTTCAGTGCTTATAAGAGTGCTATAAGGTCTCAATAAATATAGACTATACAGGGTGGGCCAGCATAAATGTCCCGACTTTGCAGGCGTATAACTTCGCCAATTTTTAACATTTATTTATACTTTATGCATCAAATTAAAGGTATTTCACTCTAGTATTATCTCTAAAAAAGTCGAACTGATACTAGTCTCGGTTTTAATTATATACTTGGATCAGCGCTAGCTACCGTTTTTTGTCATTACTGACGCATTATGACGCCGTTTCCCGGGAAAATTCTATCGTTTTTTGCTAAAACGCGCGTAGACACGATCATTTTGAGTGTTTGTAGGGTCCCTACCATGAGTATATTCTAATCGCAAAACCGCGTCCTTTCAATTTTGCCAACAGCCGTGCACTGCCATGCGCTGCTTCAGATGCTTGCACGCTGCCAGTCGTTTCTTTGCGTAAGAGCTGGAGAGTTCGTGGGACTTCTCGTCGACAAATTACTTTAACTTTAGGTCTATAATCTTTTCCAATACGCTATTCAGTGCTTCCAAGACGGCCTGTTTTGCGCTGAATTTGCATGCAGGGCCTGCCCTGGTCATTGTCTTGACTGCAAATGTACGCGGACACACGAGCAATGTTAGCGGATGTGAGCGCCGTGCGCTCCGATTCCCATGGTTTGCAAGTAGAAAGTCCTGTTTTATTAATTTTCCGTAGCAGATAATACAAGGTATTGTTTATTCCATCCTCTGTTAGAATATTCGTTAATCATTTCAAACGAATTAAATCCCTTACCAGTTCGTAAAATTAAGATCGAAACGCGATCATCGTCTGTCAACGGCGCCAGGTTGCGTCACAAATGACAGCAAAATATGGTAGCTAGCGCTGTTCCGGGCATATAATTAAAACCGAGACTAGTATCAGTTCCACCTTTTTAGAGATAATACTAGAGTGAAATACCTTTAATTTGATGCATAAAGTATAAATAAATGTTAAAAATTGGCGAAGTTATACGCCTGCAAAGTCGGGACATTTATGCTGGCCCACCCTGTACTTTAAAAATAGGTTTTTTTAAGTTTCCTCACTGCAACATGCCCTTGTGAGAATGTGAGATGCCATTTTAGCAAAATTACTCAATTTGTTCAGTACTGATAATATATTATATTATTATAGTGAAATAACTTCAGACATGAGTATAATTATATTACATAAGCCTGGTGTTCTCAAACTGTGGTACGCGTACCCCTGGGGGTACGCCAGGCGCCGATAACATTTTAAAAAATATATAATTATTTTCTTTGAGTTTACGGATTTTGTGTCCATCTTCCTTTGATTAGCAGTGATTTTTAACGTTGCAAGGTGTAACAACATCCCCATTCATTTCACATATTATTAAGTTCCTTGACGCATTCTGTATAATAGTGCATAAAACATATGAAGGCCGTAGCCAGGATTTTTTTTGGGGGGGGCTGTTTAAAAATTTCTTTCCCGAAAACTAGATGTTCTGTTTTAAGTAATCCGCCCGAAATCTTTAAAAAGGGGGTCAATTCCCTTCTCAAAAAGATGACTTTTGTTTAGTCATCAATCCGAAATCTTCAAAAAGGTGTTCAATTTCCATTTTCAAAAATTGGTGAGTGACTGTGTGCAGTTGCAGTTTAACGTCACTGTGTGGTAACAAGGACCATTAGCGACGCCATCCTCCTTTATCCAAACTTGGGACTGGCACTGGCAGAGTGCGAACAGTGGCGCAATAAAAAAACTCATGATGGATAGATCCGATTTGACCAGGGTCTATGACATCAGAGGCCATTATCCTAGACATAAATTTGCTCGGCGTATTACAGCACTGAAGAGCTCATGCAGTTGTATTTTGATGACCCTTTTTCGTCCGAAATTTTCAGAAAAAGGTGTTGAAATTCCCTTCCCAAAAAAATGATGATTTCTTAGTCATCCGTCCGAAATCTTCAAAAAAGGTGTTCAATTGTCCTTCTAAAAAGTGTGTGTGTAGTTGCAGTTTAACGGCACTTTTGGTAACATCGAACATTAGCGACGATCTCCTCCTTTATCCAGGCTTAGAACTGGCACTGGCAGAGTGCAACCTGTGGCGGAGTTAAACTGATGACTTTTTAGTCTTCCGTACAAAATCTTCAAAAGAAGGTGTTCAGTTTCTCTTTCCGAAAAACATATGACTTGTTTTAGTCATCCGTTCGAAATCTTCAAAAAGGTGTTCAATTTTCCTTATAAAAAAGATGACTCTTTTAGGCTTCCGTCCGAAATCTTCAAAAAAGGTGTTCAGTTTCGTTTCCCAAAAAACTTATGATTTTTTAGTCATCCGTCCAAAATTTTCAAAAAAAGGCGTTCAATTTTCCTTCCAAGAAGGTGATGTCTTTTTTTAGTCATAGGGCCGAAATCTTGAAAAAAGGTGTTCAATTTCATATCCAAAAAACTGATGACTTTATTTAGACATCCAAACGAAATCTTCAAAAAGGTGTTCAATTTTCCTTCTAAAAAATGATGACTTTTTAAGATTGCAATAAATAAAATACTTCCCACTACTTAATGAAATATAGTTAGATATAAATAAGAACAAGAAGTAAACATGTGTGATCATTCACCGCAGTTTCTTGCACATATAGACTAAACTTAACATGTTTCACCCTGAAATTTTTTGGCATCTGGAAAAAAGAAATTACATCCCTAACACTGTTGTGAGTGTTAACTTGATTTGTAATTAATAGTGAGTTGTACTTAGTTATAATTGTGTTTATTGGTGTTAGTGTTTTTACATTTTACTATGATTATATACACGAATAACATACATTGCTTGCCATAAATCATAGTTGGATACTGTTGAAAGATTGTTTCTTTTCGTTGCTTTATATTAAGACAATGCAATTGTGTGAGAGACTTAGATTACATTTTAATTACATTTATATATTATTTTTATTATAGATTTTAATTACATTTATACATGACTGACACCCTGAAATTTTTGTGGGGCCACTATGGATGGGGGGGCACGTCCCATGGTGATTTTAAATGGGGGGCATGGCCGGATGCCCCCCCTGGATCCGCCCCTGCGCAGAATGCACATTTCGATTTTTTTATGATACACAAAAATCTTCATAGACGAACATCAAAAGAATTCGCATTTATGTTTTAAGCTACTACGACACTAATTTTTTCTTGCTGTGGCATGATTATTTTCTGTACAAGACATCGAATAATAATTATAATTATAATGACGATTCAACAACAACAACAACATTGTGAACATGTTTTCTATCTTTTAAATAGAAAATGCAATTTCAGCTCAAATGCATACTTTCGAAATAGTTGTTAATGGGTTTTCGGGAATTGAAAAAATCTCCAAACTATTTGTTTCAAAATATATGTTTTCTCTTGAACTTTCAGAAATTGGTAATTGATAATTGATACGCATCCTCTGTCGTTTGGATGCGAGCACTTTTGATGCATTGTATATCGTTTAACATCTGAAAACAAAGGGGCAGCAGCAGAAAGAGCAGCTCACGATGTTTATGATAATTAGGAATGCAAATATGCTGCTATTTCAGAGTCGCTGCTTTGAATACTTGGTTTTATGATGACAACAAGGAGGTGCTCAGGGCTGCAATCTGCCAAAGACATTATTTTTTGTCGATGGCAGCGACTTCTGTTGTCTAATACTGTCGTTACAAATAGTTATGCGTCCGAGCTAAATGTTTCGGTTTTTCGAAATGGATTACATATAGTCTTGGCATAAAACGATTAAAGGTTTCTAAATGAAACCTACTTTGCAAATATTAATGTCGTTTGTTAAACTAGGTATGACACAGTTGGCAATGTATAAAAAGGATTTAGCGAGTTTAAATGATGCTTACTGCATTATTCGCAGTGGAAAGAAAACTTTTAATTGATCTATTATACAATTGTCTTAAATGAAATAATAAAAGTGGCGCTGTTATTTATTTACCATGACGCTTCCGATTGTTCACTGCACACGAAGCAACCTAAATGCATAATACATAATTATGTTTAATTGAGTTGGAGAAGAAAGATTAAAAGTAGTCCGAAATTCCATGCTTAAGAAATCTAACGGACAACCTAAACAGAGGAGTTTACGAAGTCTTGTTCTATAATCGCATTGTGGCTGATTATAATTTTCAAAAAGGCGCATGGCAATATCGATGCTTAAACATTGGTGCAGTTGTAATGGTACTGTAGGTTCTGGTTGGGTTTTCGACAGCGTCCGTGTAACTGAAATACCAGACAACGAAGGGTGGGACTGACCATGCGATGTCATAAAGCTGGGGCCGAGAAATATGAAGTCTCTAATACTTCGTGTCCATGGCTGATTCTCTTAGCTTTACATCATTTTCGAGGCGTAATGTCGACAACGAACTGATGCGAATATTATTTCGTATTCAAATAAAGATTTATATATAAACTATGAGTGAAGCCGCTGCCGACGAGTATGGTTTAAAGATAAATACTTCAAAGACGAAAGTTATGACCATCATCGATGAGGTCCTTGAGGTTTTCGTCGCAGGCGTTGGTCTCAAACAGGTTGATGACTTTACATATCTAGGCAGCAAAATCTCAAGTGACGCCAAGTGCTCAGGCGATGTTAAGTCCAGGCTGGCCATGGGCATGGCAGTCATGGTGAAGCTCACGAAGGTCTGGAAAAACAAATCCGTCAGCATCCAAACCCAGCTCCGATTGATGAAGTCCCTGGTGTGGTCGGTCGCAACTTATGGTTGCGAATCATGGACGCTCAAGAAAGATGAGGAAAAGCAAATTCAATTTTTTGAAAACAAATGTATTCAAAAGCTTTTGCGCATATCCTGGACGCTCAGGCTTACAACAGAGCAAGTTTATCGGCTTGCTACAACTTGCCCCGGACTCTTGGGTTCCATCAAAGCTCGCAAACGCTCTTATTTCGGACATATCATCAGGCTCCCTCAGGATTCCTTGGAAAATGCCATCATGATGGGTCACGTAGAGGGTTATCGACACCGTGGAAGACCGTGTATTAACTGGATAGACAACATTCTTTCCTGGTCCCACCTTTCTGGATCCTATCCTCTCGCTGCCGCACGCAATAGGCGTCAGTGGAGAGCCCTAGTCCATGCATGTGACAAACCGTCGCGCGGCGACATCGGTGCTTGACATGACATGACATGACTATTGCAAAATCCAATGATGCTTAAAGATCTTTCAAGATAAAATAAAATCAAATAGAATCAAATACCATTTTTTAAGGTTAAACAGCAACCATCTGCAATTTTTCAGAAAATCACTTTTTGACGCTATTCGATGCGTAAAATTATTCTTCACAGCCTAATTAAGGTTGTATGTACATACGATGAATAGGCAGTAAGATATCGTTCAGAATCTGAATGTCGTATCTACAAGTTAACCCTCAGGCTACCAAGCTTTTTTTGTAACACTGACTACCAAGGGGGGGGGGGTGGTTACCACCCCCCCCCTGGATTTTGGGTTTCGTTTGAGATATCAAAACTTGCAATGCACCATTGGATTCAGCATTCATTTCTGCACAAAATGGTATATTTAGGTTTAGAAAATATGAAGGCACCTCGAAATTATGAATTTTTTACCATGGGTACCCATCGATTCCACAAAATGTATGCTTACGCATAGGGAATATATTAGATTCTGTGTGTTTTATACATGATTTATATATAAAAAGTAGTTTACATATAATAAAGTCCAATATTCAACTATAAAAACTAGTAATAAGTCTGTTTTATGTTAAATCAAAACAAAAAAAATGTTTTAGCCGCTGAAAAACGTTTACGCACACATATCGGTTCGCGTTGCAAAAAACCCAACATTTGTATACATTTTTACTTATTTTGAGCACTTCCGGTCATCAAATTTTAAATTATGTAGTATCAGAAAATAGCCCTAAATGCCCTCTACAGAATGGCATAATTTATTGCTATTAAAAAATAAATTATGGATAAGTTATAATAGAAAAAACATGACAATTTTATGAAAATAAAACACCTTTATATATATTTCAATTTATTTTGAGCACTTCCGGTTGTCAAAAGACAACTCAATGAGCATGGAAATGTAGCCCCACATTCCCTCTATAGAATGGTATAATTTGTGTCTCTTAATATTAAGGGGCTGAAAAGTTACAGACGATATTCTAGGGGGGTGGTATCCACCCCCCTCTGGTACCTTGGGTATATCGGGTGTAACTTTTGAACGGTAGGGGGCATCATCAAAACTTTTAGCTCAAAATGTGTCCCAATGAACCCTCTACAGCTACCAATTTTTTCAAAATTTTATTCCAGACGGAACGCGTTTGATTTGCGAAAAACCTAGGGGGGGTGGCAACCACCCCCCCTTGGTAGCCCGAGGGTTAAGGTCACAAACGTCGTATCTGCTACATATACGACATTTGTGCAGTAATTTCTGCCACATACGACATTTGTGCAGTAATTTCTGCCACATACGACATTTGTGCAGTAATTTCTGCCACATACGACATTTGTGCATTTTGTTGGGGGGGGGGGGGGGGGATGAGCCACTAGCCCCCTACCGCCACCACTGTGTATGAAAAAGCAACATGCCTGTAACAGATAGTTTTGTTCTGTCGTCTTAAATGCTCTTGTTCTTGCGCATGCGATGATCGTGCGGTTGTCCGTCAAAAATAATCTTCTGCACAGATGTCATATAATTATGACCTTTAATTACATTTTAAAAGCATTTCATTATGCTGCTGCATAGAAGACACTGACAATATCACTTGCTGAATCAAAATAAACATTTTGGCTATCTCACTTTTAGAGGCATTCCACCATTGTATTCAAGATACTGATGTTTTGAAATTTGAGCTGATATTGTATATACATAAATCGATATGAAGGTGTGTAAATTTATAAGGTGTGATGGTTTTTCGCTATTATTGACGGTGAAAACGGTCGTACTTCTGCGTTAAGTTAAGACCTTTTATAACCTCTGATGAAGATATTGACATGATTCCCAACTAGAAATTTATAGAGCGTCAATCTAAAGCTGAGGGAGGATGACCAGCTCATTTCCGAGCGCTACGTCGTTTAAGAGAGTTTGTCGAGATGCGATGTGATCAGAATACAAGATAAGGCTGAACAGCTTTCAGAGGTTTTCGGCCTGTCACGCGATAATACCTTTCTGTTTATATTTCATAGCACAATGACCTGTCACTTAAACTCTACAGTTAGCTAACGTATGATTGGTCTGTCGACAGATCGGATTCCAATGGATTAGCTGTCATCTAACGGTGGCTAAGACCAATGACGTCAACAGCAATTTTCAGTTCACATAGTTACTTGCCGTCGATCGTCCAAACCGTATTTCGGAATAAAATTATATTCACTCATTGTCAATTATACAGATTTACATAGAGCCATTTCAAGGTTACTACTCTTGAGCGCTCTCGACCCAAATTATTCTTATATTAATTTCATCATTTTAAGGTAATGATATCATCGACTGTGGGATATGTCTTACCCCGGGGAGGGTAATGTCCGTGAGGCTTTTGTCCGGGGGTTTTATATGTCCTGAGGGATTATGTCCTGGTGGAATAATATCCGATTAACGTCGTTCCTACGTTTAGATTTAAACGCTGATTATACTTAACACCTTTAAAATAAAATTATGTTTCGTATAACTTCTACATGTTAGGCATTGAGTTTCAGATGACTTCCTTGGTTCATATCTATACGAGAAATATTGTCCCCCTCCACATTGTTTAAACTATCTTCAATCTGAAAGCTGCCATGGTAACATTTTAAGCTGTCATCTTAACAAAATTGATCAATAAGGATAAACAGTGGATAACAATTCAGAAAAATATGATGGTATGTTTGAAATATTGGGGGAGATACAAGCACCTCCGTCCCCCAACCACGAACTTTGGAGGGGACCGTCCCCCCTGTCCCACCCCTAAGTCGCCGCCCATGGGATTAAGGCCTGGAAGGATCTCGACTAAATGTGTACGTACTGAAAATGAATGCCTATTATTGCAACGCCCATACTATTATGTCTAGTCACCCGATGGCATTCTATTGCATTGTAATAAATTCCGTTCATAGATATAACCAGTCAAACATAACAGTTTTCAAAATTTTCCTTGCAAGTATGATTACAAACAAAAATAAATGGGACCTATCGGTAAAGTAAATGTCTTAAAATTTAATATGTCTATAGCTCATTACCTTTTATAAAGGCGAGGGTCAGAGAAGCTTATTTATTCGCACGCATAGAGGAGGGGTCCACAAAATGTACGTGGTCGAAAATACGATTCATTTGCGTTCGCAATGTTTGGATTGGCCCTTACCGTCAAGAATAGACAACGAAAATGGTTAGCATAAATAAATAATAAATCAATAGAAATTGGTCGTTTTAAACACCGGTTTTACTGATTGACCTCTTGCATAAATAACGTTTTCTTTTAATTGCTATGCAATTTAAACTAATAATAGTAGCTTCAGTGTAATGACAATGACTGTTAACAAATCTCAATATCGTTGCACTCTTTATTTTTTCAGATTTGTGATTAGCACTGAAATTTCGGCAGATGAAGTTGAAGATTTCATTTGGTTCAATTATCTAAATATTGGGAAAAATTTAGAGTGACTAATAATCAGGCGTTGGAGATATTTTATGAACAACAGTTTGGATTACATTAAATGTAATTTATATAATACATACGTAAGATCTGATCCATATCATCGGATTCTTCCGATGACAGTGCACTCGATGGACAATAATCTTCATCTCTTGAATCATCCAATTCATCGGAATCGGATTCTAAACACTGTTCTAGAGCTTGTTTCAGGGAAAATGTTTTGCGCAACGATCTGTCAGCCATTTTCTTTGTTTACCGTTATTATGAAAAGTGATAGCTTCCAGTTAGTTACGACCTTGTGATCCGCAGCTTCTCACATACGACCTTATGATTCTCACCCAAACAATATAAACGTCAATACGACCATGTTGCTCAAGATGTATCTCGATCATTACTGCATATACATACTTCTTTGTTGCACTAGATTGTGGCCCTTTCCTTGCTTAATCAATAGAAACTAAAAAAAGCATTTTTTCAAAATCTACACGATACGACCTTGTGATTCTCGGCAGACGATTTTTTAACCACGGTGTATATGTATTGCTATTACAATGATCTGGTCCTGGGCACGACGCTAAACTGCATCCATCCTCTGCCACAGGCAACCAGCAACTTCCCTGTGCCGGTCCTATTCTCTTCATCAGACAAGGTGGTCTAGCTGGTTCAAGATGTTAATGGTATGAACCTGCAGACCGGACAGGTTGAAGATGGGCAACATGACGCGAGACAGACTCAAACAGAGAGTGGAGCCGGACACCTACGGGCGTTTAGCCCAAGGATTTCGATGATGATGATGATGATGATGATGATGATGATGATGATGATGATGATGATTACAATGATCAAATAGACAGTTTTAATGGTATCTAATGCACCTTATCCAATCGGTGACAGCTTACCATATTATACTTTCTGCATTTCACTTTCTTTGTTTGTTTGTATGTACACTTGTTATAGCGCCCCTTCAAGCATACTACTCAGAGGTGTTCCCGATTGCAGAGCGGACATTTCACCGAAGCGCTGAGCAATTGCGAGTGAAGGACTTGCCCAAGGTCCCTACGCGGCGACTTGAGGTGGATTCGAGGCAACGACGCCACCACTTCTGTAACCACGCGGCTCCGTCGAACATAATCATGCGAGTTTATCCTATTATTGCGCAATCGTCTCTTTCTACGATATCCGATACCATTATTAATTCACAATCTCTGCCAATTAACGAGAGCAATGACACATGGCTCCCGCTATTATGCGCCTCTGATCCCATCAACATTACAATTATGGTAGTAGACACTAAAACCAATATTTGCGCTGTGCAAATAAGACAATTATTTAGTCAGGCAATCAGTCAAGGACTCAAAGTCAATATGACTTCGTGTATTGGGTTGGTAAGTAGGAACTGAACTTAGAAAGCAATTGAAGATTTCAATTTCTGGCTGACTAGCTGCAGCCGAAAGCACTGCCATGCAAGAACCAGAGCTATGATGGTGGTGAGGGCAATTTAAGAGTGATCTTAAACAGATACGCGAGGGCAATTATGTGTTTTCTATGGATGCACTTTCAGGCTCTTTTTTACCTTTTCGATTCTTTTATGTTTTTATTTTTGGTACAATATGTTTTTTTAAATATTTTTCTTACTAAGGTTGATATTTTACAACACCTCTTTTAACGATATATATTCGCTTATAATAGGTTTTTAAGAAGTCGTTTAGTGTTTGGTTTGAATACTATGTTATAAACAGACTTAAATTCTTAAAATGGGTGTTGTAAAATATAATCTATTAAACCGAAGGTGTCAGCCAAAATAATACTCGGTTGCTATAAATATCGTTAATAGCATAGCCGGTACTGACTCAGATAACTCTAGAGGGAGACTTTTAGGGGGAAGGGACACGCGACACCGGCCTATTGGATTATTCTTACGGACAACCTTTTGACTCAACGCAGCGCTCGTGAATAAGCTGGTGTCCCGCCTTGCTTTCGAGTAGCGCTTTTGAAGTTTGGTGATTACGATTACGATTAAATCTACGTTACCCAAACTACAATTATATCAGTCCGCAACTCTGATAGCAACTGCGACATTATTCTTTGGTTAGTTTACTTGAAATAATCATTGCTGAAACTTCTTGTGATGACGTGGATTATGTTATCGTCTAGTAAATCTTGTGCACAGTGTTCCAATATTAGAACATTTGAATAAAGTCAGAAATTTTATGAAATTTCTTAAAATTAATGAAAGATTAAGGCAATGTGACTTTTCTAATATCAAAATAGTAGTAAGGAAAAACGTTTTGGAAAAAAATATAAATTTAGGCAAAAGCAGGTTTAGGCAGATGTGGAAATTTCATTTATGATAGCTATGAAGCATAAATATTTCTTTAAAAGGTATAGACATTTTGTCGATGTCGCAACTATTAAACAGCTAATTAAAGTGATTTCCTATGATATCGACGATTTATGGACACGAAAATGAGCTTTATAAATTTTTGAATAAAAAGTTTAAAAATTAGTTTATTCAATTAAATAATTTCCTCTGCATTGCTGGAAAACCAACCATTTTTGTAATTTTATAGACTTTCCAGTGTCTTTGACGTTAGCGTTTTAATCGCACGTAATATTTAATGAATATCGGGAGCCGTACTATTTTTTTACAAGTAAGATTACACGAATCAACAACTTACCTGGAAAAGTAGCGCTTCGACTTAAATGATATTATACGAAATCATTAACGTTATCAACATCCGCCACTGCCTATATGCTTTGGTGATGCCAGTCCCAAGTCTGGGTAGAGGAGGAGGGCGACGCTAGTGATCTTTGACATCACACAGTGTCGTTAAAAGGGAACTTTTACTACTAACATTATCTATAGCCGTTTCTACCGCGCTTATAATACACATTTACAACTTTAACACTTGATGTTATTATCAGCTTTATTACACGTGAAACATTAATCCTACACACTTCGTGTAGATTGTCAGTATATGAATCACAAAAGTCTACAGCCGTGAGGAAATAACGGTCATATTACACACCTCTTTTAAGTGATGATCAATGGCTATAAAAGTTTACCACAGTGACGAAATAATCACCTATTCCTCGTCGTCCACTTCCATCAGTTGTGCATTGGAGTGTGTCGTTCGTCTGCCCACAGCATCTTCAACGAACGATTAAAGACGCTGAATCATAATTTGTATTCGATGCTCTATTGTATTGTGTTGCATTGTTTTGCGCTATATTGAGTCGCTTAGTATTTTATTGCATTGTCTAGAAGACCAAGGAGGAATTGAACGTGTGACGCCCGCCGATTTCGACATCCCCGTTATCGCAACTTCCAGATCATTGTACGAAGATGCAGCGTGTTGCTGTGGAAAGTCCTTTGAGCTTGAGGGAGACAAAGAGAAGGTAACTTGCGGATTTGAACACCACTGGTAATACATTAAGATACGTCAGAACTACAATAATAACAAAATATAATCCCATAACTGGAATCATAACGATGTATGTTTTAAATATTCTTCTGCTTAAAGACATTGGTTTACGTCACGACCAATAGTTTACGTGTCCGAATGTTGACAATATTATTATGAATGGATTCAGAGTATAAAAACAAATACCGTTGATGTTAGCATAGCTTGTAACATGCAGACGAATAGTGTGCCGCGTCTTAGTTTTATATAACATAAATTAAAACCATTTTAAGGGTGTCCTAATACGTGCCACATAATCAGTCAATAATGTGAGAAATTCACGTAGTCACGGAATTACTACTTTGTTCAATTATCAGGAATACAGTGATGTTTTGCTTACCAAAATGCTATTAATAATTAGGCATTCTGTTTTCTGAAGTAAACGCACGTGTGGTTCCAAAATGATTCGCAAATAACAAATAATTTAAACAAAATAAAACTTCTGCTATAGTTGGCATTGACGTTATTTCCTCATGGAATTTCTGGTCGAACTGAAATTTTCTGTGGAATTATACAAAGGTGAAAAACGTTATTTCTTTTCCATTTGCAAAATTTGTTATTCGGGTTTTTAGTGAGCAAGCAATGACTTATTGCCGCAAATTTTCCAAGAAATTCGCGTAATTTGCACTATAACATTGGCAATCTTTTTCTATTGATTAATTCACACTGGCTTATGAAAAGTATGTTTTCCTCATTCCTCAGCTGTCACCTACCGGTATGTCATTCTCCAGTTGCTTCATACCTGTGCCCCGGTCTTTTCCATCTACAACTGGCACGATTTCTGTTGCCTCAGAATGAATCTAAAGCTTATGACAATTCGGGACCTGGGTTGATGCTGATAATTTTCCTACTCACGATGGGGGGGGGGGGGTTCGTAGCTAAGTTGAGAGAGCGCTAGTCATTAAACTGAGTGCCATCCACGCAACCCGGGTTCGAACCTCATACGGGGTATTAATTTATTAAATTTCTGTTAGCTGCCATTTGCGCTTTTCTGTTGTGTTGCTTGACTTGGGTTCTGCTGAAAAAAAGATAGACCCTCCCACTTCTGACGTGGCCGAACCAGGAGTGATCCAGCACTTAGGCCATTAGTGTTAAGTTACCAAACCCACTGCTGTAATGCCGACCTGCGTGTCGTGCTATAGCATAGTGGGCCGTATTTCGTATAACCTGTACCTGTAATCAATCTGCGGTTTGTGAGATTGAGCGATTAAACGAAGATTATTATTATTTTGGATCCTTGCTGTATTGAGTTTACTTCGGAAAGTTGTTTGGTTGAAGAAGATTTCGGGAAACGTTTGGTTGTCAACAACCCCGTCTGGAGTCGGGAATATCGATTATCTTCAGAGCGAGATCTGACTTTCCTCGTCTCGTAGAACTTCATTTTCTCACTGCGAGAAATTGTTGTTTGTGGTGTAACAGACGTACGACAATTATGTTCATCAGCCGTTGACAAGGAATGGATTTGCAATGTGACTTTTGGTAGCTCTGTCGTAATAAAAATTTAACTGAAAACGTGTGGTATGGCGTTGCTAATGATATTTGCTATTACATAATTATCGTGTTCCATTAGATTGAAACTTCTATGGCCAACCGAGAACTTCTCTTTGTATCGGAACAAAATCTCCCCCATTGAAATACAATCTCCCCTAACCCCCTCTACGATACAAAGTCTCCACCTACTAAAAATACCCCCCTTATTTCCGGACTTAGCATGTATATTTTCTGTAATAAATGACATTGTGTCCATCAGTAGAGTTGGATATATAATTAAGTTTGAAGTAGCCTAATGATGAGAATCTTATGAAGAAAGCTTAAATGTTTTATACCAAAATGGACCGTTTCAACGGTGTATTATACACCGTCGGAGTTTATCAGGGGCTAGGGGGGGGCTAAGCCCCCCAAAATTCCCAGATTCATTTTTTTGCCATTGTAATGAAGACAATTTGTATAGCATCGTCGGTAGAAAGCTACTTCTAGGATGGTTTACAAACATAGTCTAATTATGTTATTGTCAAAGTTTAGCATTAAATGCAAACAGCCCGGAAGCAGGTGCAGCTTCAACTGTTTTCTGAAAGCAGATTCAGTTTTTATTTCTTGAACTGATGCTGGAAGACTGTTCCAAGCGCATGGGCTAGCGAAAGGCACGATCACCCGCTTTAGTTTTGGTTGCATGGTCGGATACGTCGTCGGTCTTGGACGACCGCAGACGTGACCTAATAGAATCATCTGCCAGCGATCTGAGGCTGTCCACGAGGTAGGGTGGTGCGCGGTTGTTCAGACATTTTGTGTATCATGGTGCAAAGTTTGAACTTGATGCGCTCGCCTATTCCAAGGGTGCGCGGACAATTAATCACCGGACGGTTGATCACCGGACGATTGATCACCAGTCTTGTGGTCATTGCAATTTATTAACTAAGGATGAAAGAGAGATGACGCAAAAACCGCTATAATAGTCAAGAGAAACATTTATATAAAGCGACATGACACAGACTCAATCTACCACATTATGATTGTACTAAATTTGTAATGAAATTATAAGAAGTGAAATTTGAAAATATACTGAAGGGCCAAGCGTTATTAGACAGGTAACTAGTCAGATAGATCTGCAACTATACACGCAATTAGACTAAGTAAGAGCATTTGTTTATCCTTTTCACAAAACCCTTTTTATACAACAACAAGAACTGAGGGTTTTGGGTAAAGCATAAGACAAGCCAATCAGGCCTAATTTGACGTACGTAGCACTTTGATGGTCTGCGATAGGCCTTTAATCGTACAAAACAAAATACGTTTATTTGGATGCGTAATTAAAATTCTGATGTGCTATTTGCTGTTTGTGAATATTTATAAGAATTAACAGAAGCCGACGATGTTTCTCTTTACTAGCGGCAATTACGCCAATCGTCCTAGAACCATTCCAGGCTACTGAAGCTGGTCTCGGATCGCGGTAGAAATATGGTCGAACTTATTTGATCGTAGGACTAGGCGAGCAGCAGCATTGATGACCGCCTGAATCCGAATGATACTGCGCTGTGGCAAGCTGGCAAAGGCAACATTGCAGGTATCAATTCGGCTCAGGATCAAACTTTGCACCAGATGGCGTGTCACGTCTTGTGTGAGAGAGCGAGACACAGATCTCTGCTGCCTCGGTAATTGCGAAGCTGGTCTGCACAACATTACTCCAGTAACACTGGCCAATAATAATTGATTTATTTTGCTACTGGAAAAACTTCAGCTGTTTGTTATAGTAGATTATGGTCTGCTGAATGCAGTGGTGATTTTGTTGTTCTTGCAGCACGTCAAGTTTCTGAGAGAACCGAAATATTTAGTTTTGGCACACATTTGCAATTGCACACCTTTTTATTATAGTTGCAATGATGGACATTTCAAAACAACGGACTTTTCAGTTTTAGCACAGATTTGCAATTGCACACCTTTTTTAAAATTAAAATTGCAATTATGAACATTTCAAACCAATGAACTTTTTAGTTTTAGCACACATTTGCAATTACACACCTTTTTAAAGTTTTGGCACACATTGGCAATTGCTCACCGTTTTTATTATAATTGCAATTATGGACATTTCAAAACAATTTACTTTCCAGTTTGAGCACACATTTGCAACTGCACACCTTTTTTTATTATAATTGCAATTATGGACATTTCAAAACAATTTACTTTTCAGTTTTAGCACACTTTTGCAATTGCACACCTTTTTAAAATTATAATTGCAATTATGAACATTTCAAAACAATGGACTTTTTAGTTTTAGCTTACATTTGCAATTGCACATCTTTTTTAAGTTTTGGCACACATTTGCAATTGCACACCTTTTTTTACTATAATGGCAATTATGAACATTTCAAAACAATGGACTTTTCAGTTTTAGCACACATTTGCAATTGCAAATTATTATTATAATTGCAATTATGAACATTTCAAAACAATGGGCTTTTTAGTTTTAGCTTACATTTGCAATTGCACACCTTTTTTAGTTTTGGCACACATTTGCAATTGCGCACCATTTAAAATTAAAATTGAAATTATGGACATTTCAAAATAATGGACTTTTAAAAGAACTGTCACTGTCCGAAAAAATGGTATGTTTTTATGAGGTTTTCAAATCGATGACCAAAAAAGTCATATAATTGCTTTGGGCCGAGTATTTTTTTAGCCCCCCCAAGATCGCCAACCAAACTCCGCCCATGGGTGTATAAATGAAAGTGTTTGGATGGATCAAATATGACGAGGGCTTATTGAAAACAACCTGGAATGGACTTCTCTTGACTATGCGACACCTCCCAAGATGTTCTCAATTTTACAAACTGTTGAAGACTGTTTTTTTCGCTTGATCCGGGAGCGCCTCTGAGTAGGTACCAGAAATGGCGCTATGTAAATTTTGATTGATTGATTGATTATGACAACAGAGGTAATTTCCATCGCTTAAAATTTGTTTGGCATAATACAGCTTTTTTACATTTCACAATGATTAGTAATTATGATATCGTGTACAATTTGGGCACCTTTAAATTCTTCGAAAACGCTGCTATAAATAAGTTTTGTCTTCACACTTTGCTTATAATCCCTTCCCATTGAACGCCACAGCCCATGTAAATAAAAGTAGACAATAAAAATGAAACCAAAATGAAGAAAGAAGGAGGGGACACTAACCAATATTGATAAGACAAAGTGTCGTTAAAAAAGAATCAACCATATTGTTTATAAAATTTCGCTACTGTTTTCAACTCTGACAGCGCCAATCCAATGTCTGGCGACACACAGTGTAACTAAAGCTGGACAACAACTTCGATTGCTGTCAACCGCGTTGACATTAAACTTTTTTTCTTCCGGTGACGAATCGTCCTTAGACGATTTGTCCGCCTGACGAATCCTTTGACTTTAGCTACATCTTCTGACGTCTTATTTTAGTTATTTACTGTTCAGTGATCTCATTCACTCGCATCTTCATCAGCGTCAGTGTTCTTCTTTAACCCTCGGGCTACCAAGTGGGGGGTTGCCACCCCCCCCCAGGTTTCTCCCAAATCAAACTTGTTCCGTTTGGAATAAAATTTTGACGTTTTAGGTAGCTGTAGAGGGTTCATTGGCACACATTTTGAGCTAAATATTTTTATGATATACCATACCATTCAAAAGTTATACCCGATATACCCAAGGTACCAGAGGGGGTGGATACCACCCCCCCTTCTTAGATTATCGGCTATAACTTTTGCGCCCTTTAATATTAAGAGACACCAATTATACCATTCTATAGAGGGAATGCGGGGCAACATTTCTGTGCTCATTGAGTTGTATTTCGACAACCGGAAGTGCTCAAAATAAATGAAAATGTATATAAAGGTGTTTTATTTTCATAAAATTTTCATGTTTCTTCTATTATAACTTATCCAAAATTTATTTTTTAATATAAATAAATTATGCCATTCTATTCAATTATTGGTCAGCCTTTGTCTAAGAAAAGCGCGTTAAAATTGCGGTTGCCATTAAACACCTTTGGAGATGTGTCTCATGGTTGTTGTCCTGCAGGTCTGATCTGCTTCCTTGGAGTCGGATTGTGACGAAGTTAGTGATCCAGCAGACGATGATGAATGTGACGACGTTGACGATGACGACAGCGAGTTTCGATCGACGTAGACTGCACCACACATCGACCCCCCGTACAGTCATCTCGGATAAAGGATGAAGACGTACCTACAGATTAGAATTTAGAGGCATTGCATTTCACATAGAATATGATAACGTTGCTGAGGTAAGGTGGGTATGACACACCCTAGAGCTGATCTAGTTTACTTTAAATTTTTAGCGTAAAACTTGGAACCAGATTGGATTATTTTTTCTATGTTTGTGAATATGTATTACGGACACCTTACCCCAATTTTTTGTGTTTTGAACGGTTACCTATTTTATTTATTTTTGAATATTTAAAGGAAATTGATTTTGTTCGAATACAAACTTTTAGACATGTTTGTGGACAATTATTATTCGTCTAGTATCCGAATGTGCATTGAGCACTCTATTGCGTTAAGTAAAATTAATGCTTCGTCAGAAGCTATATAATATAAATGACTCAGTTTTTAAGGTGTTTAAATCGATTGTTCCTACTAGTTCTGAATTTGAAGTAAAATGTTGTCGCTTGTTAAATATCTAAGATGGTAGCAGCGTAGACGTATCATGTTTGTTAATGTTTTACGACACTATCTAATAACAAGGATGATCAGTGTGGCCCTCCTCTTTTCTGCTGGCTTAAGACTGGTACCGGAAAGCTTCAAGCATTGGCGGAATAACTGATAAAGATGCCGCACATGCCATAGTGGTCGCATATACATTGACCAAAGTGACCGCTCCAAAAAATCGATATCCATCCATCCTCCCATCAGTCAATCGATCCAACCATCCGTCCGTCCATCCGTACATTCATCCATCCATATGGATATGCTTTCGATCATTCTGGTGAAGGATAAGCAAAATTGTTCTGTTCTCTGATTTGTAATCTATGTGACGGATGGATAAAAAATGTCATCAGTGTTTTGAGAAGGAAAATTGGCACCTTTTTGAAGATTTCGGAGGGATTACTTAAAAAAAGGTCATCAGTTTTTCGGTAAGGAAATTTTTTAAACCCCGCTAAAAAAAATCCTGGCTACGGCCTTGTATGGTTTGTAAACCAATTTAGAACTAGAAATTGCGGTGAAATTCATTACTGAATGCAAAAATACTTAATGTGTAACAGAATCCCGGAAAGACTCATGGCACCATTAAATCATTAGTGACGTGTTTTTGCGACATGATGACTATCCAGTGATCCCTCCGGCGAGGGCAAAGCGTTTTGTAAGGCATGTAGAAAAGCTCGATAATCTCGCGATTTTCGCGACTTTTGTTCGTGATCTCGCGACAAAGTTTTTCCGAAATCTGGCAACCCTGATTATGAGAACAGTTTAAAATATATTTCACACCTTTTTTAATCATCTTTTTGCTTTATATATAGCAGCTGGATGGCATACTGGTTAATTGGATCGAAACTTGCATCTTATAAATATTACCCATAGCTTAAGTAGCGAGCTCACGGCACAACGCTGTGTCATCGACCTCCTTGCTTATCCAAGCCTGGGACTGGCACAGTCGTAACGCGATCAGTGGCGGGGTCAAAGTTGCACGTGACTTAGTCAAATAAAAAAATGACAACAATAATAACAGCAATAAAAATAAGAACAGCAATAATAATGATTGCATTGTTCGACATTGGGCTTAAGTCGTGATCATATTACACGTTGCATCAAGCAAGGTTACGAGTACATAGTTCATTGTTAAACACCTTTTAAACTAATAGTAACGACGCTATATATAAGAACCGAAGAGTCGAAGACGACAATGCTCGTCTCCTCTTCTCAAATGCCACAGCCCTGCAGGATGTAAAAGGTTTTAATATTATTGAACGCATAAGTGTCTAACGATATCTTCTCGCAACAAAGTCGATTGTACAATCTAATTAGAGGCGCTCCCAGTGCAAAGAACCCGGGCTAAAAGGAAAGATGACAAGGCGCGATGCTGTTCTGTGGCAGTCCGAGACCGTGGAACAAGATCGCAACTGTCTGTTGAAAGATTCATATCTTTTTATCCCTTCAACTTTATCTGATGAAATTTTGGAATTATATTCTTGGTCCAATTCTCTAAATATTTGGAAAATTTTAGCGAGATATGTTATCAGGCATTCGAGATATATGCAAAACAATTAGGCTTAGTTTGTTTAAAATCACGGTGTATAAGGAGACAGGTAAATCATAAGCGATGCTTATTCAAAGCGTTGTAGAGAGCCCTTGAGACAAATACATCTGTTTATGCATTGAAAAAGGTGAGAGCTTGGTGAGTTCGTATTATAAATATTTTATTGATATGCAAACGTTTCACGAACAGAAAAGAAATATAGGCATTTATTTGTAATTTGTCCACATATCAGCGTTGTCCTGTGGCATAAAAAACCGCTTACGAAAGAAAGCATTGACTCCAACAATACAATAATATCAGGGCTGTTTCTTAGGAATTTTTCGAAATGCACAACCCCTTCTTTCCCTTCCCATCCTCCATGGTAAATTACTTCCAATTGGAGGACAACGACCTTTTTTGCTAGTTTTAACCTTACATAAGTGCTTCTAAAAATGCACAAATACATGTACAACTGCACGTTTTGTGTACAACTGCACGTTTAAAAACCCTGAATAATACACAAAACAGATATTTACAATGTGAATGATAAATCCAATTTAGCGCCGTCATCGAATATCCTCGCCAATGGATGGATGGGTTGGGGCTAAACTTTTGGGCGCCGTGGAGTAGTGAGTATGTTTGTTGCCTCACAGCCGAAGGGTTGCAGGTTTGAATCCACCTCAAGTCGCCGCGTAGGAACCTTGGGCAAGTCCTTCACTCGCAATAATTACTCGGCGTGAAACTCTAATGCAGTGGCCGCGCTGTAGTCGGGAGCGTCTCTGAGTAGTGAACTCGAAGGGGCGCCATAAAAAGTGCACATACACGCAAACAAAAACCCTGAGCTCATAAACAAAACGCCTAATTTCCAGATCCTGACCAAACTATCGCAATTATTCATCTGAAATCTTCCACCATCCTGCTAGACAGAGTTTCACCAGGAACACCCCACCTCCAACCGGCCAAGCCTCTGACCGGGGGTGGGGTTGAAAGAGCGGACTTTCACAAGCTGTGCTGGATGCCCCCAGTTAGAACTATGAAAGATTCCAACGTTCACATCAGTCACTGAGGTTGTATCATGTGGTGGTTGCGGTGGTGATAGTGGTGTACGACGACGATGGTGATAGTATTCTTTTGCATAAAAATATATAGGCAGCTTGTTAGTGACAGATATTTTTACAGGATTGGAAATTATACGCAGCTGTTACCGTAAATAATTCTTATATAATTGAATAAAGATCCTAAATCGGGTGTTCAAAATAGTCAAAAGATATACACTCGCAATATATTATCATTGGTGATCAACTGTCCATGGCTTGTTAAATCCTCATTATAACGTGAACATATTTTCAGTTTTTGTCCACTGAAATCTTCATATTTCTATATTAATCGTAACTTCCAACGTTTCCGTGCTGGTCCATTTTTTCCCGGTAGCGCATTGGATAACACACTTACTTGGAGAGCGGTAGGACCGAGATCGAGCCCCGTAGGGCGGCCGTGCTCCGAAGGTCGCTATTTGAGCCGTGTATTGCAGGCTGTATGTTCTGTAATTAGCTAAGTTTGCTGTTGATTAAGAAAACTCCATAACTTGTACCTGTTCAGAGTTTGCATGTGTTTCAGTAAGTGTTTCATTATGGATGTTTAAAATTGATTATATTAGGCACTTCCATGTACAATTGTACATTTGCTCACGTTGGTGCTGTAATATAACACCATACGAACACTTTAGTAGAAGAAATATATCAATATAATGGTATTTATAGAATCATGATTCAATAATTGAAGTCGCTGAACCAAGAAACACCATTTACGCGGCATATCAACCTGCTATGCCGCAATTGCTACAACCAGTTGCGTCAGCTTAGACTACATGTAGTCTTCCAATTCTTAACCTCCAAAGTTGCCCTAACGCTTTTCCACTCTTTTGTTGTGTCTCGTCTTGACTACTGCTGCGCTCTCTATGCTGGTCTTGCGGTGTTTGGATCGGGTATTGAGCTCAGCAACTCGCCTTATAGGTCACATCCAAAGATTCGGTAATGCTACCGAATATATGCGGTATGTCTTGCATTGGATTCCATTCTCGCAGAGGGTGTTCGCGGATGTGGCCCCTGTCTATTTGCAGGAGCTCTCCTGCTCCACCCTAAGCGTCCAACGCCGTGACTCTCTCCGCTATAAATCTAAACAGGCTGAGCTTCTTGTTCCCTCGGTCGTGCACTTTGATTACGCATCTGTCTTCCGATTGGAAGTAACTAGTAAAGTTCTTAATACTTATAATAAATATATACATTTTTCAAAGGTGTGTGACATGCTACTTGAAAACACGTAGGTCATGTGTGGTTGATGGATGGATCCGATTTGACCAGGGTCTATGACAACAGAGGCAGTTACCCTGGACAGAAATTTGCTCGGCGTACTACAGCACTTATGAGCAAGGTACTGAACCAATTTTTTTTTAAATCATGTGTGGTGACTTTTATAAAGCAGGTAATAAAATTTTAAAAGGTGTCTACACATACCGCTTTCATTGCATAGTCACAGTTACATTTGTATAACAAAGATGATGTCTGTAGTACTGGCCCATATAAGTCCATCTTTCGGGAGCAAGTTATAGTTACAAGGCAATCTCCTTTACTATCTAGTTGCAACTTTTCAAAAGTATAGCTGCGAAACGGTGTTAAAATAGACAAATTTTGAGTTTCGCCCTCATCTCTTTCCCCCGTGGTGAGAAAAATCATTAAAACTTCCTTCATTGAGTTCCCTGGTGGTCCTCTGTCTAGATGAAAGGTCTCCGGTCAATAGCTGTAAAACTGTGGGCGTGTATAATTCTGTTCGATCCTAAAATAAACAATTACAAACATTCGCCTTTAAACAGATGAAGATTAAAATCCTGTCGACTATCTAACTATCAACTTTTGGTCGATTTGAACAGCGAAATACAGACATAGAGAGAGGAAAGGGAAGCAAGACTAAGAGGAGGAGGAGGATAAAAGGAAGAGGGGTGAATAAGAGGAGGAGGAGGAGAAGGAGGAGGATGTAAAGAAAGAGGAGGAGGAAGAGGAGAGGAGAAAAAGGAGGAAGAGACGGACGACGAGGAGGAAGAGGAGGAAAAAGAAAATGATGAGCAGGATGAGGACAAGGAGAAGGACAAGGAGATGGAGGTTGTGGTTGTAGTTTGATATCATTATGAGCATTGGGCATGAGTGACGTCATTGTTATCGCCCTTCTGCGCAGAGCATGTTCGCTCCTTCTTGTGGGGTAAGTAAGTAGAACATAAAATATCATTATTAATTGAAATTCATATGTTGAAATACACGTCTACCAAATATTTGAACAATTGTAGCAAAGTCGTGCGATTCTCTTGCGAGATATGCAAATGAAACATGGCCCAGCGTAGTGGTTAACTTAGACACCTTTATAATAAAATAATTATTGTTATAAGAAACTTACACATAAGCCAAACTAGGTTTAAGATGACGTTTGCAGGAAAAAGTTCAGCTGTTAGGCCAAGAATTCGAGAGGATTATAAGGTGGTCGTAGTTTGTGGCTTGTCAGAAGTTAGATGGGGAAAACTACAATCTTCAATCGGCATTGTATACGGTCAGTTGACCCATTTTAGCTGAGTTGGGTATAATGTGGAAAACAGAAGCAGCAGAAACATAAAAAGAAATTTCTACCACAGTCGAGGTTTGTATTTCCAGTGTGAAATCCTTCTCATCTGTAAAGACTATGTTCTTAATATCAGATTATGGAAATCGAGTATATAGCGCACGGCACCTAAACTGTTTGAAATACACCGGTCAAGTTTTGAAAGAAAACATTATATATATATCGGTCTTATATAACCGTTATTAGGGTGTCGAAGAAACATTAATTTTTGAAAATTGAGTACACATCGCACGACATCTAACATTGCGATTCTTTTTACCGTCAGTTGTCAGTCTTGTTGTTGTCATTCGTTTGTATGCCTTCAATTGCTTCTTATAAAAAATGACGTAGTTTTGTGCAAAATTTGTAAACAGGTAAGACGTCATAACCTTGCCGCAGAGTGTGACGTAATACACGTACTCTTTTGAAATGTGACAATTGTGCACATAAATAATTGCTTTACACTTTGCTGTAAATTAATGTTTGATGTCCCCGAAATTAGATATTTGCCATGTTAACAACGTTCGGGATTTAAAAGACAGACATGCGATCACTCAGACAATAATAGCAGTAAACTCACGCCACTATTTTCCCAACGAACTTAAAAGACAGTTTTCTTCTTAAATTAATTAAAGCCGAGGTTGGACTGGGAGCGCCGCTGAGTTATTTAACTTGAACGATGCTATGTATAAGTCTTTTATAACGAGGACGACGACGATAATGATGATAGCGATAGCTAAGACGATGACGATGACAACAACGACGATCCCAGACAATATTGTAAATGCGGAAAGCTTAAGTCCATACATTGTGTGCAACGTCGCTCATGAATATACGTTAAAATTGCATTTGGATTCGACACCTTAATAACGTCTTGATCCAGTATTATAATATTTTCGTTGAATTTAAAATCCCATAGTCAACGTGGGAAAGCCTTTTTATTAGATGTAGGGTTCATCCGGCAAAAATTATTTTTTGCTAAAAAGCAAAACGACATGTTTCAGTTTTAAGGTTTTAGCATATTAATTACAGTATTCAAAAACTTGATTTTAGAGCTCCTACTTTAAAAGGCACACAAAATGTGTCATATGTCATTGTGACGAATAAGCAAAAATTTCAATATTATACATTCAGTTCTAACCAAAACAAGATTTAAACTGTTGGAATTATGATCAACTAATTAAAAAACTGGTTCAGTACCTTGCTCTTAAGTGCTGTAATATGCCGAGCAAATTTCTGTCCAGGGTAACGGCCTCTGTTGTCATAGACCCTGGTCAAATCGGATCCATCCATCAACTAATGAATTCATTTCGTTATGAATGAAATCCTCATCTCTTATAATAAATGTTCACCATTTTTAAAGGTGTGAATATGAACCCTATGAAACACATGCCCTTAGTCGTGACTTTTTATATTGCCGGTGACAAATTTTTAAAAGGTGTCTACACATTCCGCTTTTATTGCATAGTCACAATTACATTCGCGGAATTGAGCTGAGACCTGTATTGCAGACCCTTATAAGTCCATCTTTCGAGAGTAAGTTAGTAGTTATCAGGCAATCTCCGTTATGAACTTCTTTGTCTTTTTGCCACTTTCCGCGCAGTTTGAAAACCAGTCTCTTTGATTATGGTTTGGTGCTGTCAGGTCGGGAGATCGTCTGAGGAGTTTTTCCTGAGGTATAAATTAATGATTGTAATTACAATTACGATTTTTGAATATTGTTATCAAAATATGATTTTCGCATAATTTCATGAATATTTTACACACCTTTTGAACTTCATTTCGCACTTTACGCCCTTGTTCCAAATCGTTAAAAAAATCAAAGTTTTAAGACCATTCTCTTTCATTATGGTTTCCCAGCGACTTCTGACATCGATATTGAGAAGGAGGCGACTATTCCTCTTTGGCCATGTGGCCAGACTCCAGTCAACCAGCGACGCGAGACGGGTTCTTACTTTGGTTGTCTCACCGCAGTGGAAAAGACCGTGAGATAATTATTTGGATGTACTACGTCCTAAGGCAGCGGTTCTCAACCTTTTTAGTGCGGCGACCCCTTGGCGACATTTTGAAAGTTACGACGACCCCCAACAGCAAAATTGATTGAGTTGCTCTCCCCATTCACTGCATTTTTTTACCATTGTCACGCAATTTCACCCTCATAACTCGGAAACTGGTTTTGACAGGATATTTTCAAAATTGAATATGATTAAAACGAAATTTGCGTATAAAAGTTAAAATTTTCCGTTTTTGGTCTGTTTCTCGTAAATTAACTTGTCGACAAGCGCCTAGTTTTGGGATGGTCGGTCACAATTGATGTTTCCTGGCACTTGCGATTCTGAGAGCTAATCCTTAGGTCTACCCATTCGATAAATTGAAATTGAAATGTCATAAGTTTATTCGGCTTGTGAAACTTAACAACTATTAGTTGCTACTTTAAAAATTGGTAGGCTAAATAGTTTTTCATTTCTTGACACTCACTTCACCTTTGTTGATTCGTTTTGGTTGTCAAGCAATTTAATGAACTTGCAAGGGCCATAATTATGCCTACTTGTGTTTTTTATCAATGCGCTGAACATGGAGAGGGGCTTGGGGAGGGAATGTGCCTCTCCCAATTGCCAAAATGTTTTTGAATTTCCACACACTGCAATGGTAGCATTTTAGGCTGTAATTGTAACGAAATTGTTCATCATTTCAGTGCTGATAGTCGTGTTGTAAGACATAAAAAGCGTCCCATCCCTTGTTTGCAATTTTTCATCTAAGAAAAATCCTCAGAATTTCAGCGCTGAAAGTCATGATTTAAGACTTCAATAAATGCTCCCCCTTGTTTATGATTTTGAATTTCCACGCTGTGATGGCTGCAGTTTTAGCTGTCATCTGAATAGCGTTGCCCAGTTTTTAATGCTGATGGTCATGGTATAAGACTTCAGAGTTTCGGCCCCAATTGTTCAGGCCTTATTGTTTTTGGATTTGGACACTGTCACTGTATTATTTTAAACTTTCATCTTAACACAATTACTCATGATCTCGGTGCTCAGAGAGGCGGTTTAAGACTTATACACCACCTTTGCTTTTTTTAGAAGAATAGTAAAAGTGGACTTTACATTTGAAAGCTAAGATGGCGAAACGTTTTTTAGCCGTCGCAATCTAACGAATGAATCCTATAACAAGTATAAGAAAATTTTCTTTTAAGTTGCTGTAGTGAAGTAACTAGACCTGAAATTACTATTGCATATTTTACAAATTTCTGAAGGTCCAGGCGACCCCTGGCAAATCGTCAGGCGACCCCCGTGGGGGTCGCGACCCACAGGTTGAGAACCGCTGTCTTAATGGATCTACGACACATTGAGGAATCTGAGGGCATCTCCCACGGTCAATAGATCGGGTGTGTGTAGTTCCTCAAGGACATCTAAACATCATAATTGCTGGTGAAGAATTGTTGACATACATGTAACGTCCCAGGAGGACATTCCTCATGAATGAATAAATTCAACTTAGCATAACTGCCTTCGTTATAAGAAGTGCCAAACAGACGGCAACGACATCTGGTGTCATGTCGTTTAAAAATGGATTCATCATCCTCTTGATAATATTAGTTTTACACAACCATTGAAAGCTTCGTATGTTGTAGTAAGTTGACAGAATCTATTCAAGTTTCAAGGTATTTACAATATATAGGGACAAAGTAATACGCTAAAAAGGTGTGTAGTCACAGCACCATTACTCGTGAACCATGCAGGTTTTTCTGTGATGGAGCCTAAATCCGATGCTATGTTCAGTCATTCAATCATTTAATAGATTTTTTTACGCAATTGAATAGAGAGCCAGTGAAGTACCTCCAGAACTAACTAATTGAAGTCAATTAGTTAGTTCTGGAGGTACTTCACTGGCTCTCTATTCAATTATTCAACCATGATTCTATATTATATTGATATATTTCTTCTACTGAAGTGTTCGTATAGTATTATAATATACATCAGCGAGAGCAAATGTACATGTATGCCAATGCACATGGAAGTGCCTAATACAATAAATTGTTAAAATCTTTATTGCCTCTGTCTGCAATTTACTGAGGAATGGCGTTCCTACTGTTATTCGTGCTCAGATTTTATCTGGAGGCTTTAATTTTTCGGCCCGTTGTCTTAAGACTTTTCTTTTTCCAGGAGTTCTTCGCAATAGGTTGTGCTGTGAGTGGCGCTTTATAAATCCAAAAATAGAATAGCTATTTGTCCCAGGTAAAATGATCAACATTTTAGCGATCTCTTATACAGTTACTGTAACTGTCTTCGAACACACGACATCTTACACACCTCTTTACTGGTTCACTCAAAATAGATAAAAAAATTGACACACGATTTTGGTTTTGTCTCCATTCATGTGCTCTACAAAGCAGACCGTCCCAAACCGTTCGCTCGAAGTCATGCGTTGAGATGTCTATATACAGAGTTTTCCAAACACGTCTGCTGTGGCTGTCACCGTTCCTCTCTACAGATAGACCGATTCAGTCCTAAGGGTTGGAAGGAAAATCCGAAGAGTCTCGAGGGCCGACAAATGACCCTATTTTAGGCCCTTTCCTTATAATAGCCAGAGCAGGGTGGTGGAAATCTACTCAGCAGAGTCTATAATTAGAGCTGAGCCAACAAAACTGTTGCTATAGGCGATGAAATGAAAAACGAACTGAGTGCAAGGCAGGGATAGTTTTAAAAGGCCTCTTGTACGTTTTGGTGCTAAAATATTACGGAGCGTGTCAAACATGACATGTGTAACCGTGCTATTATTCATTTATATTGCTCATTCTACAGTATAGTTAATTATTTTAAAAATATCTTGGTCCCTCCTTTTGAGTTTACGGTTGAGGCCGGTTTGGGTCCACTATTCCGAAGGTACACTATTCCGAGTCCTAACCCTAAACCTAACCTTAAACCTAACCATAGCCCTAACCCTAACTCACCCCAACCCTAACCATAATCCTAAACCTAATCCCAACCCACCCCAACCCTAAGCATAACCATAACCCTATACCTAACTCTAACCACCATAACCATAACCCTAACCCTCCCCAAACCTAACCCTAAGCATAACCCTAAACTTAATCCTAACCCACTCAACCCTAACCCACCTTACCCCAACCCTAACCCACTGTAGCCCTAACCACCAAGGATAACGAAAAAAGATAGCGGATATTTGGAATAGTGGACCTTCGGAATAGTGGACCTTCGGAATAGTGGACCCTCGGAAACCCTCGGAATAGCGGGCCGTTACCGTTGGGGCCCCGGTTTGAGAATCATTGCTTCTTCCATTGTTGCAATAAGGTTGGACTGTGTTGTTCTTCGAAAACAAATCATAACGCTATTCATCACCTGGCAGAAAATTCCTTTTATAACCAAACTTGCATATTAAAAAGAGGTTGATGTATATTCGTTTTATTCAATAAACAACAGACAGAACGCTGTAGGTTTACATTAACAGTATGGCTGCTTAAAGCTTATGGTCAAAATAGTTAATACATGTTTTTGAATAACATTCTTGGGATAAAGTTTAACGAGTCTTTATTGGGGAGGATGAAATTGTGAGCCCTTTCCCTAAAGTTATATAATGGATCATAAGTGTTGAACCATATCCCACTCTCTTGCAATCGTCGTCGTCGCCGTCGTCATCGTCATCATCATCATCATAATCATCATCATCATCATCATCATCATCATCATCATCATCATCATCATCATCATCATCATCATCATCATCATCATCACGCAGTCGCTTATGACGAAGCATATATCATTGTTCATGTTTTATTGCCTTCGATTATAAACTTTTTCCAAAGACGTCGCTCTACCACATCTACTATCTGGACAACTGATAAGACGCAGCTCTCGTGAAACTGTTGGTGCCCTTCGCCTTGCGTTGATGCGATGCTTAATACTTGGGCGATTTCCAGTGATGGCGGTTTTAAGGCAGTTGTGATCTTTTGACACCTTTAAAATGGTTGCAAACAGTTCTATATATCTGTGGATCCTCGAATATGATTTGTGTAAAGCAACATCTCCTTGAAAGGTTAAGGGCTATATTTACGTGTGTAGCTATTTGCAACGTTTAAATTATACTAACCTCCAAACTTCTACAGCATTACTCGAAAGTCATGCGGGGCACCAGCTTCTTCACTAGCTTGTTGCGGACGATATTATATATTCGGCCGCAAGTGACTAAACCCATCGGAGGTGAGGTGGGGGTATATGGCACACCTCAGAGATATTCCACTTTTAGCTTTTTGCAGAGAAGATGTAACCAGCTCAAATTATTTTTCTACCTTTGTTCATATGAAGTACAGACACTTTACCACAATTTCAAGTGTTTTGAACGAGCAGTTTTTGAAAAAAAGTTGTCGCATATTTAAATGAAATTGCATTATTTTCGTGTCATGTCGATATTATGGACCATTCGTTTAACAGGAGAGTGTGCCTTGAACACGCCAATACTGCGTTGATACATGGAATTGAGAAGGCTGACGACAATGATGACTAAATACATTTTATGTCGTATAAAAATAAATATGGCTATTCGTGCATGTGATAATGTTGCGCATGAGAACTCATAGTTGCATGGGCTAAGTACACATTGGATAAGTTCACCTTATGGACAGTGTTTGGGATGTAATTTATTATTTGCAGATGCCAAAAAATTTCAGGGCGAAACATATTAAGTTTTGAGTTTAGTCTATATGTGCAAGAAAATGCGGTGAATGATAACACATGTTTACTCCTTGTTTTTATTTATATCTTACTATATTTCATTCAGTAGTGGAAAATATTTTATTTATTCTAGTCTTAAAAAGTCAACAGTATTTTAGAAGGAAAATTTAACACCTTTTTGAAGATTTCGGACGGTTCACTAAAAATTCATAAGTTTTTTGGGATGCTAAATTGAACACCTTTTTTTAAATTTCACACGGAAGAATAAAAAGTCATCTCTTTTTAGACGAAAAATTAAACACCTTTTTTAAGATTTCGCAGGGATGTCTACAAAAGTCATCAGTTTTTGGGGATGCGAAATTGAACACTTTTTTGAAAATTTCGCACGTAAGACTAAAAAGTCATCACTCTTTTTAGACGAAAAATTAAACACCTTTTTAAAGATTTCGCACGGATGACCAAAAAATGTCATCAGTTTTTTGGGATGGAAAATTGAACACCCTTTTTGAAGATTTCCGGCGGATTACTTAAAAAAGAACATCTAGTTTTCGGGAATGAAGTTTTTATGTAAAGTCTATATTTACTGAGATCTTATGGCACTCTTATAAGCACTGAAAAAGTACAGCTATTTTGTTAAGATAACAGCTTAAAATGCTACCATTGCAATGTGAAAATTCAAAAAGTTTCTGGTGGGGAGGGGCATATCCCCTCCCCACACCCCTCCCCTACCACTCTCGGCGCTACGCGCCTCATGATTGTCTTCAGACGGTCAATTATCTACCCCTCCGGAAACCTCAATCCCCCAGAGGTGGGGGCTAAATTAAACTCTGGTTTCGGTCAAAAACGACAAAAAAAGTTCATCAGATTTTTCAGCGAAACATCAACGACAAATTTTCCGACCCCAGCCAAAAAAAATTTGGCCCCCCCTTCGAAAAGTTCTGGATCCGCCACTGATCCCTATAGCTGCATGCGGTTTGGGATTGAGCAATGAAGCTGTTAGGGTTGCTGCAGGATCCCGCCTTGGACTAACTCTCTGTGCATCACATCGGTGCCAGTGTGGCGAGATCGCAGATCCAGGTAGACATCATGGACTGATCTGCAGAAGATCAATGGGAAGGGCAGAGCGACACGCTGCGCTAAATGACGTCATCTGGAATGCCCTGTCGAAGGCGGATATTCCAAGTTCAAGGGAAAATTGACATCTATGTTTGGCATGTTGTCTTGGTCTGTAAGAAATTTCCACACCCCCTTTGGTAGCCATAGGGTTAACAATTTTCTTTATGCTTAGGCAATTATTTTGCACATATTGAAACGGGGAAAATACATTTGGAAATCTCGATGAAAATGCCCAAGTTCCCAATTTAATGCTTTTAAGTTGTTATGCCTTGCCAACAAGGGCGGATCCAGGGGGGGCCAATCCGGCCATGGCCCCCCCCATTTCAAATCACCATGGGACGTGGCCCCCATCCATGGTGGCCCAAAAATTTTTTTAGGGTGTCAGTCATGCACAGGAGAATTAATGTATAAATGTAATTAAAACCTATAATAAAAATACTGTATAAATGTAATTAAAATCCAATCTAAGTCTCTCACGCAATTGCATTGTCTTTATATAAAGCATCGAAATGAAACAATCTTTCAACAGTATCCAACTATGATTTATGGCATGGAATGTATGTTATTCGTGTATATATTCGTAGTAAATTGTAAAAACATTAACACCAATAAACACAATTATAACTAAGTACAACTAACTATTAATTACAAATTAAGTTAACACTAACAACAGTGTTTGGGATGTAATTTATTTTTTGCAGATGCCAAAAAAATTTCAGGGCGAAACAAGTTAAGTTTTGAGTTTAGTCTATATGTGCAAGAAAATGCGGTGAATGATAACACATGTTTACTCCTTGTTTTTATTTATATCTTACTATATTTCATTCAGTAGTGGGAAGTATTTTATTTATTCTAGTCTTAACCCATTAGTGCCTGATTTTTCAAAATCATCTCAAAATGTAAAAACTTTGTTGCAAGTTATGAGTTTAGACAATACCTAACACAAATTCTGCAATTTTTTTGCTTTTGATGCTTTAGGAGCAAGTTTTTGAAGCGTCCCATTTTTGGGGACGCTAGGCACGAATGAGTACGTGAAGATTTACATAGTCATATGTACAGGTTATATCACTCAAGACTGTTGTTACAGTCGAATTAAGAGAACATATAAATAATTTGTACTCGGAATCATTCAAAATCAAATGTATAAGCAAAATTTCAACAAAAATGGCATGCCTGAGTACATTTATATGCAAAATTGTTCACATTTTGAAATGAATTGCTTACAGGCATCATATCATAATAATGCTGTCCATGCCTTAGATCAACATCCTATATCAGTAGCAACCAACACTGTTACAGAAGACTCATAAAACAGTTAAATGAAGCATTATAGCTGTTTCAAGTGCTAAAGTGCTTTTGACTGGTTTTGTGTAGTAGATTGTTGGCCTAACCCTCTTTATGTGGACCGACATTTCATTTTTCTCAAACTTTCCGCACACTTTCATTCGCACAATGCATCTGAGTTCCAATAGATGGAGTTTAGTGCTAAAGTGCAAGTGAACACACTTTCTGGTTCATACAGTCAGCTTTCATTTCCCAAATAGAAACAGCTATGTGTTCAGATCCATGCACTGGCCCTCACTTTTCTATATTGAACAGCTCGACCAAAGGAAGTGAAAATCTTCACCTTTGTTGGCTTGTATCGTCTCAATAGTGGTATATTTTGCTCATCTACTGTAACAGTCTCAGAGTGGTAAAGAAAGTAGTCACAGTAGTCTACAAAACCTAGTGGTTGCAATGAACCACCCACACCAAGTTGAGGACTCAAGACCCCAACTCCATTATAGGTCTGACTGAGTAAAGTAGCCATTTGGTGTATTCAACGAACAGTCTTTGTAGCCAACAAGGCTTAGTTGCAGTCTGAGACTGGTAAAGCAGTGGTGAAATGACCAATATTTGTTAGTAGGAATCAACTGAATTGACAACCAATATGCCTCCTGACTAACCCAGGGCTCCAGGCTTTGGATCCATATACCAACTCATCCGTATGGATGTGAATCAGAGCAAAAGCCGAGTGGTGTATTCAACATAGTACGATGCCATTGACTGCCATCAGGCCTACCTGAAATTGTTGTAGGCCTAACTGAAAAATGCTACAGGAATGTTATATTCAGCACAATGCACAATGACATTTCTTGAGCTTGGCTGATACCTTAGAAAAGAATGACAAATTACATGGCGACTAATATGTGTCCTTATTTATTTCAAATAAATTATAATAAATTAAATTATTAAATTTAATTTTCTAGCAACTGGATACATCAGAATGAGTGCATTTTTACCATTATTTTGCACTACATTGTATAGGCCTAGCAGGTCATGGACGATTTCTATATATGTGAAATAATCCTGTATATAGGCTATACATGTATAGCCTACATAGGCCTAATGTAGCCTACAGTTGAAGTTGTCAATAAATGTTTGAGTCAAATAACATCATATAACGTTAACTCTCACTGCGAGTGATAATTCTGCCAACAAACCGCCGTTTATACTTCTTTTCAAACAATATCTGACTAAAATACCACACAAGAAGCAAAACTGCGTGTGTCGAACTTCACGAGCCCATTCGTGCCTAGCGTCCCCAAAAATGGGACAGCGCTTCAGTGATAAAATGCATATGTTATATTTTAGTAAAATGAATTTGATCTAATTATTTATTTAATAGTATATACTAGCCTTTGTGAAACCAAAGACAGATCTGTAGAAATACGCACACATTTTTTTTAATTAGACGCGGAAAGTCCGCAATGTTCACATTTGTTAAAATAGGTCAATGGCGTGATTAAAAACACAATTTTCAGTCGATAAAAAAAAATTTGTGCGCATTTTGTGTCAGAATCACTTTATTGGCATGTTGGCATGACGGCTATTACATTAAATTGCTTCTTCAATGAATATTTAATTTTATGTGAATTTTTGAAGTGGTGTCCCATTTTTGGGGACGCTAGGCACTAATGGGTTAAAAAGTCATCAGTTTTTGGGAGGCTAAATTGAAAACTTTTTTTGAAAATTTCGCACGGAAGACTAAAAAGTCATCGCTCTTTTTAGGCGAAAAATTTAACACCTTTTTTAAGATTTCGCACGGATGACTACAAAAGTCATCAGTTTTTTGGGATGCCATATTGAACACCTTTTTTGAAAATTTCGCACGGAAGACTAAAAAGTCATCACTCTTTTTAGACGAAAAATTAAATACCTTTTTTAATATTTCGCAGAGATGACTACAACAAGTCATCAGTTTTTTGGGATGCGAAATTAAACACCTTTTTGGAAAATTTCGCATGGAAGACTAAAAAGTCATCACTCTTTTTAGACGAAAAATTAAACACCTTTTTTTAAGATTTCGCACGAATGACTACAAAAAGTCATTTTTTTTAAATTCTAAATTGAACACCTTTTTTGAAACTTTCGCAAGGGAGACTAAAAAGTCATCACTCCTTTCAGACGAAAAATTAAACACCTTTTTAAAGATTTCGCAGGGATGACTACAACAAGTCATCAGTTTTTTGGGATGCGAAATTAAACACCTTTTTTGAAAATTTCGCACGGAAGAATAAAAAGTCATGACTCTTTTTAGACGAAAAATTAAACACCTTTTTTAAGATTTCGCACGGATGACTACAAAAAGTCATGAGTTTTTTTAATTCTAAATTGAACACCTTTTTTTGAAAATTTCGCACGGGAGACTAAAAAGTCATCACTCCTTTTAGACGAAAAATTAAACACCTTTTTTAAGATTTCGCAGGGATGACTACAACAAGTCATCAGTTTTTTGGGATGCGAAATTAAACACCTTTTTTGAAAATTTCGCACGGAAGAATAAAAAGTCATCACTCTTTTTAGACGAAAAATTAAACACCTTTTTTAAGATTTCGCACGGATGACCAAAAAATTTCATCAGTGTTTTGGGAAGGAAAATTGAACACCCTTTTTGAAGATTTCCGGCGGATTACTTAAAAGAGAACATCTAGTTTTCGGGAAAGAAGTTTTTAAGTAAAGTCTATATTTATTGAGACCTTATGGCACTCTTACAAGCACTGAAAAGTACAGCTAATTTGTTAAGATAACAGCATAAAATGCTACCATTGCAATGTGAAAATTCAAAAAGTTTCTGGTGGGGAGGGGCATATCCCCTCCCCACACCCCTCCCCTACCACTCTCGGCGCTGCGCGCCTCATGATTGTCTTCGGACGGTCAATTTCCTACCCCTCCGAAAACCTCAATTCCCCCAGAGGTGGGGGCTAAATTAAACTCTGGTTTCGGGCAAAAACGACTAAAAAAGTTCATCAGATTTTTCGGCGAAAGATCAACGAAAAAATTTCCGACCCCAGCCCAAAAAATTTTTGGCCCCCCCTTCGAAAATTCCTGGATCCGCCCTTGCTTGCCAAATATGTAAACATGCCATTGGAACGCTGTGCCTCACTCGCAATACATCTGATGGCGTGTTTTTCCTTAAGAAGAATTTTTTTTGTTCGTATTGCTGAATTCGCTCAAGAAGTTAATCGGTGCAAACTGTCTCTCTCTTTCTCTCTTTAACGCCTTTGACAAAAACTATATCGGACTCTGTATTTTCTCACGCTAATAATTTCTCTTTTGAGAAATACAGAAAATTTACTGATGAGTCAGACGTTGTCTAAAATGCCTGAAAACTTTATTATGTAGTCCCAGGAAAAAAATTGTGATGAAACCCCCGGCCATTCTGCTGTAAGTCTTGCATCTGTAGGGAGCGTTATACGAAAGTCGACATGTAATCGATATGTCACAATCATCTGTTTGCACACCTCTAAAATATTTTAACCGCAGGCTATATAAGAAGTCAACGCAACATATTAAATTCGTTGGTCGGCTTTTCATCGCCGAGTGTACAGTATAATAACAGGATAATTAAAATAAATTAATTATACAGATTATCAAATAAATTGATTCATATCACACACACACACGCACACGCACACGCACACGCACACGCACACGCACACGCACACGCACACACACACACACACACACACACACACACACGCACACGCACACACACACACACACACACACACACGCACACACAACCCCTTTGATTCAAATACATAGTTTATGTTTATGTAGGCAAAGTTCGCTTGAAATCGACTTCATTGGTGGACAAACGCTATATCGCCACGCACTAATAAGATAATAAATAACATTTTTATACACTAATTCTACGCCACCATGGATGACCGCGCAATTTAGTACGAGGGGCACATGACTCCCTTCTGGATAATTGACACTTATATTTTAGCTAATACTTTGGGTTCTCAGCCAATTTTTTCAAATCACCAATTATGTATAATGCGATAATGAGCAATCTAGATTTCTATACTTCTATACAAACTGTTAGATACATTCACGCATACGTTCATTTATAGATATTATATACATTCATGCATTCAAAAATGCATACGCAGTCATGCTTGAGTACATGAACGGACATTTTAGCAGACACATAGAACGTCAAATTCTCGACAAACCTTCCCCAAATCCATGTAGATCACTGCCAAAAGACTCCTTTTCTTTGTATTCATTCATTTGATTAATTTCATAAATCTATATAGCGCCCCTTTAACCCGTTGGAGGTGAGGTGGGGTGTGACACACCCCAGAGGCATTCTACTTTAAATTTTTAGCGGAAAACATGAAGCCAGTTCTAATTTGTTTTTTCTACCTTTGTGAATATGAAATACGGACACTTTACCACAATTTCAGGTAATTTGAACGAACAGTTTTTTTTTTATTTTGTTGCATATTTAAAGGAAATTGCATTTTTTCGTAGAAAAAAATATACATGTTGATTTTATGAGCCATGATTTGCAAAGCGAGTGTGACTTGAACACGTCAATTCTGTGTTGGCATTGAGAAGGCTGACGACAATGATGGCTAAAACATTTTATGTTGTATTAAAAATATATATATTATGATTATTCGTGCACTTGATAATGTTGCACATGAGGACCCAAACTTGCATGGGTTAAGTACACATTGAATGGGTTCACCTTCTAGCCATCGAATAAGGATTGAAAACAGATATTTGTTCGTGGTAATCGTCTGTTTAGTTGATTATTGATCATAGAAGAATAGTTTAACTCAACTTAGTATTTTCCATTTGATATCGCGGCTTGAAAATAAAAATATGTATTGGGGTTTGTCAGACCCCACCTCACCTCTGGCGTTACAAATGGTCACCTCACCTCCAAAGGGTTAAGAAGTCCAATCAAAGTGGCAATCCCAGTCCAATCACGGCGATAGAAGCACGATTTGAACCGATGAGTCAACCATAGGTGAGCAACAAGACTGGTATCTCTCCCGTGGGAGACTATTCTAGCCATGGGCGGAGTTTGGATGCCGATCTTGGGGGGCTACAAAAAAATTCTCGGCCTAAAGCAGTTGATGACCTTTTTTGGTCATCGATTTGAAAATCTCATAAAAAAAAAACTGTTTTCGATCCTGATTAGGAGTTATTAAAAGGGCTGTATTGTGTCAAACAATTTTTTTCGAGGGCGACGACCTTAATACAGACTTGAGACTGGCACTGCCAAAGTACGAACAGTTAACCGTTTGTTAACCGTGTCACATGCTGGTATAGCAGAGGTTGGACGGCGTTTCAAATGTCTCTACTATGATGTACTTTCATCCACGCTATTTTTCAATTACGGAGTAATCAGTTTCGAATGATGCAATTCGTTAAAAATTTAGAGAACGGAGACGACTGGGAGAAGTGGTGTGCTTTAGAAACGTTACAAACATATAAACTAAAGCTACTGATTTTTAAAGGTGTCTTATAATAGGACAAACTGAATATTATACTTTTTAAAGGTGTCTTATTATATAAATCTCGATGGATGGATCCAGATTTGACGAGGGCCTATGACAACAGAGGCCGTTTCCCTCGACAGAAATTTGTCTTGGCCTATTACAGCACTTAATCATCCTCGTCATTTGTAATGTACATAGTTTTTTTTTAATTGGGCCAACGACGAAAACTTTGAAGACCAGAATTTATAAACATCGAGAAAAAATGCAAGTATGTTGGATGAATAGAAAGCAACCACTCCAAAGCGACAAAGCGATCGCACCTTAAGGCAATCAGCACTCTCAATGTGTATAATTATGCGGTAGCCAGTAAGTTACGTATGGGAAATATCCAACGCAGAAAATTTTCAACTGGTGAAGATGAAATGGCCAAATTGACAAGGTCGAGAAATGACTAAAAGATCAACCAAATTTCTTGTCGTTGTGTGATAACGAAGACCACTAGCTCCTCCTTCTTCCATCATAGGGAATGGCACTGTCATGCACTAAGGAGCCGACACGCAAAGCATGGACTTCCAGTGGCGTAGGTAACGTTAATTCGTCTTACCCATATAATTCTACAACGCCGCGTTTTACTTGACGGTGTGAATATCCGACTCTGACTTCTACAGAGACGAGGGTCGGCGAACATGTATCCCTGGGGGTTAAGTAAACTCTAGCTTTCGCATTATTATTTCCGTTTTAGCGTTTGTAGATTGGCCGCCCTATGTAATAATAGTCATCCGTTGGCATTATGTTTGAAAGAGGAATTTCGTTCTTATAATTGAAATTTAATCATAAAAGAGGTGTGGTAAACAATCAACTGGCAACAATACAGTTTCAGTTAAATAGCAATGGGTTGCTTCGGATAGGATAACGTCAGCATAATTATTCTTATTGTGTCTTAGTTTTAATGGATATAATTTCTGGATATTTTCTCTTATTACTGCTTGGTTGTGCAATGATGGCTTGTGCCTTTGACAGCGGTGAAAATAGAAATTGATTGTAGTACAGAAAGTATGAGTTCATTAGAAGATGGCGCTTCATAAAATCGTTTTTATAACATAAGTAATGTAAATGTGAGGTTCGGTGGCCGATTCTGTCCGAGGCGGTTACTGTGTATACACTCTACAGACATTGAATGCTTAATCTAAGTATCATAATGTATGTATGTCTGTAAGCATGTATGTATACGTGCATGTGCATGCATGTGTGAATGTATGTATTGTATGTGTGTGTATGTCTGTATGTATGCATGTATGCATGTATGCATGTATATATTGTAAAGGGTTCTACGGCCGTCTACGAGGATGACTATCAAAGATAAGGCCCGAAATGATATAATAAACGTCGATTTATTCAATAGAGCAAGTTATACAATGAATTAACTACGTTACCGTCCAGACGATACGAAGAAGACCAGACCAGAGGTCGAAGCACGGCAAAACCCACACGACAGCACGGCTAACGAAGCCAAGGAAGACGGATGAACAGCCAGACCACCAACAGGGCGAAGAAGGCGACGTAGAAGATGAACCCGCAGGTAAGCTCGCCAGCAGCGAGGGACACGACCGCTCTCAACGGGAGAAGTACCACGTACCACCAAATACCACAAATGCCGTAAGTGCCGTCAAGACCCACGGCCACCGTTCCTTAAATAGACAGGGCCACTCCTACTACACCCACGTGCCCAGTCATAGAGAGAGAGAGTACGGAAGATCAGGAGGGCTAATGGCTACATATCCCCCACCCAACAGCATGAGGAATCCCGAGGGGATGACGAAATATAGCAGAAAGCACTACACCTAACAGTACACACAGCAAGAATCACTAAGTACTATACCAGTACAAGTTAACGTACTCAGCAATTCCGCAACAACTAATGCAGCGTACCACTAAATTAATGCATCATATAACTGAGAGTTCAACCAATTATACGACTTAAAATGAAAGTTCAAACAATTATACGAAGCAAAATGAGAGTTCATACAATTATACGAAAAAAATGAATTTGGACACAAAACGTGTATCAAAAATGATCCAAATCGCACAAGGTCATTGGCCAAAGCCATACTAACTAACATACGAATAAACGACTTCATATAACAGCAGAAACCCAAACCCCCAACAAGAACCCCCAACACCTAATATTTCGAGTTCTAAAGTGAATAAGTTGAGGTGTGTGGAGGCGAGGTGGACCGTGTAAACATCTGTCTATCTGTAACGTTTCAGATATAAGTGTTAAAATATGAATGGCAACAGCTTGGCGAAAATGACGTCGAAATATGACGTCAACGGCAACAGGCCGTTACTGAAAATTGCAGCGATAGGCTAACTGCAAGCGCATACATTAACACAGCGAAATTTTATAATGTCTGTTTTTCGAAATCTAAAGTGTATAAAAAGCCGAAAATAGCGTACTTGGATGGTTTTGGTGAACGTTTATCTAAATGCAATCTTTCAGGTCAGTAGCTGCAAAACTGCGAGCGTGCATCGGTCACAAATACAGTCACATCCTTTCTTATAGATATAGATAGGACTCAATTACCATCAACGTGCGCATTTTTTGCGCGAATAATTATAACGTCATTAATTATTATTTAAGGGTGTCTAAAGCGACGAAAGAGAAGGAAAATCGAAACAGAAGATGCTGGGATGGATGATGACTGACGGATACAATGAACTGAAGAGAAAAGCACAGCGAAGAGAAGAATGGCGTCATTGGAAGTTGATGAAGAAGATGAGAGAGCGAGAGAGAGAGAGAGCGAGAGAGAGAGAGATAGGGAGGGAGAAAGAGGGAGGGAGAGAGAGAGGGAGGGAGGGAGGGAGGGAGACAGGGAGGGAGGATGGGAGGGAGGGAGAGAGGGAGGGAGGGAGAGAGGGAGGGAGGGAGAGAGGGAGAGAGGGAGAGAGTGAGAGAGGGAGAGAGGGAGAGAGGGAGAGAGGGAGAGAGAGAGAGGGAGGGAGAGAGGGAGAGAGGGAGAGATGGAGAGAGAGAGAGGGAGGGAGAGAGGGAGAGAGGGAGAAAGGGAGAGGGGGAGAGAGAGAAAGAGAAAGAGAGAGGGAGAGAGAGGGAGGGAGGGAGGGAGAGAGGGAGAGAGGGAGAGAGGGTGAGAGGAAGAGAGTGTGTGTGTGTGAGTGTGTGTAGAGAGAGAGAGAGAGAGAGAGAGAGAGAGAGAGAGAGAGAGAGAGAGAGAGAGAGAGAGAGAGAGAGAGAGTCAGGTACGATGGTGTAGTGTACCTTGCAGCAGGGGAGTTGCAGATTCGAATCCACCTCAAGCCAATATATAGTCAATGAATCGTAGTAATAGTTGCAGTTTAACGTCACTGCGTGGTAACAAAGACCACTAGCGACGCCCTCATCCTCTATCCAGGCTTGGGACCGGCACTGGCAGAGTGCGACCAGTGTTCTTTAATTGATCCAGATTTGACGAGGGCTTTTTTACAACAGAGGCCGTTTTCCTATAAAAAATTTGTTTGGTATAATACATCTCTCTACCCATTGTTACAATTACTTATATGTTAGTGATCTCACTTAAAAGAGGTATCATATTTCATCAACAGGTCAACATAGTATGGATAATATGGAGCTGTATTATGCCAAACATATTTTTTCGAAGGAAACGGTTCCTGTTGTCATAAGTTCGCGTGACGTCAAATCTGGATCCATCCCCAGAACATGGCTAAAGCCTAGATAAAAGAGTAGAGCGTTGCTAATGGACTTTGTTACCACACGGTGACGCTACACTTAAACTGCCTACCTATCAGAACATGACTTCAGCTCGCCATTATTAATTTGCAATGAATTATGTCAACAATTTCTAGAAGTTTTTACATTTACCTCACAGGATAGCGAAGAAAATAGTTCCTCACACATTTCGTATATTACGTCAATGCGGATGAATATTGACTACAAATGAGACGTGTGATGTAGTAATGCGCGTTTTCTCACCTCTTCAATTTTGCAAGTTCAGTGGTTTTATGCGAGATTTACCCAAAGTATTCTTACTTGCATTCTTTTAAAATATTTTAGCACACTTCTTTTATGATTTATTATGTTGTATATAAGTTAGCCTTCATAATTTTCAGCGTATTAGCGACTATTCTAAATTGCAAAGCATACTTCAAACCTTAAAAGCGGCATATATACGAAAGCACGCCGTGTCGGCAACAATGGAGTTGGGTGGTTTCTATTATGGTCATGAAAATAAGTAGGACTATAATAAGTCTGCTATCAAACGCACAGAAAGTTATACAGGAGATAAATTAATCGAAACATTATATTATGCAAAGTCCTGCAACAACATTCCCATAGTCCGAGACAATGAATGGCATGACAAAAGGCTTGGAGATAAAATGAACAATAATTTATAGTGTGTGGCCAAACTATAATATAAAAGTTTTCGACAAAAAATATGAACTAAAATTTTTATTTAAAAGAGCTAATAAGACGATAATAAGCGATTGACATAAAAGCCTCCGTTATCGCCATGCATATTGCTATGCATCGTCCCAAACGAGTTTAGAATATTACTGTCCCTACTTATGCAAACAATTGAACTGAATTGCTCAAACAGCAGCCCCAAACATTTTCTCTTCGCAAATAAATTTTGTCTTATAGAGCCGGTGACCACTTAAAAGAGGTGTCGTCTTAGGATCTGCATTTTAATTGCTTCTGTTTTACGCTTAGCTACTTGCTTTCTCTGCAGCAGCTTAGATTAAGCATTCAATGTCTGTAGAGTGTATACACAGTAACCGCCTCGGACAGAATCGGCCACCGAACCTCACATTTACATTACTTATGTTATAAAAACGATTTTATGAAGCGCCATCTTCTAATGAACTCATACTTTCTGTACTACAATCAATTTCTATTTTCACCGCTGTCAAAGGCACAAGCCATCATTGCACAACCAAGCAGTAATAAGAGAAAATATCCAGAAATTATATCCATTAAAACTAAGACACAATAAGAATAATTATGCTGACGTTATCCTATCCGAAGCAACCCATTGCTATTTAACTGAAACTGTATTGTTGCCAGTTGATTGTTTACCACACCTCTTTTATGATTAAATTTCAATTATAAGAACGAAATTCCTCTTTCAAACATAATGCCAACGGATGACTATTATTACATAGGGCGGCCAATCTACAAACGCTAAAACGGAAATAATAATGCGAAAGCTAGAGTTTACTTAACCCCCAGGGATACATGTTCGCCGACCCTCGTCTCTGTAGAAGTCAGAGTCGGATATTCACACCGTCAAGTAAAACGCGGCGTTGTAGAATTATATGGGTAAGACGAATTAACGTTACCTACGCCACTGGAAGTCCATGCTTTGCGTGTCGGCTCCTTAGTGCATGACAGTGCCATTCCCTATGATGGAAGAAGGAGGAGCTAGTGGTCTTCGTTATCACACAACGACAAGAAATTTGGTTGATCTTTTAGTCATTTCTCGACCTTGTCAATTTGGCCATTTCATCTTCACCAGTTGAAAATTTTCTGCGTTGGATATTTCCCATACGTAACTTACTGGCTACCGCATAATTATACACATTGAGAGTGCTGATTGCCTTAAGGTGCGATCGCTTTGTCGCTTTGGAGTGGTTGCTTTCTATTCATCCAACATACTTGCATTTTTTCTCGATGTTTATAAATTCTGGTCTTCAAAGTTTTCGTCGTTGGCCCAATTAAAAAAAAACTATGTACATTACAAATGACGAGGATGATTAAGTGCTGTAATAGGCCAAGACAAATTTCTGTCGAGGGAAACGGCCTCTGTTGTCATAGGCCCTCGTCAAATCTGGATCCATCCATCGAGATTTATATAATAAGACACCTTTAAAAAGTATAATATTCAGTTTGTCCTATTATAAGACACCTTTAAAAATCAGTAGCTTTAGTTTATATGTTTGTAACGTTTCTAAGCACACCACTTCTCCCAGTCGTCTCCGTTCTCTAAATTTTTAACGAATTGCATCATTCGAAACTGATTACTCCGTAATTGAAAAATAGCGTGGATGAAAGTACATCATAGTAGAGACATTTGAAACGCCGTCCAACCTCTGCTATACCAGCATGTGACACGGTTAACAAACGGTTAACTGTTCGTACTTTGGCAGTGCCAGTCTCAAGTCTGTATTAAGGAGGAGGGCAGCACTAATAATTTTGTTATGACACGGTGTTCTTACTCCTTTACCGACCAATATGTAGTATGTGGTATGGCAGTCCTATACTATCGGGTAGTAATGGGTGAAACAGCGCTTTTTCTTCAGTCATGGATGGAAGGATCCAGATTTGACTATGGCTTATGACAACAGAGGTCGTCGCCCTCGGAAAAAATTGTTTGACACAATACAGCCCTTTTAATAACTCCTAATCAGGATCGAAAACAGTTTTTTTATGAGATTTTCAAATCGATGACCAAAAAAGGTCATCAACTGCTTTGGGCCGAGAATTTTTTTTGTAGCCCCCCAAGATCGGCATCCAAACTCCGCCCATGGCTAGAATAGTCTCCCACGGGAGAGATACCAGTCTTGTTGCTCACCTATGGTTGACTCATCGGTTCAAATCGTGCTTCTATCGCCGTGATTGGACTGGGATTGCCACTTTGATTGGACTTCTTAAAGGGGCGCTATAATTATAGATTTATGAAATTAATCAAATGAATGAATACAAAGAAAAGGAGTCTTTTGGCAGTGATCTACATGGATTTGGGGAAGGTTTGTCGAGAATTTGACGTTCTATGTGTCTGCTAAAATGTCCGTTCATGTACTCAAGCATGACTGCGTATGCATTTTTGAATGCATGAATGTATATAATATCTATAAATGAACGTATGCGTGAATGTATCTAACAGTTTGTATAGAAGTATAGAAATCTAGATTGCTCATTATCGCATTATACATAATTGGTGATTTGAAAAAATTGGCTGAGAACCCAAAGTATTAGCTAAAATATAAGTGTCAATTATCCAGAAGGGAGTCATGTGCCCCTCGTACTAAATTGCGCGGTCATCCATGGTGGCGTAGAATTAGTGTATAAAAATGTTATTTATTATCTTATTAGTGCGTGGCGATATAGCGTTTGTCCACCAATGAAGTCGATTTCAAGCGAACTTTGCCTACATAAACATAAACTATGTATTTGAATCAAAGGGGTTGTGTGTGCGTGTGTGTGTGTGTGTGTGTGTGTGTGTGTGTGTGTGTGCGTGTGCGTGTGTGTGTGTGTGTGTGTGCGTGTGCGTGTGCGTGTGCGTGTGCGTGTGCGTGTGCGTGTGCGTGTGTGTGTGTGTGTGATATGAATCAATTTATTTGATAATCTGTATAATTAATTTATTTTAATTATCCTGTTATTATACTGTACACTCGGCGATGAAAAGCCGACCAACGAATTTAATATGTTGCGTTGACTTCTTATATAGCCTGCGGTTAAAATATTTTAGAGGTGTGCAAACAGATGATTGTGACATATCGATTACATGTCGACTTTCGTATAACGCTCCCTACAGATGCAAGACTTACAGCAGAATGGCCGGGGGTTTCATCACAATTTTTTTCCTGGGACTACATAATAAAGTTTTCAGGCATTTTAGACAACGTCTGACTCATCAGTAAATTTTCTGTATTTCTCAAAAGAGAAATTATTAGCGTGAGAAAATACAGAGTCCGATATAGTTTTTGTCAAAGGCGTTAAAGAGAGAAAGAGAGAGACAGTTTGCACCGATTAACTTCTTGAGCGAATTCAGCAATACGAACAAAAAAAATTCTTCTTAAGGAAAAACACGCCATCAGATGTATTGCGAGTGAGGCACAGCGTTCCAATGGCATGTTTACATATTTGGCAAGCAAGGGCGGATCCAGGAATTTTCGAAGGGGGGGCCAAAAATTTTTTGGGCTGGGGTCGGAAATTTTTTCGTTGATCTTTCGCCGAAAAATCTGATGAACTTTTTTAGTCGTTTTTGCCCGAAACCAGAGTTTAATTTAGCCCCCACCTCTGGGGGAATTGAGGTTTTCGGAGGGGTAGGAAATTGACCGTCCGAAGACAATCATGAGGCGCGCAGCGCCGAGAGTGGTAGGGGAGGGGTGTGGGGAGGGGATATGCCCCTCCCCACCAGAAACTTTTTGAATTTTCACATTGCAATGGTAGCATTTTATGCTGTTATCTTAACAAATTAGCTGTACTTTTCAGTGCTTGTAAGAGTGCCATAAGGTCTCAATAAATATAGACTTTACTTAAAAACTTCTTTCCCGAAAACTAGATGTTCTCTTTTAAGTAATCCGCCGGAAATCTTCAAAAAGGGTGTTCAATTTTCCTTCCCAAAACACTGATGAAATTTTTTGGTCATCCGTGCGAAATCTTAAAAAAGGTGTTTAATTTTTCGTCTAAAAAGAGTGATGACTTTTTATTCTTCCGTGCGAAATTTTCAAAAAAGGTGTTTAATTTCGCATCCCAAAAAACTGATGACTTGTTGTAGTCATCCCTGCGAAATCTTAAAAAAGGTGTTTAATTTTTCGTCTAAAAGGAGTGATGACTTTTTAGTCTCCCGTGCGAAATTTTCAAAAAAAGGTGTTCAATTTAGAATTAAAAAAACTCATGACTTTTTGTAGTCATCCGTGCGAAATCTTAAAAAAGGTGTTTAATTTTTCGTCTAAAAAGAGTCATGACTTTTTATTCTTCCGTGCGAAATTTTCAAAAAAGGTGTTTAATTTCGCATCCCAAAAAACTGATGACTTGTTGTAGTCATCCCTGCGAAATCTTTAAAAAGGTGTTTAATTTTTCGTCTGAAAGGAGTGATGACTTTTTAGTCTCCCGTGCGAAAGTTTCAAAAAAGGTGTTCAATTTAGAATTTAAAAAAAAATGACTTTTTGTAGTCATTCGCGCGAAATCTTAAAAAAAGGTGTTTAATTTTTCGTCTAAAAAGAGTGATGACTTTTTAGTCTTCCGTGCGAAATTTTCAAAAAAGGTGTTTAATATGGCATCCCAAAAAACTGATGACTTTTGTAGTCATCCGTGCGAAATCTTAAAAAAGGTGTTAAATTTTTCGCCTAAAAAGAGCGATGACTTTTTAGTCTTCCGTGCGAAATTTTCAAAAAAAGTTTTCAATTTAGCCTCCCAAAAACTGATGACTTTTTAAGACTAGAATAAATAAAATACTTCCCACTACTGAATGAAATATAGTAAGATATAAATAAAAACAAGGAGTAAACATGTGTTATCATTCACCGCATTTTCTTGCACATATAGACTAAACTCAAAACTTAACTTGTTTCGCCCTGAAATTTTTTTGGCATCTGCAAAAAATAAATTACATCCCAAACACTGTTGTTAGTGTTAACTTAATTTGTAATTAATAGTTAGTTGTACTTAGTTATAATTGTGTTTATTGGTGTTAATGTTTTTACAATTTACTACGAATATATACACGAATAACATACATTCCATGCCATAAATCATAGTTGGATACTGTTGAAAGATTGTTTCATTTCGATGCTTTATATAAAGACAATGCAATTGCGTGAGAGACTTAGATTGGATTTTAATTACATTTATACAGTATTTTTATTATAGGTTTTAATTACATTTATACATTAATTCTCCTGTGCATGACTGACACCCTAAAAAAAATTTTGGGCCACCATGGATGGGGGCCACGTCCCATGGTGATTTGAAATGGGGGGGGCATGGCCGGATTGGCCCCCCCCCCTGGATCCGCCCCTGTCAAATCGGATCCATCCATCTTTCGTCGGGTGTTGGCTGATATCGGGACCGCATTGAGCAGATTTTGTGTTGAGTTCGTGTTACAAGGAAACAGACCCACAATATTATTATATGGTGCTTTCCAGAAAGCAGAATAATTTGTAAAACTGTAAGGATGGATCCAGAGTTTAAAATTGCAGTTGGTGACAATACAAACTTCCGATTAGCAGAACTCTGCCTTCTCGGTGTTAGACCATTCGACCTGGAATGAAATCCTTGACACTCCGCTGCCTTTATATAACTCTGTATCTTGCCTTCAGTGGTCCGTTTAATTATCTTTAGATTATTTGATTGTAAACGTTGGATAACTTATGATCCATGCTTGTCAAAGTATGTCGCACCGTTGTTACCGGGTCTCCATCTTGCAGGCATGGACAACCCTTCTGACTAGACGCCGCGCTCACCTATTTTGCGATTAGCGTTTCAGTAGTATCTCATTTCAATTACTAAACATCATCTACGCGCGACAACTTAACGGTTGTCATTAGACACCTTTAAAACGGCTGTAATCAGTATTATGTATATGACGCAAGCTTCTAAAACTTTAATGAAATTTCGAGGATTGGCCATGCACTCTGATTATTATGTGGATGCATTGTTATAACGACTTATAATTATCAATGAGGATTGATGTCGCCCACCTACTTTCTGCAGGCTTGAGACTGGCACTCCAAAAGTACGAGCAGTGGCGGGGTTGGACAATGCGGGATTTAAATACCGACGTCAGCGGCTAAAGAGCTATTTGGCTAAAGTATGCGACAATGCAGAGTCGTTCATTCTACCGCGTTTCCGGTTTCAACCAATGCGTCAACAAAAAAGGTCGGGTACAATAAAAGGAGTATAAAGGACATTGACCTTTGAGGGTTGATTGCAATTCTAGACGTCGTATTTTTCATCATGTCAAAAGCTCAGCTTAATTATTTATATATTACACTGAATCTAACATAGTGATTAATGAATGGCTGCACTCTGCCAGCGCCAGTCCCGATCCTGGATAAAGAAGGAGGGCGTGGTTTATGATCTTTGTTATCGCACGTTGACGTTAACCTGCAACTGTTATTACTGCGTTACACCTGTTTTTAGTAATTAAGATACGCTTTTTGGGAAACAATAAAAAAAGCAGTGTCACAAAAATATGAGCAGACCTAGTTTCAAAGTTCATTTAAACCAGCGGTTCTCAACCTTTTTAGTGCGGCGACCCCTTGGCGACATTTTGAAAGTTACGACGACCCCCAACAGCAAAATTGATTGAGTTGCTCTCCCCATTCACTGCATTTTTTTACCATTGTCACGCAATTTCACCCTCATAACTCGAAAACTGGTTTTGACAGGATATTTTCAAAATTGAATATGATTAAAACGAAATTTGCGTATAAAAGTTAAAATTTTCCGTTTTTGGTCTGTTTCTCGTAAATTAACTTGTCGACAAGCGCCTAGTTTTGGGATGGTCGGTCACAATTGATGTTTCCTGGCACTTGCGATTCTGAGAGCTAATCCTTAGGTCTACCCATTCGATAAATTGAAATTGAAATGTCATAAGTTTATTCGGCTTGTGAAACTTAACAACTATTAGTTGCTACTTTAAAAATTGGTAGGCTAAATAGTTTTTCATTTCTTGACACTCACTTCACCTTTGTTGATTCGTTTTGGTTGTCAAGCAATTTAATGAACTTGCAAGGGCCATAATTATGCCTACTTGTGTTTTTTATCAATGCGCTGAACATGGAGAGGGGCTTGGGGAGGGAATGTGCCTCTCCCAATTGCCAAAATGTTTTTGAATTTCCACACACTGCAATGGTAGCATTTTAGGCTGTAATTGTAACGAAATTGTTCATCATTTCAGTGCTGATAGTCGTGTTGTAAGACATAAAAAGCGTCCCATCCCTTGTTTGCAATTTTTCATCTAAGAAAAATCCTCAGAATTTCAGCGCTGAAAGTCATGATTTAAGACTTCAATAAATGCTCCCCCTTGTTTATGATTTTGAATTTCCACGCTGTGATGGCTGCAGTTTTAGCTGTCATCTGAATAGCGTTGCCCAGTTTTTAATGCTGATGGTCATGGTATAAGACTTCAGAGTTTCGGCCCCAATTGTTCAGGCCTTATTGTTTTTGGATTTGGACACTGTCACTGTATTATTTTAAACTTTCATCTTAACACAATTACTCATGATCTCGGTGCTCAGAGAGGCGGTTTAAGACTTATACACCACCTTTGCTTTTTTTAGAAGAATAGTAAAAGTGGACTTTACATTTGAAAGCTAAGATGGCGAAACGTTTTTTAGCCGTCGCAATCTAACGAATGAATCCTATAACAAGTATAAGAAAATTTTCTTTTAAGTTGCTGTAGTGAAGTAACTAGACCTGAAATTACTATTGCATATTTTACAAATTTCTGAAGGTCCAGGCGACCCCTGGCAAATCGTCAGGCGACCCCCGTGGGGGTCGCGACCCACAGGTTGAGAACCGCTGATTTAAACTAAGTATACAGTTTTTGCCAAAACAAATTTGCCGATGGCATCGCCATCTGTTGTTATAAACTGTCGTATAACTCTGGATGCAGATTTAACGTAGATTCAAAAACACAGTAATAGTCCCTTGTTATCAGAGTCGTAACTCTACTTCAAATTTATGTTAAAACCAAATCTCTTAACATTTTTTGACTTTTTGTTGCTTGACATCTAGTACAATGACAGCTCGTGTCAAGTCTGGCATAACAAGAACGTGTGTAAGTTGACTTAACTACAAGTCGCGTAACTTTTATATATAATGGTTCATATAAGATCGGGTGTTTAAATTTATATGTGATTCAGAGGCTACGTCCTCAGCATGTAGGCTTCAGACATCGACCCTGCGAAATGTTGTGAGGATCCGCGAGAGGTCAGTCCATTCCCAGGATGCAATGCATTGACTATTGAAACATATTATTATAACCAATGTTTTCATAGCCTGGCAATCGATTTTTGTCCTAACTTAACTCTTGTGAATATTGTGCTAAGACCAGCTTTTTAGGGCTCAACATAAATCTCGAAATTACGATTGCCATTCATTTCTTGAATGAATTCCCTCCCTCCTTTCCTGTCTCCGCCTGTCCGTTCGTCCGTCAGTCCGACCTCTGTCTCCCATACCAGGTTGCACAGTGATGTCATCCTCTTTATGATTACATCACCCGTGGCTTTAACCAGTTACAAAATGTCATTAGACACCTTTAAAACAAACGTGTAATTATAATGATAAAAAATTGTTCGAACCATTTTCAGATATTTACCCGTTACCACTACCATTACCCCTACCGCCACCGCCACCGCCACCACAACCATCATCACCACCACCCAGGGACAGATATAGACAATTTCGAAAGGGAGGGTCAAAATATTTTAGGTCTTGGAACATTGGTAAAATTTCGCCTTGGTCAAAATCTGATGACATTTCTTCATTTTTTAAAAATTTGTTTATAGTCATTTGTCGAATTCCCGAGGGAAAATATACCATTTTATTTGCCGAAATAACTGATGATTTTTTTCTAATTTGTTTCTCCTGCAGTGTTGTTAAGCCTCTGTACGGACCACGTGGGACGTGGGAGAAGCATACGAAACTACTCATGAAGGAGGGGACACGTCAACTTTCCAGCCAGAATAGCATGTCAAAAGCAAAGAAATTTCTAAAAGGGGGGCATGGCCAGATTTGCCCCACCTGGATCCGCCCCTGCCACCACCACCACCACCACCACCACCAACATCACCACCACCACCACCACCACCACCACCACCAACATCACAATGAACGAGGAGGGTGATGTTAAGGATCTTGCAATCATAAGGTATTTGCTATTCCAAATTGACATTGGCTTGTTTCAAAGCTGTTGATTAATTAGCAAGTCAACATCTCTGTGTGAAGTTACAATAAAGCAGCACGAGACGGGCGTTCTAACCGATGCAGCCAACCGCCCTTTTAGTATGTTCTGCATGCGAGCCGCTGTAATTGTAGTAAAAATTGCACTTGACAATTGACATGATTATGATTTCAGTAATGGCCATGACCACGACCACGACCACGATTACGACCATAGCCATGACCATCAATGTCACTGTTATCACGACCGTGAACACGACCTTGACCATGAAGGTGGATAATGATATGGCCCGGGATCCAGTTCACAGGACATTTTGTCGGTGAATAAAGAATAATGCGTCGTAGTTCTGCACTTACATGTATAACTGAATTAAGATACTGGGAACAATCCCGTGATACTCGCTGTGTCCTTGACTGTGCTCCGTCGTGTACTTCGCTCTTCGGCTAAGGGTGTGCTTTCTCAGTCGTGGGGCCTACTGTCTGGAACGGCCTCCCGGTTACGCATCGCTCCCTACTTGTGGTCCATCCGGCTGGGTTCTACAAGTCTCTCAAGTCTTTTTTTTCTTTTTTCGTGGTTGGGCTGGGAGCGCCTCTGAACAGTTTCTTGATGGAGCGCTATATAAATGCTCTGAACGTATGAATGAATAAATGAGTGAATGAGTGAATGAATGAATGATATAATGACAGAAAGAAAGAATGAATGAATAAAAGAAAGAATGAATGAATGAATGAGAGAATGAGTGAATGAATGAATGAATGATTATTATTATTTTTATTATTATATTCGTTTAATGGTAACAAAAACTGATAGACACACCGCTATCAGGTACAAAAAGCAGTTGTTCAAATACAATATAATACCTATAGAATGTCTTTAGCCTTGACTGGTTGGATTTGTCTTTGGATGAGAGCACAATTTAAATGACATAAATTATAAAAAGAATAATTCTATGCTTATATAGGCTACTATAGGTTAATGAGATTAGACTTTTTTTTAACATCATTAATGAGCATATGGTGCCTTCCTATGCAAAACCCGAGAGATGCAATGTCTGTCATCTTTGGTTGGCAATACAAAGTTGTGAGGGCGTGGCCTTAATTGGTAGGGACGATCAGCAACGGTGGGAAAAGCGGTCGAAGAACATGGAAGTCGTTTCTGGAAACAGCAGCTAGAAGACGAACATCAGCAAGATGAATGAATGAATGAATGAATGAATGAATGAATGAATGAATGAATGAATCATTGAATCAATGAATTAATGAATACAACTTCGACATACTCAGCGTTTCCGTTTACTATAATACGTGAATGAACATGGGTGCTAAGCACGGTTGACGATTATACGATCCAGTGGTTTATTACGCTGATTTCTAATGCCAAAGAAATTCGTTAAAAAGGGGTTTGCCACACCATTTTTACTCAGAAAACGTTGCAATCGCATAATAAGTTTTCGCATAGTATGATCCAAAGCCGTCAACAATCATGCAGTTTCTTCGTTTTGATCAGTTCTGACTATTTATAGCCTCAAAGAAATACGCTAGAAGGTGTGTATATTTGCAACACCATTATTCATGATCCATGGACCAAGTCTTTCTTTCGTGGGTCTAAATCCCTTGCCATAGCAGCAAGTTTATGTATCTTTCCTCTACTAATGTTATAATGCAATATCAGCCATAGCAATAATATTGCAGGCCAATGAATGCGTTTAATAAAAGTGGCGCTGCACTGAAGCGTTTGAACTTATGAGAAGGCTTTCTGGATTCTAATTAATTATAAACAATAAGAAGTTATATATAACCGGTCGCTTCGCTTCGTGTCGCGACACACCGGTTGAGAACCCCTGGACTAAATGTTGATTCTAAACACCTTTTTACTGTATACAACTGACACAATATTAAGTTTAGTAGCGTTACAAAAATAATTATAATCTCTAGTTTGACATCTCTGGAAACTGAGCAAAACATACAATTTATACGGAAGTCACTTCACACCATAAGCTGTATTATGCCAAACAAACTTATTTCTAGGACACTGCATCTGTTGTCATAATCCTCGTCAACTCTGTATCCATCCATCCAACCGTAAGCAATCAGATTGACAATTAATGATCTAATATTTATGCAGCCAATATAAGCCAACAAGCATCGTTATCATCATCGTCATGGCCATCGCCATCATATATAGTACGGCTCTTATTGAAATAACTGAACATCATCTACATGTACGCAATTTATGGTTAGACGCCTTCAACCCTCGAGTGCCCAAGGGGGGGGTCCTACCGGACCCCAGGCCCGTTTTTTCCGGATAACTTTTTAACGGCTATAGATATGCAAAAATGCTTTCAACCATTTGGGCATCGAATGGTATATTTTGCGTGAGTATTGTCCAACCCTGTACCCCACAACCACATCGTATACTAAGGGTACCGCGAGATTTGCTGCTATTCCTTTGGTAAATGACGCAAGCAAGCATTATACTGTGTATCATGAGATTTTTACACTATTATTTTGCACCAGGTGGTGCTATTGTGATATAAAATACATCAGTCGACTGAAAATTCATTTTGGATTACATAGAACTAAATTCTGTTATGATATTCCAATCCATTCTCAAGATTTTAGCATGAAAACGATAGACTTCCTTCGGTAAATGACGCAAGCAAGCATAAAATGTGTATCAAGAGATTTGACACTATTATTTTACACCAGGTGGTGTTATTGTGGTATAAGATAGCCTACATCAATCGATTGCAAATTCATCTGGGAATACATAGAACTTAATTCTGTAACGATATTCCAATCCCTTCTCAAGATATTACCATAAAAACGCTGGGGTCCGCGCGGACCCCCCCTTGGGCCTTCGTGTACCAAAAAATACCTTGGGCACTCGAGTGTTAAAATAGTTGTATAAAGTGTTATGTATTTAATGCAATGATTAATAGTGCTCTTGTTTAAAACTTCACCACTGGTTGCACTCTGCCAGTACCAGTCCAACACCTGGATTAGAGAGGAGGGCGATCGCTAATGATCTTTGCTATCACACTGCAGTGACGTTAAACTGAAACTACCTCTGTAATGTAATGTAATGTAACATGTGGCGTTTAACAGGATCGCAACATGACTATTACATGATCAGCGACCGAGAAAAAAACCGCCGCAAAATCTGAATCAGTCTTTTTGAGCATTGGTTGAAAAACGTCTGAACACTGTGTTCCCATGGATGCGCGTCAAGCTATGTCGTATACCGAGGTAGCGTGGTCTCCATTTGATCTCCATTGAAAACCCTTCTGACTAGACGCCGCGTTCGTATATCTGATGATGACTTACGCTCAGTGTTTTAGTGTAGCTTCGAAAAATTACGATTTCTTAATACGACGGCTAAAGCACTATTTGCGCTTGGTAACGTAAATTTGTTACGATAGGAGACACCTTTAAAAAGGTTGCACAAGAAGCTATGTATTCTCCTCGAAAATTCGGCCATCCAGATCATCTACCACTTACGTCCCAATAATTATGACTCAAACAGTGACGCGTGTATGGGCATTTGGTATTATAGCGCCCCTTCAAGAATCTAATCAGAGGAGCTACAGCGAAGGAATTGAATCTGAGTTCCACGCCAAAACTCATGAGCTATAATTGCGAACGAAAGACTTGCTCAGGGTCCATACTGGTAGATAATTACGCGGCGATTTGAGGTGGACTCGAACCCGCAAACTTCCGGCTCCAAGGCACCAAACATTACCCTAATATCAACGCGTCTCACATATTATGATGATTATTGGTTTCGCCCTGCTCCTATGGCACTAGTTTTAGCCAGTCTTGATGTTTCGGTAACGCCGGTATAAGCGAACCAAACACACCTGAAGAAGGAAGAAAAGGACGGACAGTGGAAGACACGAGATGGTGACTAAACAAAAACACCGAGAGGAAGGCAACGGGAAACCAACTCTCTATTTCTTCCCAAGACAACGCCAATGGATATGGGAAACTCAAAGAAAAAGCACAACACCGAGAAGAGTGGCGTCGTTGGGCATCTGTACCTGCCGAGAGGCAGCAGACCTAAAGAAGAAGAAAAAGAAGATGCTTCAGTTTAACGATATTGCGGCAAATGGCAAAAGTTTTTAGCGTGGAATGGATCCAGAGTTTAATGGCAGATCATGACATCAAATGCCTTTGTCGTCGACAATAATAATTATTAGCTTGGCGTTTTTAGCGTCGTCCTCCTCCACTGGGTATTACTACGGTAACTGACAATGACATATATTGCGAAGTACCATCGCGTATAGATATATGGCGATTAAATGTATTAAGATGGGTGTTTAAAATTTGATCTGCAACGTAGAAATATTTTCAGTTGATTGCTCAGTTAAAAGAGATATCAGCACAGCGTTACTATGGAGGTCTGAGATGGCACTGGGGTCTTTACACAATGGTGCACATATTCGAAGTCTGCTATAGCCACCGAAGAGCTGTTTATTCATTTGGATTAATAGTTCATGCCACTACAGCGTGAAATAACTGCTAGGTTTAATAAAGTACAAGGGTTACTATTGTGTGACGACAGATGTCGCTAATCTGCAAACACGCGTGGGAGTGTGAAAGGAATCAGTCCACATTCTTCTTTAAGTCTGCTGCCTCCCGGCAGGTCCAGATGCCCAACGACGCCACTCTTCTCGGTGTTGTGCTTTTTCCTTGAGTTTTCCATATCCATCTTCCATCATCCAGTCCAAGAACTTTTCCCTCGGTCTTCCTCTTCCTCTCTTCCCCTCCATTTTGCCCTCCACTATGTCCCTTTGCAAGGAGTTGCCTCTCAGAACATGTCCTGTCCAGTTCTTCTGCCTTGTTCTAATTGTATTCATCAAGGATCTTTCCTCTTCCACCTTTCTCAGGACTTCTTCGTTTGATTTATGCTCTGTCCAGCTGATTCGTTCCATTCTTCTCCATATCCACATCTCGAACGCTTCTATTCGTTTGACATCCTCCTTTCTCATCGTCCAGGTCTCTGCTCCGTACAGTGTGACGCTCCAGATCAGTGCCTTGACCATTCTTTTCTTGATGTCTCGATTCAATCCTCCTTTCACTCACTAGTGACTTTTAAATCAGATGTGACTTACAAGTCATATGATTTCGTGTGTTTAAAAGGTTTCCAAAACTTATGACTTTGTTATAATTATTGCGTCCTACTTTACTTTACATTAGCCTTAAATATAAATAGATTTGTTCTTCAGATTTGCAACTCTGCTAAACGCCGCGACTATATTCTATTAACCCTCAGGCTACCAAGCATTTTTTGTAACACGGACTACCAAGGGGAGGGGGGGTGGTTACCACCCCCCTGGATTTTGGGTTTGGTTTGAGATATCATAACTTGTAATACACCAATGGATTCAGCATTCATTTCTGCACAAAATGGTATATTTAGGTTTAGAAAATATGAATGCACCCCGAAATTATGAATTTTTTACCATGGGGACCCGTCGATTCCACAAAACGTATACTTACGCATAGTGAATATATTAGATTCTGTGTGTTTTAAGAATGATTCATATATAAAAAATAGTTTTCATATAGTAAAGTCCAATGTTCAACTATAAAAACTAGCAATAAGTGTGTTTTATGTTAAATCAAAACAAACAAAAAAACATGTTTTAGCCGCTGAAAAACGTTTACGCAGACATATCGGCTTGCGTTGTAAAAAACCCAACATTTTCACACATTTAAATTTATTTTGAGCACTTCCGGTCATCAAAAGACAAATTATTTAGAATCATAAAATAGCCCTCAATGCCCTCTGCAGAATGGCATAATTTATTTCTATTAAAAAATAAATTATGGATAAGTTATAATAGAAAAAACGTGAACATTTTATGAAAATAAAATACCTTTATATATATTTTAATTTATTTTGAGCACTTCCGGTTGCCAAAAGTCAACACAATGAGCATGGAAATGTAGCCCCACATTCCGTCTATAGAATGGTATAATTGATGTCTCTTCATATTAAAGGGCGCAAAAGTTATAGCCGATAATCTAAGGGGAGGGGGTGGTGTCCACCCCCTTGGTACCTTGGGTGTATCGGGTATAACTTTTGAATGGTATGGTATATCATAAAAATATTTAGCTCAAAATGTGTGCCAATGAACCCTCTACAGCTACCTAAAACGTCAAAATTTTATTCCAAACAGAACAAGTTTGATTTGGGAAAAACCTAGAGGGGGGGGGGGGTGGCAACCGCCCCCCTTGGTAGCCCGAGGGATAATTGTTGCTCATGGTGTTTTCCGGTGGCTGACGATTGAATACGAAGATCCTATTCTGATTCGTGTCTTGAATTGAACATTCTCATGTGTGTAAAAGCTACTGTAACTCAGAATGCAGGTTCGAACCGACCTCCGATTCAGTAGTCTGGAGCGCCTCTGAGTGGTGAGTTTAAAGAGGCGCTATAGAAAGCAGATATAAATTAATAAAATAAGTAAATAATGGTTTCTTCGTTGACGAACGTGTAACATCGTAATTGCCTAATGTGGCACGGCACAATGTCTAAACTCGACGAAACTTGAATTTATATAGTATTAGGTGAATCCCTAGTAACGGTGTTTAACGTCAATCATTTCGTGGCGTTTTAATACGTATATTTAAAATAATCCATCACGCAATGTGTGCCAATGCTAAGACTGAATTAACGGAACTTTTATCTCAATCATCCGACTATAATCTTGTCCCTATTTATCGTACCGCTACTCTATGCAGCGAAGAACATTTTCCGTGGTCGGTCAAGCTATCTGAAATGGCCTCCCTGCGCCTCTCGGTTTGCTTCCACGTGACTTTGCTGGCTCTTTCTACCGTCTTCTCAAGACTTTTCTTTTTGACCAGGTCTGAGTAGACATATTGAAAGGGCGCTATATAAATTTATGTGATTGATTGAATGAATGAATGAATGATTGATTGATCGATCAATCGGTCGATTGATTGATTGATTGATTGATTTATTCGGTCTGATGAGGAAGCGGATGAGAAGAAGATGATGATGCGATGAAGGATGAGTGAAAGGAGGATGGAACACTAATCTGTAGAGAGGGAGAATTATTTAATATACCTCTGTATAAAATCATACACCGTAAAGACTCAGATCTGGCATAAAACACTTGAATTTATATACGTTTTATAGATACAAAGAAAAGGTGTCTAGTGTAAATCATAATCCGTGGTGTTTAATGACGTTTCTTTCAAATATTCCATCACGAAATGTGTGGGAAAGCCAAGACTCGAATCAGCCTAACTTTTATCTGAACCATTCAGTTACCTGTAACATCCGGTCTGACGAGGAAGCGGAAGGGGAAGAGGAAGAGGAAGCGGAAGAGGAAGAGGAAGAGGAGGATGCGATGGAGGCGACGGAGGATGAATGAGAGGAGGATGGAACTAGTACACAGTTCATGACGTCAGTAAGAAAGTCTCACAAAACTAAAGACAACGAAATATTAACAAAACTAGAGATGACAAGAACCGATAACGACAACGATAACAATAACAATGCCATTGCAAATACCTACATCAGTAACAACGGAGGGAAGAGTGGCGCCATTGGACAGCAGAACCTGCCTAGCGGCAGGGAACCAGAAGAAGAAGGACGAAGACAGCAGTAACAATGCAAATAAAAAATTCAACCATACAAATGCCAGTATCAAACCAATAACAAAACAATTGCAAACCAACAAGATGACAACAACAATAATTACGACAACAAAAACATTAAACGATAACATTAACAAGTACAGTAACATTAACAACGACAATAAAAATAGCAGAAATAACTTTAAAAAACAATCGTAATCTCCTAATTTCTAAAGCGCCACTGGAGACCCAAGCGCGGGCACCGGCTTATTCACGAGCGCTGGTGGTGGCGGGGGCAGTAGCAGTAGAAGTAGACGTATCGCCAGCAGTGGCAGTAATAACACTGGCCTAATGTAGTGTTGTAGCAATGTCATGGAAGCTCGACATCTCAGAATATTTATTCTATTAAATTCTTTATGCTTTTCATTCATCTCAATGCAGAAATAATAATAGCAATAGTTAGGCTTAAAATTACTTATAACAGTGAATGAGTTGTGGCGGTTTTCAAACTCTCAATAATACTGCATGGGAAGAAGTTTTAGAAACTTTCGGCCAACCGAACAACAAGAAACCTCTTTTTGTTATTAATGCTGTTTATATGATGGCACTGCTAACGTTGTGTTTCTCAGCTATCTCCGGCTTCTTTATGGTTTCGCTAAAGCACTGCGTGAAAGCGACAAGTTGGTAACCAAGTGACACCTTAAACACCTTTAACACGAGATCTGCAAGGAATATCATATTAATTTTGTATCTTGGCAATGGTTCATATAGCATTTGTAATACTCTAATTAAAGGTGTATTAAGGAGGTTTTCTAGCAAATTATTGTGGTAGCAGTACTAATTTAAGTTTTAAACGAAACCGTGTGATAACAAAGATCCTTAGCATCACCATCGTCCTTTACCTACTATTGGGAATGGGGCTTCCAACTATGCTACAGTGCAGGACTCGGTTCGATGTTGTCCTATTACTAATGACTATGTGTCATATCAAAAATGATTAGTGCTTCTCTCCTACTTTCTCCATGCTCATCACTAATCTAATTTAATCTAATAAAGCATTAATTTTGTAAAGCTCTTCACACAGCAGAGCTATTAAGAAGCGCTCTCAGCGAGACAGGCCCATGGAAATAAAGATGTATTCAAGCAGCGAAAAGACAGTCAGAGAAGGGGCAATAATTCAATTGAAAAATTGAAATTTCGTACCTTAAATCACATTTGTAATCTGTAAGTGGTTAGTTGCTGATCTGCATCGAAGTTATTTGTAATCCAGGTAATTTCATCATAAAATGTGTAATTTTAATTAGATTCTGCAAAGCAAATTACTTTGAATGCAACCATGCTAAGGTCTTAGGTAAAGCATGCGATCATTGCAATAGTGACTTATCCGTATTTATGTAATGCTGATTACTTGTACAGTTTGCAGAACAAACGGGCGGCGCGGTTGAAAACTGTATCAGAGCGACACCGTTGGAAACTGTATCGGAGCGACTCCGAGCTGCGCAGTTGAAGACTGTATCGGAGCTACTCCGAGCGACGCAATGGAAAACTGTATCGGAGCAACTAAGAGCTTTTACCAACTGCTATAATAATCACTGTCGAAACCCGCATTAAGTTCTCATAGTGACTACTTTTTACACCTGCAAAACGTTTTCAACTAGGGCTATATAATATTGCCGCCAACCAAAACTGGGAATTACCATGTTCACGTATTATAGGCCTAGTCGGTCCCTCAAGCTCAAGACTGCGTAGAATGCTACGAAAATTAATCAAAATGAACAGTTTACAACTTGTCGACGAAATATGAGAATGGAGCAAAGTATCAACTCCTCAATTATCATGCATGGATGAATGGAGCCTCATACATTACGTAGACAGTGAAAAACGTACGAAAATATTCAGTTGAACACCTCTTTTAAGGGCGATATTTGCTCTATTATCTACAATTATAGTTGCGCGACAATACGCCGAGCAAATTTCTGTCCACTGTCCAGGGTAACGGCTTCTGTTGTCATAGACCCTGGTCAAATCGGATCCATCCATCCATCCATCCATCCATCCATCCATCCATCCATCCATCCATCCATCCATCCATCCATCCATCCATCCATCCATCCATCCATCCATCCATCCATCCATCCATCCATCCATCCATCCATCCATCCATCCATCCATCCATCCATCCATCCATCCATCCATCCATCCATCCATCCATCCATCCATCCATCCATCCATCCATCCATCCATCCATCCATCCATCCATCCATCCATCCATCCATCCATCCATCCATCCATCCATCCATCCATCCATCCATCCATCCATCCATCCATCCATCCATCCATCCATCCATCCATCCATCCATCCATCCATCCATCCATCCATCCATCCATCCATTATTAGTCAAGACATTTATAGCCATTAGAAATCACTAAACTATCCACCCGAAACCCGTTGAACTCTTACAATGCGATCACAATGACAGACAAATAATAATATTATTTTGACAGTGGTTATTAATGATACGCTTATGACGAATAAATAATAATTACAGTACCGTTTGAAACAATATACGGCATAAATTATTATTACAATTATCATTTTTGACTATTTATAGGCACTTTCAAGATAGCCAATCAGAAGCGCTCCCAGTTCAACAACGGCCGAATGAGACAGTTTTTAAGTGAGAAAGAAACATAGTAGTGTGACCTCTGGGCACAAGGCGGAGCGCAACAGGGAGCCCATTCCAGCATTTCCAGGCTCTATTGCCAGCCACTGAAAAAGAGCGTCGCTGCATAATAACAGTTCGTGAACGAGAGGTGAAGAGCTAAAAAAAATATCCACGCCATGTTCAGCGGTAGCGTCTTTTAAAATTTAGAAGAAATTTTAAAATTAACAGATTATTTCTGTAATATTTTGGAGCACATTCTGTATTCGGCCGGTGTCGCGTGACATGATCACACCCGAGATTCTGTTTCAAAACACGTTCTCCCCCGGCGGATCTGCTTTTAGGATTCGCCCGGAGACTGTATTCTGCGATAAAGTCTCCGGAGAAGACAATATTATTTTCATCTACCGCATAATAAAATCTCCCGCCTTTCAGCATGAAATTTACTTATTTCTTGCATTTCTCATAGCGCCCATTCTTTACTCAGCGCGGACACTGCATTGGATTTTTTAGCCGACCCGCATGAGCAATGCGAGTGAAGGACTTGCTCACGGTCATTACGCGGCGGTTTGGGGTGGATTCGAACTTGGAATCATTCGTATCCAAGAACAGAACCCCCACTACACCACCTCCACAAAATGGGTTGCAGTCACATCAAATTTAGAGATTAGTAGGTTAAGAAATTGGCTTGAGACTGGCGTGATCGAAGCCCTCCTCCTTTGTCGTTGCTTGGGACTTGCACTGGCAGAGTGAAACTTGTGGCGGAGTTGTAATTACAATAAAGTACACACGGCGCATGATTATGCTTGAGGCCCTGGTAAGATGAGTTCACAATGAACCACTAGTGACGTATAAATCATATGTTTTCATGTGTTTAAAAGGTTTCCAAAACTTGCGACTTTGTTGTATTGCGTCCTACATTACTTTGCATTAGCCGTAAATGTAAATATTGTTCTCCTAATTTGCAACGCTGTTAAACGCCGCTACTCTTCTTTATTATCAGTTGGATGATAGTATTATAATAAACGTTGTTTTTCCAGTGGCTGAGGATCGATTGCGAAGATCGTATTCTGATTCTGGCCTTTAAATGTACATTCTCATGTGCGTAAAAGCGTTTGTATGAATGCTGGTTTGAACCGACCTCCGATTCAGTAGCCTGGAGCGCCTCTGAGTGGTGAGTTTAAAGAGGCGCTATAGAAAGCAGATATAAATAAATAAAATAAGTAAATAATGGTTTCTTCGTTGACGAACGTGTAACATCTTAATTGCCTAATGTGTCACGGTACAATGTCATAAATCGACAAAACTTAACTTTATATAATTAAAGATGAATCGCTAGCAAAGGTGTCTAGCGAGAATGATTCCGTGGCGTTTTACAACGTATCTTTAAAATAATCCACCACAAAATGTGTGCTAATGCCAAGACTCAAATTAATGGAACTTTTATCTTAATTCATCCGACTATAATCTTGTCCCTTTTATCGTACCGCTACTCTATGCAGCGAAGAACATTTTCCGTGGTGGGTCCAGCTATCTGGAATGGCCTCCCTGCGGCTCTCCGTTCGCTTCCCCGTGACTCTACTGGCTCTTTTTATCGTCTTCTCAAGACTTTTCTTTTTGACCAGGCCTGTGTTGGGAGCGCCTCTGAGTATAGATCTTGAAAGAGCGCTATATAAATTCATGTGATTGATTGATTGATTGATTGATTGATTGATTGATGAGGAAGAGGAGGATGTGATGGAAACGACGGAGGATGAGTGAGAGGAGGATGGAACACCACTTACTTGTAGAGCGATAGAATTATTTAACAGACCTCCGCATGAAATCATACAACGATAACACTCAGATCGTGATTGCCTAGCATAGAAATAACTTAACGAAACTTGAGTTTATATACATTTAGTTGAATCAATAGAAAAGGTGTTTAGTGACAATCATAATCCGTGGTGTTTTATAACGTTTAGGCCTATTTAACCCGTCGGAGGTGAGGCGGGGTATGACACACTCCAGAGGTACTCTACTTTAAGCTGTGGGCCAAGGAAAATTGGATGGAAGAATCTATGTACGATGCATTTTTGTATTTTACCAACAATCGACATAATATTATACTAATCACAGAGATAGTGCGGACGTCATTAGACGCCTTGAGATGCTTGAATTCTACAAAAGAAGGGTGGAGACTGGTCAAACATTGAAAGGAAAAACTATATAATAATCGAGAAACTGTTATTTGGGTGTCGATTAGACATTTCTTTTAACCCTCGGGCTACCAAGGGGGGAGTGGTTGCCACCCCCCCCTAGGTTTTTCGCAAATCAAACGCGTTCCGTCTGGAATAAAATTTTGAAAAAATTGGTAGCTGTTGAGGGTTCATTGGGACACATTTTGAGCTAAAACTTTTTTATGATGCCCCCTACCGTTCAAAAGTTACACCCGATATACCAAAGGCACCAGGGGGGTGGATACCACCCCCCCCCTAGAATATCGTCTGTAACTTTTCCGCCCCTTAACATTAAGAGACACAAATTATACCATTCTATAGAGGGAATGTGGGGCTACATTTCCATGCTCATTGAGTTGTCTTTTGCCAACCGGAAGTGCTCAAAATAAATTAAAATATATATAAAGGTGTTTTATTTTCATAAAATTGTCATGTTTTTTCTATTATAACTTATCCATAATTTATTTTTTAATAGAAATAAATTATGCCATTCTGTAGAGGGCATTTAGGGCTATTTTTCAATACTAAATAATTTAAAATTTGATGACCGGAAGTGCTAAAAATAAATTAAAATGTATAAAAATGTTGGGTTTTTTTGCAACGCGAACCGATAAGTCTGCGTAAACGTTTTTCAGCATCTATAACATGTTTTTTTGTTTTGATTTAACATAAAACAAACTTATTACTAGTTTTTATAGTTTAATATTGGACTTTATTATATGTAAACTACTTTTTATATATAAATCATGTATAAAACACACAGAATCTAATATATTCCCTATGCGTAAGTATACATTTTGTGGAATCGACGGGTACCCATGGTAAAAAAATTCATAATTTCGAGGTGCCTTCATATTTCCTAAACCTAAATATACCATTTTGTGCAGAAATGAATGCTGAATCAAATGGTGTATTACAAGTTATGATATCTCAAACCAAACCCAAAATCCAGGGGGGGTGGTAACCACCCCCCCTTGGTAGTCAGTGTTACAAAAAAAGCTTGGTAGCCTGAGGGTTAATATTGAAAACAAGCGACATTTTAGACATTTCGCGTTGTCTAAAAACAGCAACACCTTACATTCCCTAATTTTAATTTCACAGTGTCATCATCATCATTGTCGTCATCTAATTCGTCGTCATCATCGTCATCATCATTATTAAAGATTATCATATCACACCACTCAATTTTAATTTGCACAGTAACGTTCCCAGTGCATTGATAGCAGGTTCACCGATAATTTATTTAATTGGCATACGCTAAATTAAATGCCTATGACAATAGACTGTTAGGTTTACGGCGTCTACGTTATTCCATTTGATCCACAATGAAAGATGAATTGAATGAACTGATCAGTGAATGAATGAATGAAAGAATGAAGGATTTTATTAATTACAAGACTGATTTATTGATTGATGGCTCCGGTCTAGCTTGGATAGCAGTAGCCTATAGATAGTTCCCAAAGAAATTATTTTGATATGTTGTGGCGTTAAGGCGGAGTCGGCTTGAGGATCTACAATATCTGGCATGGTGGGTGCGGTCTCAAGTGCTACAGGTTTAGGGCAGTGCAGATTCTATGTTGTGTCAACTGCATGCAATTGGTTTTAGCAAGCAATAAGATGTTAAGAGCGAGCCAATATTACTTAATCCATTTCAAGAGGTGTCTTAATAGACTACTGCGCTAATAACAATATTATTATACTATATACTATCTATTATAATATTATTATTTTATTGACCGATTTGCGAATTGTATAGATGATATCTATTGTAATGTCCCGAATATATTTATATTGAAATATAAAAATTTTGTTTCGAGTAATGGATATACTCTATCCGTCCATCAAGTCATTCATCCAACCAGCCATTCATCTATTCCATCCATTCAAACACCATCTATTCATTCATTCATTCATTCATTCGTTCATTCATTCATTCATTCATTCACCACAACAACCACAGACACAACCACGCAATTGCACCAATTCTCGTCCTAGCGCAAGAAACCGAAGGTTATTGTTGCTTCATAGGTTTAGCGCAGTGCTTCCCAACCTTTTTGCCTTTAGGGCCATATTTTCTAATTTGGACGGCACGAGGGCCATTTTTTCTTAGTTCAAGGACATTAGGGGCCACAAAGCTAAAATTTAACTGACTAAAAGCATGTAGAATTTTTGCAATTGATTCAAAATAGAATAGTAAATTTTGATGTTATGTATTATAGACGCCAAAATAGAATAACTTGTAATAGAAAGTAATTATGTGTTCTATCCTGTCCAAATTGTCATTTTTTCATATATTTTGGTTATTTCTTTGAGAGACGCGGGCCATTTTCTTAGGCCTGGCAGGCCACTTTTGGCCCGCGGGCCACGGGTGGGGAATCGCTGGTTTAGCGACTCGCTGCACAACCCGCTGAAATTATTCTGAAATTATTCATGGCAGCGTATTCAGTCCTTGGTTCGATATTTTTAAATGCGTCAATTTTTCTTATTCTGGATATTTCGTTATTCTTTTACTTTTAGGATCATATTTAATGTTTTAAAAAGGTGTGAAATAATACAAAGTGGTACAGCATCAATGAACCGACTTTGGAATTTATTTATATTTAGCTCGTCAAACTAGAGATATTTCACTCGAGTAATTTCTCATCCATTTCTCAGCCAATTCCTATTGGAAAAATATTTCTGATCTCTTTTTAACGTAAATTTGATGTTCATTTTATTTGCCCACATAGAAATCAATTCACTATACCAGTTTTAATTTATGTTGCAAATTATTAAAACGTTAAACGGGTGCTCAACGTCAACCATCAATCATGGCCTTGTCTGCTCATTTGTAAAAATTTAGACAGACTTATCTTTTTATGAAGCATGCAAGCCACAGATGTTCCACAAAATATAAACGATTACTGTTTACCACACTGCGTCATATTGTTTCAGTATAAGGTGATCCGGTAAGCGCTAAGGAAAACACCTCAGATAAACCGACCTTCAAACACCTCTTTTAAGTCATCCAGTCAAACTACGAGTACGCCCAAAAATACAAAACATCGAATAGTTCTAACCAAATGACGAGAAAACAGTACATAGCCTTCATTATTAAAACGGTTTCATTTTGTTAGTTCATCGTAATCTCACCAACAGTTTACTAATCGTAGCTTAGTTGCATCAGAAGTATTTAATTAATTTTAGGTTTAACGACGCTTTGTGCTGGCACGAAGGAAGAGCGTGGCGTCAGTGATCACGATCACAGGCCCACAATTATCATTGGCGCCACCCTCCTCTTTCTTCCAAGCTTAAGACTGGCACTGCAACACAGTAGGGCATCGACGTACAACTTCGTTATATAATAGTAGCCGATAAATAATTGTCGGGGTGAGATAATACACAGCGATCTAAAACTCTGCTGAGGCGTAACCCTTTGATCCGTGGTTTTTCTGTCACGTGGACTTTCGCCTGAAAGGAAAATAAGCGGTAGGCTACTCAGCTTGTTCGCATGTCTGTGTATGTCTGGATAATATGTCTGCCTGTGTCTCTTTTTACATAGAAAAAAGATTCCCCAGATCAACTTTTTCAGTTCTTTAGTCACTTCGAGTATTATTAAAAATATAAATTCTCTGTTCGTATGAGTGTTATAGCGTGTGTGTGTGTGTTTGTGTGTGTGTGTGTGTGCGCGCGCGCGTGCGTTAGTGCGTGTGTGCGTGTCTGCCTCTCTTTATAAAGTCCTGTCGTTTCAATTTCCGAAATTACGATGAAAGATTGCTTGAGCTTCAAAAATACACATGTGAACTATTTCCTTAACTCATTGCCGCCTGAATTCATGGTTCCTGTGTTTGAACAGCAATACTGTAACAATAGTCACACTTACATATTAAATTCCTCTGATATATACACCGTTAACTATAAGAGCGCCTTTCACTTTCGAATCCTACTTTGAATCACCAGAGATAAGGCGATCACAATCGCTCGAATGTTGGCCAGGTCATGGAGGTATTCAGTGACATTTACAAACAAAATATTAATATGTGAACATATATTTGCAAAAACAGGTGTGATAGGCTCTTTTTTTTATAAGACTCGCACTGTTAAAAGAGAACGCCAAAGCCAACAGATCGATATCGCTTATGATGAGTAGAATTTATTAAAATTAACGAAATATTCGAATAAACCGGAAATTGTCAAATTCTTTAATTAAAGGTCATAAACCATCATGTATAAAAAATACAGTGTATTGCGAGTGAAGGATTTGCCCAAGGGCCCTACGCGGCGGCTTGAGGTGGATTCGAACCTGCAACCCATCGGCTACAAGGCAACGAACATACCCACTACACCACCGCGTCCCATGGGTTGAAGCGCAGGTCTGTTATCCCAGATATAGGGATTCAAAACCGCGGCGGGTTGAAATTTTGTGCTGCGATTTGCGCTGTACATCTGCGTACTATTCAACTCAGTTTTTATGGGTAAATTAACGCAGACTTTCGTTGGAAACTTATGAATTTCAGTTTAATTTTGAAATTGTACATTAACTGTAGAGCCGACTTGTTTTCCTATTAATTTTTTTGTCAAATAATTATTTCCTTTGATCGTTAATTTTACGGCCGCATTACACTCACACCCATAGCTCATCGGCGAAAGTTTAAATATAATAATAGTAAGACGTTAAACGGGTGTTCAACGCAAGCAATCTATCTTCAATCTTGGTCTGTTAGATTTAAATATATTAATAATTCGGTCAAGCCCATACGCTTAATGTTAGTTCTATGAATTATAATTATACAATGTTAGTTTCAATTTAACAAGTCTGTGTGATACCGCTGCTCATTATCATAACTCTCCTTTTGTATCTATGCTTCGGACTGGCACATGCACCCTTATCTGTGTGAGCTTTGAGTCCCTCTTTCCACTTGTATAGGCCACCGATCACTGCGCTCTGCTGTCCATGGTGACTTAATGTTTCTCAATCCAGCTGTTGTGCCCTGCATTGTCTCTTTTTCCAAACAGTTTCCGAGTATGCCTATATCATTTTTCAATATACAAATTCTCAAATGCGTCCAGTCGACCACTGGTCTTATTATATAGGGCGATTTGTTATATGGACAATGGTCATAAAATTATAATTATGTCTAGGGCCTATGCCGGTGTATATATGTACAGGCCTACGTGGTCTATGGCAGTTTACAAGACTAAATTTGGCTATGTGTCGAATATGAAATGTTGAAGAGGATAAAAACACGAATAAACATTAAGCAGCTGGTGAAATACGAGAACTCGTATAGAGTGAAAAATCACCAGACCGGTGACACGAAGCAGAGTATTCCCCTGAAAGCTATTAATCTATCCCCCCCCCGGGATGGAATTAACCGGTCTACGCTATCCGGGGGATAAACCATTCTATCCCCTATTTTTAAGAAATTCGTATAATTAAAGATTTTATGCTCTAATCAGAATTTTAAGTGACTCTAATTGTTTTAAGTGTCATAAGCAATGAACAGAGAAAGGCATCTCAAATTTATTTAGTGACTATGAGTGTTCTTAACCCTTTAACAGCGAGTGGCAATCTATTTGCCACTACATGCGGTATACTAAACAACTAATGTACAGTACTTTGCTAGTAACCTAACCCATGTGGATTCACAAGATGTCACTACCAATTACATGGGCGGAGACTTAGGGGGGGACAGAGGGACTTTCCCCTTCGATGTATGTGGTGGGGGACGACCCCGGGACGTTCTGTACATTTGTCCTTCCTTCGGCCACTCGTTCGTCCCCCGTAAGTTGAACACCAAGTCCCCGCCATGACCAATTGATATTCGTTTTCAAATTTTACATGATGCTCAGTGGCGGCGCTAGGGGGGCTAAGCCCTCCCCACAAGAGGCTCAGCCCCCCTTAAAAAAGGGCCATCCGAAAAAAAATACATTGAAATATCCACGATTTTCGGCTGACGACTAAAAAAAAGGTCGTCAGAAATTACGAGGGCGAAAATGGAAAATTTTTCGGAGATTTCGGTTGATGACTAAAAAAAAGGTCGTCAGAAATTTTGGCCCCCTAGAAACTGAAATCCTGGCGCCGCCACTGATGATGTTATGTAATTTTTACATATACAATGAAGACTTCAGCGATGTCTAGAGTGCATGGTCACCTTGTGCCGTCAGTTCGAGGAACTCTAGCGACAGTCATTACCAACCTTCTCCACTCTGTTCTGTTCTGTGTCACATCCCTCAATTGTCCAAGATTCATCCCTGTCTTCCTGTGTACATCCTCCATCCATCTGATCCTCGGCCGTCCTCTTCTCCTTGTACCCTCTCCACTTGCCAGCATCATCGCCTTCTCCAGTCCATCCGTGTGCATTACGTGACCGAAAAACATCAGCTTCTGTTTGATGATCCTCTACAGCAACGACATATCCCCTCTTAGTTGACCTATGTCCTGGAACACAGATTCATTTGTTCTCCTCTCTTTCCACGATATTCCCAGCAGCCTTCTCCATATCCACATTTCACACGCAGCAATGTTGTCATCCAACGCCTTCGTCTTCGTCCACGTCTCGCTTAGTGCATGGTATAAACAGCTAATGGCAAGTATGTTGCCACTTCATGTGTAGCCCAAACAGCTAGTGGCAAGTATGTTGCCACATCATCGGTAGCCCAAACAGCTAGTGGCAAGTATATTGCCACTTCCTCGGTATCCCAAACAGCTAGTGGCAAGTATATTGCCACCATTTACGTTTTGCTGATTTCAATACAACAGTGTTATATGCTTGATTACTATCTCTTACCTATACATAATATGTATTTATATTAACTGTGCCTGCCCGGGGCGCTTATCGCTGTTAAAGGGTTAAGTGTTTTAAATGTTTTAAGTGCTCTAAAGCCAAAGCAAAACATATTATCTAGTAGGAACAAACATACCTGTTAGTCTCATTGTTCAAAACAAAGCAGATGAAAATTAATATGCAAAAATTAATACACGCGGAAGTGGCTTTTTCGATTTTTTTCTGGGGGTAGATTAATACGGGGGATACTCTATTTCGTGACAACGGCACTAACAATGATGTATTCACATTTCCCTTGACCCCTGCATTGTTCTTTCTGTAGAATAATAAATACTTTTTTCTGAAAAGCAAAGCAAATGCGAGTGAAGGACAAGTCCAAGATCCCTACGCGGCGTTGTAAGGTGGATTCGAACCTGCAACCTTCCGTCTGCAAGACAAAGAACATACCCGCTGCAGGGTTGCCAGGTCGTCGCGAAAAGCGCGAATTGGGCGACTTTTGAAAGCGCTCGCGACTGAAAATTTCGTCCTCGCGACTTCGCGCTTTTTGGGCGACTTTTGAATTGCCTCGCAGTCGCCACGGCGACTATTTTTGACGACTTTTTTTAGTCATCAGCGATTTCGGCGAGCGAAAAATGAGGAAAAACTGGAAAATTCACGTAAAAATGGCATTTTTGCGTAGCAGACAAACAGCCAAAAATTCTGACGACTTTTTTTAGTCGTAAGAAATTTTCGCGGCCGAAAATAGAAAAGCACGACGGTCTCGCGATTTTCGCGACTTTTTTTTCGAAATCTCGCGACAAAGTTTTGCCGAAATCTGGCAACCCTGACCCGCTGCACCACCATGCACCATATGATCATAGAGCAAAAAATAATAATAACAATTCGTAGAAAATTCATCATGATCTGCCTTACTCGGTTATCAATATAAGATACACACGAGGTTATTAAATGAAATTCGTATTAATAATCTCACAGAATACAAAAGAGATTTAAGATTCAACAATTCAAATGAAGTTCTACAGTTTTTTCTTCATTGACGAACGTCAAAATAGTATGCAATCACATGATAATTTAACGCACTTGAGTTTATATAATAGTAAGGATATCCATAAAAAGGTGTTTAGCGTCAGTCATTAGCCGTTGTATTTTATTACGTATCTTTAAAACAATTCATCACGGAATGTGTGCCATTGCCAGGACTCGAATTAACGGAACTTTTATCTGAATCATTCAATTGCCTGTAACATCCGGTCTGATGAGGAAGCGGAAGTGGAAAAAGAGGATGCGACGGAGACGACGGAGGATGAGTGAGAGGAGAATGGAACACTAATCTGTAGAGCGACAGAATTATTTAAAAGACCTCTACATGAAATCATACAAAGATAACACTCAGATCAAGTAAAATACGATGCGCAGTCTATATATTCATACAGATTAAACAGTAAAATCATTCTATACATATAATAATGTAAATATAATGTCTACAAATTATAATCATAGAACATATAATAATAACAATATGCCTAAAATTTATCATAATCTGGCTTACTCGGTGTATATCGATAATAGGACCTTAACTTGAAAAAATGAGATTGTATTAAAAAACTCACACAGTTAAAAATAGATTTAAGGTTCATGAATTCAAAAGAGTTTCTAACATAGCATCTTCATTGACGAGCTACTTTGGCATAGAACACATGCGGACTTGACAAAACTTGAGCTTATATAACGTTATGTGAATCTCTAGGAAGGGTGTTTAGCATCAATCATTTTCTGTGGTGTTTTATGATGTATCGTTAAAATAATCCACCAATGAATGTGTGCCAATGTCAAGACTCGAATTAACGGAACCTTTGTCTGAACCCAACAAGGTAAATAAACTATTCAAGCTATTCTTCTGATTATTGAAGCCAACAGTAAATTAATGAAGCCGAAGCAAGTATTATATTCCAATAAAGACCTTTATAAAAGGTGTGTGGTTTCAACCGTTGCTCATTAATTATTGTTTAAAATTTTGTCCTAACATAAAGATGCCAATTAAAGAGGCGCAATTGTAGCGACATGGCCGCGTTACGGCGCCATACAAGGATTACAGTGACACGTGACACGCTATCAGTTGAATGATGCTCGGTTTATGTGCACTACATGACGTTGGCGCAACGGAAATGACGTCGTTGATTGTGATTCATCCGTCGATATCTGATGTCCGATATCACTGATGCGTTGGGATTCGATTGGGCTTATTTGGTTAGTTCCTGCTTGACGACGTTGTGCCGTTTCAAGGATAATTGCCAAAGCCCTCCCCTGTTATCGAGGCTTGAGACTGGCGCTGACAGAGATGAACTAGTTAGTCTCTTTTTAAAAACGATGTGTCATTGTGAAGATGACGCGTCGACCTCCTGCTCTTCCATTATTTGGACTGGCACAGCCAAAGTACGAAAAAGAAATGATTGCTGTCACCCTCCACGTTCCTTGAACTTGAGGCTGGCAATTCCGGACTTCTTAAAGTAAGGACAGTTAAAACATTCTGCTAATCTTTTGGGATAGATGTCGAGTAATCTAAAACAAACCTTTGGATAAATAATTATTTATGAGGTGCTTAGAAGACATTTTGAAGGTGTTCAATGAGATGCACGAATCTTTCAACAGATTTCAAATACGTTGTAATGTCCGAATGCAATTTCTTCTTCAACAGATCATCGATTTATATCTTATGGATTATTACCGAGATAAAGGTGCAACAGAAGTCGTAGCATCTAATCGAGATTAGATTAAAGACTGAAATAGTCAAAGTCACGTTTGCCCAATTAATGAACATGCAGTGTCTTTTCGGCGTACCCACGACGCTGGACCATAATCGCCGCTTATTACGCATGCGCACGAAACGACATGGTAAGGTTAGACATCAGCGTAAAAACACATCGTCACCCTACACGTTTCTCGAACTTGAGGCTGGCACTTCCGGACTTCTGATGGTAACTAAAATGCGTTGCTACTGCTCTATGTTGCATGGAAAAATCACTTTGAAGCAAGTTTTTGGATAAAGATGTATGAAGTTCTTAGAAGAGGTTTTGATGGTGTAGAACATGAAGCACGAATCTTTCAACAGATTGCAAATACGTTTGAATGCCCAAATGAAATTTCTCGCAAAATATACTGATTTTCACAGCAAAAAAGTTGCGTTCGTGAACAGAACTATAGAACCATTTATCCCAACAAATTTCTGAGTCTTAGCCTTCTTGGGGGAAGAGGGAGCCAAGGCCGAGAAAAGACCATTAGACGGGAAAAATGAATCTGGGTCTTCTTGTGGGGGCTTAGCTCTCTAGCCCCTGATAAACTCCGCCCATGTCTATAGCGCTTTTAGAATTTCTGTGGCACTTTAAAGATTTCTATGGCGATTTTATGATTGCCAAAGCAATTTTGAGATTTCTATGGCACTTTCGATACTTAGGATGTCGATTTTACACGCAGTATGCCTGTAGGGCCATCATAATGTTTATTTAATTTCTACTTCGCCTTTTTTGATATTTCTTCTTATAGAAATCTTATTGCGGTCGTGTAATTTCTGTGACGTTTATGGAATTGTTTGTATCGTTTATTGTGTTTTATTGCATTAGAGAAAAGAGAATCTTTTGATTAGGGTGAACAATTCAGAAGTGTTCTTAAGGTGCAAGGACCCGTGAGAAGTGGCCGAGTGCAAAAGTTATCTTCAATTTAGCTTTTTGATAAATATATATAAAGTGCTTAGAAGACGTTTTGAAGGTATAGAACAAGATGCACGAATCTTTCAACAGATTGAAAATACGTTGGAATGTCCGAATTCAATTTCTTCTTAAACAGATATATAATCTATTTATATCTTGTGGCTAATTATCGAAATAATGGCGCAACCGAAATCGATGCATCGGATCGAATAAGATTTTAAGGACTGAAATCGTCGAAGTCGATTATTTAATTGTGTTAATGAATCTATTATTATAGCAAAACCTAAAACTATTTTAAAGGTGTCCATCAAGACTATCATTCACATAATATTATTAGTGTGCACCACTATTATATTGCAAGGGATCCAGCTTGTTCAAGCAGTTTCACTGAACAGAAAGTAAATATTCAAAAGTATTAGGATAGTCTGTGTGGGCTGTGGAGTTGCTAAGAGGCGGGGACGGGGTGGCGCATTGGATAACACGCAGACATGGAGATCAGCGGACCTGAGTTGGAGTCCCGTAGGATAGACGTGCTTTCTACACTGTTAGTAGTTAAGATTGATGCTAATTAGAGATAAGATAAGATATGAATATTATTTGTTAGACCAACTGCAGACATGGCAACAACATATATTATGATTCAATACATTGATCTAATGTAGATAACGTATAATGCTTAATTCAAAAACTTATATACCATCCTAATGATGAAAGTTTTACTCATCAATCCATCAATCCATCTGCAGGGTTGTGGCATTAGTCCATGCAATACATGAACCTCATCTTTGTCTGTCTGTCTGTATGTCAGTCTACCTGTATGCCTGTATATGGATGGAATTTTATAGCGCTATCTCAAGATCACTATTCGAAAATAAGTGTAAATAAATAAGCGTAACAATATTATTGTTACGCTAAATCTAACTAGCAAATTTCTGATCAGGATAACGACCTCTGTTGTCATAGACCCTGGTCAAATCGGATCCATCCATCCAACTCCGCAAGTGCCAGGCGCAGGCCTCGTTAAAAGAGGAATGCGTGGCTTATGATCTCTGTGTTATCACACATTGACGTTAAGAAACAAATTATTACTACTACAGTAAGCTGTTTTGAATAATTAAGATAAGGTTTTTTGGGAAAATGTGGGAAAACGAACAGATGCAATTTAAACAAAAATCTTCCAATGAACTTGTTGCAGACGATAAATCTTCGCCCAAAATAATGCACATAATAATTTTTGCGATCACAACTACGACGCTGTTATCTTTTCATATTAAACTTTATAATTTAAAGGCGATTATCATCTTTTATTCTATGGCAGCTTATCATCAGTATCAACAACTCTACATTTTACGCAAATTAAATTGAATGCTGGATGGATGGATCCGATTTGACCAGGGTCTATGACAACAGAGGCCGTTACCCTGGACAGAAATTTGCTCGGCGTATTACAGCACTTAAGAGCAAGGTACTAGACCAGTTTTTGAATGCTTTTCGAGAAAACACAATATAACAGTTAGATAACACCGTTATTAGGGTGTCGATAAAACATCACAACATTTACTTTTAGATGCAGATACTACTACTAAGTTAAATCAGGTAGTGGTTTTTCAGTTTAACGTCACTGTGTGATAACAAAGACCATTAGCGACGCCCTCCTTATTTATCCATGAAGCTTGGAACTGGCATTGGCAGAGTGCAACCAGTGGCGGATTAACGTTAAACCTGTTTTGAATAATCAAGATAAAGCTTTTTGAGAAAATGGGGACAAAACATTCCATATACTGAGGCAGATACTAAGAATTTCATGGGCAAAACCAATGAATGGGAACTCATTACTGGAACAAATTGGCACAGAGCGTCAACTTTTAAGCAACATTAAAACAAGGAAAATGAAATACTTTGGTCACATCATGAGGAAAAGTGGAAACTATTTGGAAAAAGAAATAACGCAGGGCACAACAGCTGGATCGAGAGCACGTGAAAGACCACGAACAACCTGGTTTGAAAACATTATGTGGATGGATGGATCCGATTTGACCAGGGTCTATGACAACAGAGGCCGTTACCCTGGACAGAAATTTGCTCGGCATATTTCAGCACTTATGAGCTTCTTCTTTCGAAGGTTTTTTTTTGTCTTGGACAATTCGGATTAAATTGAATGCTTTTCGAGAAAACAAAACAGTTAAATGTGATTGAACCACTGAGGACAAGATAGAAGACGCAGATTAAACCTTTGGATCGAAGACGGCTAAAAACAAGAGAAGATAAAACGTTATAAAGGTGTTGAAACAATATCAGAAAAATTATTAAACTCGCATTTCAATAAATCGAGTGAACCGGAACTTCCCGTTTATTCAATTGCGTGGTATCATCATCATCTTATTCTTCTTCGTCGTCGTCGGTCATCATTATTAAGGTCTTTATATAGCGCCCCTTTATGGTAATCAGCTTGGAATCAATATGACAACAGATAAATAAGACTGTCGTATTATTAAAATAGGGATCCGGAGGACCTCAGTACGGAGCCCATTCCAAAAACCGAGACCAGAAACCGTTGGTTAAACAATCCTTATCAACTTAAATTAGTCGCTGTCTCTATACACCTTTAAAACGGTTTCACGTTGTGTTATGTATTTATCGCAAGTTTCGTATTCTGTGTTTTAAATTGTAAAATTGTCAAAATGGCTACCACACAGTGGCGTTAAACTGCAACTACTACTACTAGTACGTGGCCTAAATTATAAAATTACGCAGTCAAAATGATAAAAGTTTAATTATTCTGAATACATGACAACACACATTGATACATCCTACGCATTTCAAAAATCGTTCACTAACTGACCTCTCTATTATAACAAAGGAGCTGGCCTTAAATTGCCAACAAGGCGAAGTGGTCTAGGCACTACACTGTACTACACTGTACTACACTGTGCTCCAGGCTTTGAAGTGACAAAGTAAAAATATGGTAATCATTATTTCTATACCATACAGTACTATCTATATAAATAAAGAGAAGATTCTGTCTGTGTGTCTGTCTGTTTGACCGGGATGCATTTCCACAGGGGTATGGAGGATTGGGGTGGGAGTTGGGGGATACTTTTTCAGATAACCCAAATTTCACGGGTGGCGTACCGATGGAGGTCGGAGTGTGGTGTTGTGGGGTCGGGGTGGGATGTGAAGTGAGGTTGTGACCGGGAGCGGGTCGAATCCTAAATTTCCCGGGCAACGCCGGGTACCCAGCTATTAAAAAATATAGGAAGGTCCTCCACACTCAGATATCTTATATAAGACTTATAATATAGTTCAACTACTCTGTCAAAGGTTTTGTGAATAAGAAACGACCATCGTTATCGTCATCGTCATCGTCAATACAATCACCAACACATGATTGTATTCCAAGGGTTGGGAAGATTAAATCATCCTCCTTTTATTGTTTATCAATTCATTGTATTTTCTTGCGCGTTATGTTCGCCCTGATATTTCACCTCTAACCTAGCAGTAATTTTTTCGTGGTTTTACCATTTTACCATTTTACCATAATATGACCGCTGTTTTATCGTCTGATGGTATAGCGAGATAGGATCAAACGATGGCGCTATAGGCCTACATAGATTGCCTTATCATAATATTATCGCCTATTAGACTCTCGCTGTTTTTGCCGTCTCTGGCTTAACCGAGATAGGATCAAAATGCAGGGCGTTACATAAGTTGCCTCATCCAGTTAGTGAAGAAGATGATGATTTTATGACGTCACGAATAATTACGGCATGACGTATGTCTGCAGTAAATGGTAAAACGCAGTGCGAAGTAAGAATTGTAATTTGTTTCGCCGGAAGAATCATATTTCGTTTCGTTACTCTGGTACTTTGTGCATTTAAAAGAGGATCAGATTGAAACAAATTATGTTCTATTCACCCAATGTATCCAATCCTGAATTTACCAGGACTCGGCCACAACACGCATCATGTTAGTGCCAGTCCATAGCCTATGTAAGGAGGAGTGTGACAGACTTCTTTATCATGATACAAGGTCGTTACAATGCAATAAACCATTAATACGCCACCAGCGTTCCCAATGAGTGCTTTATGTAGAACAATCTATAAATAGCGTAATTTAAAAAGGTTTTAAGGGTTTCGAAAGAATGCAAATTAACTAACGGTATTAGTTATAAATAAAGATCATTAGCATCAGCCTCCTGCTTTATCTATGCTAGATTCTGGGGCTATTATACTGAGAATGAGAACCGTGTTGGAGTTTATGATATCTTTCTTCGTCTTTGTTACCATACACGGTGTATATAATTATATCTACATGTATGCACAATTATATAATGATCCAGTGAAGCTAAGAAATCATCGACATCTGTAGTTTGTTGTGCGTCATATTATAACGTGATTTTAATTTATTTAAGGGTGTCTAAAGAGAGCAAGGAAAGATAATTAATTTCGACTCAAAGGCGTCGGCACCTCCGCCAAAAAGTCAGACCCACCAACTTTTTCAAACGACTTTCAGTCGCTTAGTTACTCCGGCGGCATGTAATGAAAATACACACGGAATTTGATCCAAGGAACACTCGCAACCAAAGCGCTGTCGCTATATCAATAATGACACTAAGTGTCAGTAAGTCTTACTGCGCTATGAATATTCACCATTTACTGCTTTTGAATATTCATTAGGTGATCTGAGTTGCGTTAGTTCGGTAGCCTAAATAGAAAAAATCTGTTGTGATAGTGATTTTTTTGAGGTTAGCCTCCGAGGGTTAAATAACTGCCAGAGTTAAGGGTTGATGGACAAGAACCGATCGAGTAGTTTTGTTTTGAGGATGGATGATCAAGATGATTAGTTAGTTGCAGCTGTTTCTATTCACAGAATCTGCAGATATGTAGTATTATATGTAATATTATACATGGTAATATTTGCAATGTGATAACGAAACTCAGTAGCGACGCCCCCTTCTTTATTCAGGCATGGTACCAGTGACCGAGTTATCTGCTTCATACAATAAGGCGAATTATTTTTAAAAAATCTGAAGTTTCGAAGCTCATTCGTCCTTCTTACTTCTGGAAAAAAGGTCTAACGTGAATATTCATTAGGCAAATTCAAACTTATTGTCTGATTGGTTGCGTGACTCCTTGGATCAAATTCCATGTGTATTTTCATTATAGCCATCCCGCTTAGTTGATGAACTGTGTTTGGTGGGCACCCATTGTGACCTAGACGTCCCTGTGATTCGAAGTTAATTGCTTCATGATAGTGCTCTGGTTAACAACCTCAACAAATCAGATATTATGCAAATAATTATCTGCTGTTAACACCTTTAAAACTTTCTAAAATTGTGCTATATATAAATGCCGAAGAGAAGGTTGTTTATATAAGACTTACTTGACTTATGGCTTTGACGATGCTTTCGCACGTGACAGCCGCCCAGCTATGGAAAATCTCCACTTCTCTCTTTCTTGAGCTTTGCGTGTAGCCTCCTGTATGGACCAACCCATCTCCCGACAGTCCTCTTGTATCATGTCGAACCATCTCTTCTTTGGTCTTCCTTTTTTTCTTTTACCATGCACATATCCGTTGACAGCTATCTTTGGGTATCTCTCGTCCCGCATACAGGTTACATGGCCAAAGTAGCGTAGCCGTTTGCTCTGATTTTTATGTATTATATCATGCCGAATATTCAGCCTGCTGTATATCTCTGTATTCCTAATCCTATCCCTTCTCGTGACACCTTCTATCTTTCTTAGACACGTCATTTCAAACACCCTCAGCCGCTGCTTCTGTGCTTCTCTCAGCGTCCAAGTCTCCGAATTGTACAGCAATGCACTCAGCACCAATGTCTCATACATCTGAACTTTTGTGGCGTTTCCTATTAAATTTTCTTTCGATCTCCAAACCTTACCCAGCACCTGTAGTATTCCTCTGGCTATCCCAATTCTTCTGTCCACATCTTTTTCAGATTCTCCATTTGTGCTAATGGTCCCCCCCCCATATGCACGAAGTTCTCCGTCTGTTCTAGTAAGACCTTCTAATAATCGTTTGCATATAATATTAGGATACACGGGCTTATGCGTCTACGAAATAATAATAATATCGTAAAATGTCGCTAAATATCTTAAATCCGACGGCAACGACGATAATGATGATGATGGTGATGGCGACAATGATGATGACGATTACGACGACAACGACGATGACAACGACGACGACAAATAGGTAAGCGTCAATGTCTCTGCACTGTGACCATCTCAGAAAACGAGGACTACCTAATATAAACGGTATATCACAGGAGTTATATGGTAATGCTGATGTTTGAAGGGCGAAAAAGTAATACCGTGATGCCGTGAATTTCTCACGTTTACAGACTGATAATGCTGCACGCCTTAGACACCTTTAAAATAGGTTTAGTATATTCTATATAAGTCTAAGACGCGTCACACTACTCGAATCGTCCTGCATGAGTACTTTAAGTTACTATACCTATGTTGAAGGCAACGATATTTGTCACCATTCTGACGCGCAAACGTTACGTAACTCAATGTTTTTAAACCGAAGAATATTTAAAGCATGCATCGTTATGATTCAAGTGTTGGTATTATATTTCTTGTTATATAATTATAAACGCTGGTTGTTTGTAGTTCTGATGCATCTTAAAGTATTACATATGCTAGGTCTGTGTTTGCACTGTACAATAGAGGATACATATAATAAACAACGACATTTTATTGTATTTACCCGTGCCTTCGACCGTCGTCCTTCCCGTGCAGGACAGCACATCGGTCAATGCAGTTTCTCAATTCTCCTTTGTTCATCGCCATCACTACAGCGTCATCACACGTCATCTACAGACACTATAGATCTGTTCGAATGGTATCCTTAACCCTTTCAGACCTGAATTACCTTACGTTTTGGGGTCGAAAATATACCTTTCCATCTGTACACACCGCCAATTGATCACAGATAAAATCAATAAGCGGTTGCGCCGCGCGCAGATATGTCCACTGGAATGGACAGTGGGTCTCAAGTCGTTAAAAACGCACTGCATTTATGAAAGCACAGGGGTTAACCCTATACCCTCCATGTGTCCATTCCAATGGACGTACGGTCTGAAAGGGTTAAAAATCTTTCAATGTCCTCTTCTCCCACCCTTCCCATCGGAACATAACATAATTACAATTGACAATGCAATAAAATACTAAGCAATTCAATACAACGCAAAGCAATGCAACACAATACAATACAACGTAGAAGGAAATTACGATTCAGCGTCTTTAACGGTTCGTTGACGATGATTAGGTAGACGAACGACACGCTTCAATGAACAACTGATGTAAGTTTACGACGAGGAGGAAGGAGTGGGGAAACGGAGGGATAGAAAAGAGGAGGAATGAGTAAGAAATAGTGGAACAAATAGTGGATGAGGAGCTGGAGTAAGAGGTGTAGATAGAGTACGCTAGGAAGAGAAGGAAGGTGGGAGGGACGAGAAAGAGAAGAAGGATGTAGGGGGATGAAGAAGGAGGAGTGCAACAAGTTCTGTCTTTCTATGCATCTTTTTTCTCGACGATTTCTTTTCTATAGCATAATTGCAGACAATGATTTCAGTGTCAACTCCAATAATAAATTCTTACAAATTCTTATATAGTTTCTTCTGTATAAGATTTAGAGGTGTCAACTGGAAAATTTAAATTGGTTTATTTTTTATTAGCTTTATTATTACCTGTATCATTTATTTATTTATATATTTCCTATTTTTCAGAAGAAAAAAACTAGTAACAAACTTACATGTTAGTATCATTGTTGAAAAGAAAGCAAATGGAGGTCAATTTGCAAAAATAGACACACACGTCTATTTTTCATATTATCTTCATCTGGGGATACGATTATTATTAAGTCAAATATTTTTGGGATATTTCTGCCAATCTTTGCAACTTAGACATCTTGTCTATAGATGCTGAATAGGCTGCACAATAGTAAACTGCCGAGTGCCGATGGAAAATGACTTGGCTGCCCCCCCCGCTTTCAGAATACGGAGACTAAGACAATGAAGTCGCTAATATTTCACGCTTGCCTGAGGCAGCTTCAGGGATATCTTAAGAGACTTGTCTTCTGCTTGCATTAATAAATTATGATGTTTATTAAAATTTGTTTTTTCAGATCTTCCGGTGCCACCAAAGCAAGCAATGAGATCTCAGTGGGCGATGCGTTGCGTGAGGAACATCAACAGCATTCTCATCGGTGGACTTGCCAAAACTGACCACGTTGCAGTGGATCCATTTCCACAACAGAACCTGTTATTGTCTTCGGGTTTGGGGATTCCAGTAGTCCATGGACCCTGTTCAGCCTCCATAGTAATAGCCTTAGATCTACGGCCCATGCACCTTCCGACTGTTTCTCATGCTTGCAGTGCCAGACATGCTCTGATAGGCCCAACGGCATTGAATTGACTTCTTGTATCAACTGCTCGGGACTGCTATTTTCAGCCTGGCTATGCCTGGAGCGTATCTGTGTTAGTTAGGTGTTATAGTAATTACGATTATGACAAGCATTTTTTTCCGTAAATGCTTGATCAATGGACAGAATACTTGACAGGCGTCACATTTTAAATTTTGTGTTAATGTGTGATCATAATTGTGCAATGAAAATGAGTATAAAGTAAGATTATATTGTTTTTTTCATATTTTGAAGCACTATGAGGTGCTATTCATTGTGTGATACATTACTTTATGAGTGTTTTCTTTGTAAGTTTTTGCTTTTAACAGATTTGGCTTTAATAAAATGCAGCCTAACTGCATCTGTACATGTGTGTTGTCCAACATTGGCAGACTCGTACATATTACAATGACTGTCATACTCTGGTCATGACTAGGCTATCCTAAGTTATTGGCTTTGTTAAATATATGCTGACAAGTCTAATTTTACCGGGCAGAGAAACTTTAAAATTGCAGTGTTTCCGACACATTGAACCCATGTTTTTGTGTAATATAATATAGTGTAATATGTATATATTTATGAAGTCCTTTCGGGTCCAGGTTGAAGATCTTACTTGCACATAAATGTAGAAGAGGAGCATGAAAAATGCTGACGTTGCCATAACAGATGTCGATGCAGTGCTATATAAATATAGCCTAGACCTGAACCACCTGTAGACCTTAAAATGCAAGAAAATTTATACATTGGCATAACAGATGTAGGTGCAGTGCTATATAAATGTAGACGTAACCAGACGATATAATAGGGTCATTTCGTGCTAAATCAACCAAATTTTCAACTTTTCCCCACATTCCGACTCAGATTATCTTGATTTTTTCACAAAAAAACAATTATCATCTGCCATGAAGAACTGGAAAGTTTCAAGTGTCTACTGCGAAAATTGACCAAGTTATGGGGTACTGAAGTTGAGGGTAGGCCGAAAAGTGAACGCGAATTTGCGTCTGCGAAATTTTTGCCATTTTCAGACGCCAATAACTTTGGATCTAGAACAGTTAAACATTTTGTTTTCAGTTCTGTGCATAACATAGATTTGCATGGCCAAGTAACATTTGCTCTGCTTGATATGAGTAATTAAGAAAAATTTGTGAAAAGTGTCCAAATATTTCTTGCCGAGTCCATTTTTGTCATGTTTGCAGACACACTACACTGGCAAGACATGCAAGAAAGGAATAATTTTTGTGTGGTTTTATTCATCTACTGGTGTAGTTGTAAATGTGCAATTTATTTGTCCTTTGGTCTACAGGGACTGCTGTAGCAACTTGCCAAAAACCCGTCATCTCCGTGACAGTGGTCACTTTCAACTGACAAAATGGGCCTGCTGTGGGACACCTGATAAACAAGTCAAACATGCATGATTGGAAAGCTGGAAGAAAAACATTTCTATTGATACTAATATCTTGATGGTAATCTTCATATAACTCATTAAATTATTTGTTAAGATTGGTGATTTTTGAACGCGAATTTGCGGCTGCAAATATTTTGTCATTTTCAGACGCCAATAACTTTTGATCTAGGCCAGCTACACTCATTTGGTTTTCAGTTCTCAGTGCTGAGTATTGCATAGATTTGCATGGTCAAGTAGCATTTGCTCTGCTTGATATGAGTAATTAAGAAGAATTTTTGAAACGTGTCTAAATATTTCTTGCCAAGTCAATTTTTTTCATGTTCGCAAACACATTTCACTGGCAAGACATGCAGGAAAGGAATAATTTTTTGTGTATTTTTATTCATCTACTGGTGTAGTTGTAAATGTGCAATTTATTTGTTCCTTGGTATACAACAATGGATAATGTTCCTTGGTATACAACAATGGAGAATGTGTGTCAGGACGATCGCTAGAGCTCTACGAGCTGACAGCACAAGGTGATACATGGACTGCTGTAGCATCTTGCCAAAAACCCTTCATCTTCGCAACAGTGGTACCTGTCAACTGACAAAATGGGCCTGTGTGATACTTGATAAACAAGTAAATCATGCATCATTGGAATGCTTGAAGAAAAGCTTTTTATTGACACTAATTTCTTGATGGTAATTTTCATATAACTAAAAAAATTATTTTGTTAAGATTGGTAATTTTTTAACGCGAATTTGCGCCTGCAAATATTTTGTCATTTTCAGACACCAATAACTTTTGATCTAGGCCAGCTATACTCATTTGGTTTTCAGTTCTCAGTATTGAGTATTGCATAGATTTGCATGGTCAAGTAACATTTGCTCTCTTTGATGTGAGTAATTAATAAGAATTTCTGAAAAGTGTCTAAATATTTCTTGCCGAGTCCATTTTTGTCATGTTTGCAGACACACTATACACTGGCAAGACATGCAGGAAAGGAATAATTTTTGTGCGGTTTTATTCATCTACTGGTGTAGTTGTGAATGTGCAATTTATTTGTATTTTGGTCTCCACAAACTGCTGTAGCACCTTGCCAAAAAGCCTTAATCTCCGTGACAGTGACGAATGTCACGGAGATGAAGGGTTTTTGGCTAGGTGCAGCAGCAGTTATTGTAGACCAAAACTCAAATAAATTGCACATTTACAACTACACCAGTAGATGAATAAAAATACACAAAATTATTCCTTTCCTGCATGTCTTGCCAGTGTAGTGTGTCTGCAAACATGACAAAAATGGACTCGACTAGAAATATTTGGACACTTTTCAAAAATTCTTATTAATTACTCATATCAAGCAGAGCAAATGTCACTTGGCCATGCAAATCTACGCAATACTCGGTACTGAAAACTGAAAACCAAATGAGAGTAGCTGGCCTAGATCAAAAGTTATTGGCGTCTGAAAATGACAAAATATTTGCAGGCGCAAATCCGCGTTCAAAAATCACCAATCTTAAAAAAATAATTTAATGAGTTATATGAAGGATATTATTATCAATGGAAAGGTTTTCTTCAAGCTTTCGAATGATGCATGATTGACTTGTTTATCAGGTGTCCCACAGGCCATTTGGTCAGTTGACAGTGACCACTGTCACGGAGATGAAGGGTTTTTGGCAAGTTGCTACGGCAGTCCCTGTAGACCAAGGGACAAATAAATTGCACATTTACAACTACACCAGTAGATGAATAAAACCACACAAAATTATTCCTTTCCTACATGTCTTGCCAGTGTAGTGTGTCTGCAAACATGACAAAAATGGACTCGGCAAGAAATATTTAGACACGTTTCAAAAATTCTTCTTAATTACTCATATCAACCAGAGCAAATGCTACTTGACCATGCAAATCTGTGCAATACTCAGTACTTAGAACTGAAAACCAAATGAGTGTAGCTGGCCTAGATCAAAAGTTATTGGCGTCTGAAAATGACAAAATATTTGCAGCCGCAAATTCGCGTTCAAAAATCACCAATCTTAACAAATAATTTAATGAGTTATATGAAGATTACCATCAAGATATTAGTATCAATAGAAAGGTTTTTCTTCCAGCTTTCCAATCATGCATGTTTGACTTGTTTATCAGGTGTCCCACAGGCCCATTTTGCCAGTTGAAAGTGACCACTGTCACGGAGATGAAGGGTTTTTGGCAAGTTGCTACAGCAGTCCCTCTCCCTGTAGACCAAAAGACAAATAAATTGCACATTTACAACTACACCAGTAGATGAATATAACCACACAAAAATTATTCCTTTCCTGCATGTCTTGCCAGTGTAGTGTGTCTGCAAACATGACAAAAATGGACTCGGCAAGAAATATTTGGACACTTTTCAAAAATTCTTCTTAATTACTCATATCAAGCAGAGCAAATGTTACTTGACCATGCAAATCTATTTTATGCACAGAACTGAAAACGATAGTTATTTCAACTAAAGACCAATGGGCAGCGTGCGTATAGCCATAGGTGTTTCAACTAAAGGCCACTAGGCAACGTGCGTATAGCCATAGGTGTTTCAACTAAAGGCCACTAGGCAACGTGCGTATAGCCATAGGTGTTTCAACTAAAGGCCACTAGGCAACGTGCGTATAGCCATAGGTGTTTCAACTAAAGGCCGCTAGGCAGCGTGCGTATAGACATAGGTGTTTCAACTTATGGCTATAGGCAGCGTGCGTATAGCCATATGTGTTTCAACTAAAGGCCACTAGGCAGCGTGCGTATAGCCATGGGTGTTTCAACTAAAGGCCACTAGGCAGCGTGCGTATAGCCATAGGTGTTTCAACTAAAGGCCGCTAGGCAGCGTGCGTATAGCCGTAGGTGCTTCAATTAGAGACCAATAGGCATAGTGCGTATAGCCGTAGTTGCTTCAATTACAGACCAATAGGCATCGTGCGTATAGCCATAGTTGTTTCAACTACAGGCCAATTGGCGGCGCTCATAAGCATCCAAAGGTGAATCAGCTAGGTATTGTTAACCATGAAGAATTAGTTGGATCAGATTATTTCATAGCCAGCTAATTTTTGCCTTTGGATCATAGCTGAAACAACGCAGAATATCGCTGAGCCAGCTTTGCATTTTTAAGAGTGTATACACTACTTCGTGACACCTGTCGTCTGGATTGGGTTATCTTTATGCCTGCACCAGCTGCCTGCGTTGCTTCCATCTAACAGGTTCTGTCGCAATCTTATAAACCAATCCTTTGCAAAGTTTATTTCGGGAGCGTTTCTCAAGAGGCGTTATATAAATCCTTGTTATGAATGAATGAATGAGTGAATGAGTGAATGAATGAATGAATGAATGAATGAATGAATGAAGTACTTCATATTTTCTTCATTGCAGGACGAATTTATGACCTAAAGAATAAGATGCATCATTATGTAGTAGGATAGTTTGCATAGATGCAGCATGGAGCATTTTCTGTGATTGGCCCAGTTGTCTGGAATGGGCTCCCACAGGAGCTACGTCTACTTGCTGGGGTTACTACTGAAACATTTTTATTAAACTCAAAACTGTCCTTTTTTGCCGTGCTAGAGTCGGGGGAGCTTCTGCGTAGTTTTCTGAAGAAGCGCTATATAAATTCGAGAATGAATGAATATAGTCTTATATAGCACAAGTCAAATTGTTTTAAGGTGTCTTAGGCAACCTTTCGATCTCGACCGAATTGGCCATTATGTCCGAAAGGGTTCAACTAGTTTGATACTCATGCAATTACCATCATAGACGCCTGCTTGCTTACTTATTACTGTTCTACTCAATTGCCAATCTATATGCTATACAGATTAAATTACTTTATTGACGACTAACGCGTGGGGCGCGGTGGTGTAGTGGTGGCGTCGTTGCCTTGAAGCCGGAAGGTTCGAGGTTCGAATCCACCTCACGTCGTCGCGTAGGGACCTTGGGCAAGTCCTTCACTCGCAATTGCTCAGCGCTTCGGCGTGAAACTCCGCTGCAGTGTCCGCTCTGCAGTCGGGAGCGCCTCTGAATAGTGAGAGCTTGAAGGGGACGCTATAACAAGTACGCATACAAACAATTACTGACATTTTATTTACATCTGTTAGAGCCGGGCAACTCTGCTCCTGAGACCATATATATAAGCAGATCCGTTCGTTCTCTGTGGTTGGTCCGACAACCTGGATTGGACTTCCTCGGACTCAGTTTCACAAACTGTTGAAGACTTGTTTTTTCGCTTGATCTAAGCCGGGACCGCCTCTCAGTAGGTACCTTAATGGGGCGCTATATAAATTCTGATTGATTGATTGATTGATTGATTGAAGCAACGTTGCGTCGTAATGTCGACAGTTTCAGACTTCAGAGGCGTAAAGCAATGGAAGTGACGTGTCAATTCTCTCCATAATTGCCGGTGATTATAACACATGGTTAGATCTCGTCGACAGAGGCGCTTTGGCGAACAACTAGAAAACACAACTGGTGACATGGATGGATCCGATTTGACCAGGGTCTATGACAACAGAGGCCGTTACCCTGGATAGAAATCTGCTCGGCATATTTCTACATTTAAGAGCTAGGTACTAGACCAGTTTTTTAAATTATTGACATAGTTATTATGCACAAAAATTTTTATAGGGTAAAACTTTTTTATAGGGTAAAAACTTTTTTATAGGGTAAAATGTTTAATATTATTATGCTTCGCGTCGTAGCGTTAATCAAAATTTCCAGGATAAGCTTCGCAAATATCACGTCTTATCATTATATAAATCCGGTGAATTAGATCGAGAGGTGTCTAAGGCGATCGGCACAACTTACAATAAACGACTATTTTTATGTTTATTTACATGAATTATTCGTATTTAGAGTCATAATTAAGAGAGATTCTAGATCTCTTATACCAATTATACTGCTGCTACTGCCACTTCTGTCACTGCTGATGTGCTACTACTACTGATGTTTTTCTACTGCTACTGCTACTGCTACTGATATCTTAAATCGGCCTTTTCCAGACGATATTTTGACACAGTACAGCGATTCCACGCCATCGCGTACCTGCTGGTCACATTCTCTCCACTTCGAGGTATGTCATATAAGGAGTAACTCCGACATTTGTCGCACCCTGTCAGAGCCAGTCCCAAGCCTGTACAAAGGAGTTGGGCGTCGCTGATGGCCTTTATCGCCGCACAGTGAAATCAAACTGCACCTACTATTACTCATTACTCATAGGCGTGTCTTTGATATCTGTTAAAAGCTGGCAAATATATTATGACAACAGGACATTGGATGCAGTTTGAAGATGACCGCCCGAACTCATCGCAAAGTGCAACCAACTTATGCATATACCTTAATTTAAGGTTTTGCTGCAAATATCTTGCAAATAATCTTGGCCAGAATTAACCCGTTGGACGTGAGGTGGGGTGTGACACACCCCAGAGGCATTCTACTTTAAATTTTTAGCGGAAAACATGGAGCCAGTTCTAATTATTTTTTTTACCTTTGTGAATATGAAATACGGACACTTTACCACAATTTCAGGTAATTTGAACGAACAGTTTTTTTTTATTTTGTTGCATATTCAAAGGAAATTGCAATTTTCGTATACAAACAATTATACATGTTGATTGTATGAGCCATGATTTGGCATGCTAGTGTGCCTTGAACACGTCAATTTTGTGTTGGCATTGAGAAGGCTGACGACAATGATGGCTAAAGCATTTTATGTTGTATTAAAATATATATATATATATATATATATATATTATGGTTATTCGTGCATTTGATAATGTTGCACATGAGGACCCAAACTTGCATGGGTTAGGTACACATTGGATGGTCCACCTTCTGGCCATCTAACATGGATTGAAAGCAGATATTTGTTTGTGGTAATCGTCTGTTTAGTTGATTATTGATCATAGCAGAATAGTTTAACTCAACTTAGTATTTTCCATTTGATATCGTGGCTTGAAAATAAAAATATGTATTGGGGTTTGTCAAACACCACCTCACCTCTGGCGTTACAAATGGTCACCTCACCTCCAAAGGGTTAAGAATTTCGAAATGAAATTTACAGGCTCAGGGACAATTCATATTTGCACATGATGCCTAGATTTTAATGAAACAACTGTATCATTCATTGCCGATCGTGACTTTATATAGATCAAGTTTAAATCAGTTTAAATCAGTAAAAAGGTGTTTAAGTAGAAAAGCATACATTGACGTTAGTTGAAGATGCTGTGCCCACAATGTCCAGTTCATTGAAAGGATTATAATTGGCGAAAGACACACTAGAACGCACGACTGATGAAGTGGACGACGAGGAGAAGGGAAAGAGTGAAGTGACAAATGAGAGGCGGCTATGGCCAAAATTGTTCTTATGCTTTGAATGCCCAGTTCATTGAAAGGATCATAATAATTATTCGCCATTTCGATGACCGTTATTTCCTCACGGTAGTAAACTTTTATAGTTAATGATAATTACTTAAAAGAGGTGTATATTATGACCGTTATTTTTTAAAAGAGTTTAACGTCGTCGTTTGACATCAAAGGCCGTTGACGACAATTTACAGCTTATGCAGTTGGCTGGATGGATCCGATTTGACCAGGGTCTATGACAACACAGGCCGTTACTTGGACAGAAATTTGCTCGGCGTATTATAGCACTCAAGAGCTTTTTTATAACTGTCTCCCTCTAGAGTTACCCGGGTCAGTACCCGGCTATACTATTAACGATACTCATAGCAGCCGAGTAATATTTTGACTGACACCTTCGGTTTTTCAGACAATATTTTACACCTATTTTAAAAATTTAATTCTGTTTATAACAATGTTTTTATGTTTTATCGCATAAAGGTCAATAATTAACAATCTCAATTTTGTAATCCGCTTAATTTTATTTGGTGATGTCATTCCGGGGATGGGAGACTTAAACGTCACTTTCAAGATCACTGCTCAGAGGCGCTCCCAGCCCATTTCTTTATCATTTTTACGTTTTATCGAATAAAGGTCGATAATTTACAATTTCGAGGTTTTAGCCATTTAATTTTATGGGTGATGTGTCTCTGGGGAGGCGGACTTCTCGCCACACAGATAATTAAACGTTAAAGATTTCTACTCAGAGGCGCTCCCAACCCATGCGTGGTCGAAACAGAAGAGTGCAAATATTCTGGTTAAAGACGCCTACAGACGCTGATGAGGAAATAATAAATAAGAAATAAGACGTTATCTACTCAGAGGCGCTCCCAACCCATGCGTGGTCGAAACAGAAGAGTGCAAATATTCTGGTTAAAGAAGCCTACAGACGCTGATGAGGAAATAATAAATAAGAAATAAGACGTTAGAAGATGACGCTACAGTCAAAAGGTGTTTGCTTACGTTATGGTCAATAAAAGAGAATAATAATTGTAATGATGTTATTATGAAATGATGACGCTTATCAAATCTTATTATAGCATTCATTTATGGCGTTTTGAAGGTGTTCTAATTGAACAACTCCACCCATCCGCTACAGTCCCAAGTTCTTAAAATAGCACTATATCGATTTGCTTAGAAGATCAGATCTTCTGAGGGCTTGAAACATCAAGATCGATGGAATCAATTTTGACGAGGGCCTATGCCAATAGAGGCTGTTTCCCTCGAGAAAAATTTGTTTGGCATGATACTGCTCAAACATCAAGCTACATTCACCAATACTTACATAGTCACACATACAACTGATAGGGATTTTTTACAGGACTTTAAACTATTTTCAACGGTGCTTCAAATCACATCCACACAATTCTGTAGTTACAACTGTGGTTATAATCCTAATACGTCGGCCACAGCTTCAATCGTTGCAACAAAAAATATCGTGTTGGGTTAAATAGAAAAAAAACTATTTATATGAAAATCTGTTTCGTCTGCAGATTATTTGGAACAAGGAATAATGCTCGGCTTGTTCAAAGATGATTCCTGCGTTTGAGATGGTGATGAGAGCGAAGGGAAATGTCTACCACTTAGAATGCTTTGCATGCCAACAGTGCAGTCACAGGAACGGTCAGCGCTCGTGAATAAGATGTTGCCCCGCGCTTGTCTTATTAAGAAAAGCGATTTTCTTTAGATGTAACTTTTAGTTGATATAATAATTGTGGTAAGTGACACTTGACAACAATGATTTCATGGTGTCCAGTGGATACATATATTATTAAGCACACATGTTATGGAGGTGTCCAATATTAGATCCTACATAACATGCACTCATTCAATCAAAATATGAATCGTTCAGTCAACCGATCGCCACTAAAACATTATTCTTCAGTCAGTCAACCATGGGCGGACTTTATGAGGGGCTAGAAAATATTGTCGGCGCCGTTCTTTTTTAGCCCCCCCTGCCCCCCATAGCGGAAACCAAGCTCCGCCCCTGCAATTAACCAGTCTTTTTTCTTCTAACATAAAGGGATAATTTCCATAACTCATAGAAATCCATTTCTTTATTTCAAGGTTTCATATAAACTACAATGGAACAGGTTAACAACACTGTGTGATACGACCGATCATTAGCGCCGAAGTAAGTAGCGAAGTTTTATGAACAATATGCTTGATTCTTTTTAACGACACTGTCATATCAAGAATGATTAGTGTCGCCCTCCTTCCGAAGTGCAGCTCTTAAAATTATTATTGCGCTTCATCAATAATTGAGTAAACCGCCCATCGATTGAGTACGACTGCAGCCATTCGCCCTTACATACGACGAAGCTAAGATAATGAATTTGCTATAATTATAAAGGATATAAAATCATATTCGAAAGATTATTCTTCCCTTTCGTCTAGATAACCATTTTATGTCCTACCCCATTTTTTATTAATATTTTTTTTCTTATAATGTCAAGAGTTAACAAGTAGACTAAGTGGCAGAGTGCTGGAAAAATGATAGTTGGTTAAGCGTACAGTGAGAAACTATCGTATAATTAGTGTGTTTACTGTGATAAGTCATGTGAATTGTGATAGAATGTGAGGATACATATTGTCAGTGGGTAGTTTTTTATTACTATGGGGTCTTGGTACTGCATGGAAGATATTCTGGTGCTGGTAGATGATAAAATTAATATCATGACTTAAACAGTAACCTCACTTTTTCACTGGCAGTCTCAAGTATAGATGAAGAAGGAGGGCGATGCTAATAATCTTTGCTTGAACTATTGATGTCAGTTAATTCGCTCTCTTTAGACACCTTTAAAACTGTTTTTAATAACGTCATATATTTCATTCATCATAAACCAAACACAACTGAATGGAAATTGCCACTTATTATTACATGGCAATCTTATATAATAACAAAGATTAACCAATCGCCCTCCTCCTTTCACAGGCCTGGGAACTGGCTCTAACACAATTCATGCTGTGGCCGAGTTCAAGCAAGGTCAATATAGGATGCAATGTGTCACTAGAACAAAATCTAATTGAACCAAATCGTCTTTTAATAAAAATTATACACAATAAATAGAGTAACAAGACGGAAGCATGTCTATTCGGGTGAAACTGATTATAAATCGTACTGCACCCGCGGCGGTTTACCATTTACGGCAGACATACGTCACGCGGTTATTATTCGTGACGACGTAAAATCGTATTCTCTCTCGACAAACGGACGTTCTTTCGGCAAGGCAATTTATGTAGCTCCCACCGTTTGATCCTATATCGGTAACGACAGAGACGGTAAAACGGCGATAAAGCTTTTAAAAGCGAGTGACAACCACTTGCCATAATATCATGGTTAAAAATTAATAGTAAAACCACGAAAATAAATTACTGCTGGATTAGCGGTGAAATATAATGGTGAACACAAAGCGCCGTAAAATACAATGGACTGAGTCTGAGAGACAATAAAAGGAGGAAGAAGTTTTGAAGGTTGAGTGGAAGATGCAATGTGAGGTGTTAGCCATTATATTTTGTTTGAGTGCGGAAGACCTTTTTTTATTACGCATCTGTTTGAACTGGATACCGAAGGAGGGCTGCGCTAATGACTTACCCTATGACACGGTGTCGTTAAATTGAAACTACCACTTATATAATATAAATATATATAAATAAACTATTAAAATTGTGGGCTTTTCTCAAATTTCTGCAAATAAACAGACAAAGACAAGAGATAGGGTTGGTGTTGAACACCCGTTTAACGTATTAATCTCAATGTTATTAGAGGTTCGTTTTGCGTTTGAACCCAATGGTTAGCAGCATATGTAAAATTAACGTCCAATAGAGAGCGGAAATAATTGGAAAAGTCCAATGTAAAAAATGAATGAAGAAATTAAACAGACGACTCTCTACAGTTAGTGTTAGTGTAGAGCTGAGTCATCAAAAACGGACGCTGCTAATTTTCCACCGAAAGTCTTCGTTATTTCAATATTGCTGAATTGAAGCTGATGCACAGCGAAAATTGCAGAACAAATGTGTTACAGTCCAGCGCTTCAAACAGTGTTTGTTTGTATGTGCACTTGTTATAGCGCCCCTTCAAGCTCTCTCTCTACTCAGAGGCGCTCCCGAATGCAGAGCGGACACTGCATCGGAGTTTCACGCCGAAGCGCTGAGCAATTGTGAGTGAAGGACTTGCCCAAGGTCCTTACGCGGCGAGGTGGATTCGAACCTCGAACCTTCCGGTTTCAAGGCAATGACGCCACCACTACACCACAGCGCCTCACGGTGGGCGCGTTGGTGTAGTGGGCATGTTCGTTGCCTAGCAACCGGGGTTACTATTTCGAATCCACCTCAAGCTGCCTCGTTTCGACCTTGGGCAAGTCCTTCACTCGCATTTGTTCAGTGCCTCGGTGTGGAACCCCGATTCAATGTCCGCGCTTTATACTGGAGCGCATCTGAGTAGTATTCTTGAAAGGGGAGCTAAAACAAGTGCACATGCATACACTGCGCTATCCCTTGTATTCGGTTAACTAATGTTGGGTGTTCATCGCCTGTTGGTATCATTTGTGAGACATTAAAAAGCACATGGACTCAAATTTAATGTTGAATAGAGGATTTTCATAGCATTGTCTGAATACATTTTAAAGGTGTTTAACACTGACTTATTACTTTGAACAGTTGTCTCCGTTTGGACTTTGGAATCATACTATGGTGATTGTCGTGGTATTGGTCGTTGTGGTGTTGGTGGCGGTGGTTCTGTTGGTGGTAGAGGGGAGGTGGTGGTGGTCATTGTGGTGGCGCTTGTGGTGGTGGTGGTGGTGGTGGTGGTGGTGGTGGTGGTGGTGGTCGTCGTGTCCGTAGTGGTCATCATGGTGGACTTGGTGGTGGTGTTCCTGGTGTTGTTGGCGGTGTAAGGTCAAGCGGTGGTCTATGACTGATGGCGAATCAGACGCCATTTCCTGTATAATTTTATGTAAAACAATGCTAAATTCGTAAACTATAAAGGATATTTTCAAAAAATCTGATCGGTGGCTGCAAAATATAGTTAAGTTGATAGTTTTTATTTCACCCAACGAAAAATCAATAGTATGCTTTTAAGCAATTTTGTTACAATAATTGAGAAATTGGCGTCATAATATTCATAGAGTGTTCTGCCGCATATGATCGGTGTCTATGATTTGCCTCAAGGAATCCTAAAAGAATTCCCTACAGAATAGTGAGTTTATTGACACAGAGTATCGTCTTTGGTGTCATTATTGGGCTTATGTGGTGGGTGGATCCAGATTTGACGAGGGCCCATGACAACAGAGGTCGTTTCCCTCGAAAAAAAATTGTTTGGCATAATAACATTATTATCACAGCACTAATCATAGCTCTGAACATAATACTGGATAACACATAAAATAGTGAGTTTAATAGTTTATATACCATTGTTAAAATATATTTATAGTAGTCGAATGGGTGTAGAATATATTTTAGAGGTGCCAGCTGGCTGTGTGGCTAACCGACGGACGGACGGACGGACGGACGGACGGACGGACGGACGGACGGACGGACACTGTATTATAAGACTGTTGCTTTTCATGGGTCTTCGCACAGGGAGCGTCTCTGATTAGGTTGGACTATGAGAGGCGTTTTGTGAATCCGAAAAGAATAGAATAGGTTAGAATAAATAATTAATGTCGCCTTCAACCTTGGCACTGGTTCTGCAACTAACAACAAGACAATGGATGTCGCAGTAATTTCAGTTTAACGGCATTGTGTGTTAACAAAAGTCATTTAGACACACCCTCCTCGTTTATAAATCATCATCATCATCATCGAAATCCTTGGGCTAAACGCCCGTAGGTGTCCGGCGCCACTCTCTGTTTGAGTCTGTCTCGCGTCATGTTGCCCATCTTCAACCTGTCCGGTCTGCAGGTCCATACCATTAACATCTTGAACCAGCTAGACCACCTTGTCTGATGAAGAGAATATTGGGAGAGAGGCACGAAGGACAACCTGGGTCAATGCCCGTGTGTGTCCCACGCTCTCTCCCCCCGACTCTCTCCACTGGTCTGTACTGACCGGCCTGTGCACGTTTATAAATGCATAGTCAAATTGCGAACCGTGTCGGATTTGATAAATATTGAATAGTTCGCAGTAACATATTGACGGACTTTTACTGTAAAAGAGGCGCGCTTGGTTATAGGATTAATTTATGATTAATCATTTCGTTAATCTTAATAAGTGTGATGGTTGTCATTCTGTATTCAATGGTTATGCAACTACCGATGTAGAGGAAGAATAAGGTTTCATAATAAAATACAAACTTTAAATGTGGTGTTTAAACTATATGACAATCATATTGCGCGTTTTGAGTAGAATTTGTTCAATGCAATTTTAATTATCATATTGTGTAAATTAAAGAAGATAATTATCTGTTACAAGACACGTTGATAATTGACAGAGATGGTGTGCTGTGGTCTTCATCATCGTCATCAACGTCGTCATCGTCATCATAGTTATCATCATCATCGTTATCATCTTGTCATCGTCATAATTATCCTCAACGTCATTATCGTCATCGTCAACATCGTCATCGTCGTTATAGTCATCATCGTTGTCGTCATCATTGTCGTAGTGATTATTGCATAACTTTGGAATGGTGTATAATCTCACATTCTGCCTCAAAGTGTGTGTAAATGAACTCCTTACAGCTACCTAAAAGGTCAAATTTTCCTAGGGAAAAAGTTTTATTTAGGAATACAAATGTTATGGTCATTGCTTAAACACCTCTTTTTAGAATCTCTTTCTAATAATAAATATTTTGTTCGAAATTTAATTTTAAATATCACCCTTACATCTGGTCTAGTATGAGTAACTGTATAATAAGGAATTTGACCATGCTCTAACTGAAAACAGACCTCTCTAACTTGTATCGTGCCATTCTCAAGAAGAGAAGAAAGAAAAGTGTAGACAGCAGTTTTTTAACAGCAATAACAGATCTTTAAAGTAAATGAATTGCTTTAGGAATAAAGTATTTCATTAACCATCTGGTTACTAAAGCGAAACGGTGTAATTGTTATTCGTCAATTTGCGTTCCTTATTGTAAGTCCGTCTCTGCTGCACTGACGGAGGTGAGACCCAATCTTGGACAATTGCGGAGTGCGTCGCTTACCGATCTTTGATATTGCACAAAATGCACTTTCTCGATTAACTGAAACAAAGACTCATGCGTCTAAAATTATTATATGTGACTTCTGCCGGAATTAAAATCCGGCGACATTTGCAGGTTGACGTCACTGTGTGGTAACAAAGACCATTAACGACGTCCACCTCCTTTATCCGGGCTTGGGACTGGCACTGGCAGAGTGCAACCCGACGAGCCAAATCTTAGTATATCTTTAGATGACAACGTAATACAGGTGTTTAAAAATCTTCATCTTTCGCTGAAGTTAATTATTATTATTGCTCCAATGTTAAAAGTCGGCTTATGACATCAATGGTCATTGACGCATGGGGTTAATCATTAATGATTGGCTTGCAGTATTATATTTGCATCGATAAATTCATATTTCACGCATAACAACCATCTTGAAGGGCGCTGCGGTGTAGTGGTGTGTAGTTTCCTTGCAGGCACAGGGTTGCAAGTTCGAATCCAACTCAAGTCGCCGCGTAGGGACCAACATCATCATCATCATCATCATCATCATCATCATCATCATCATCATCATCATCATCATCATCATCATCATCATCATCATCATCATCATCATCATCATCATCATCATCATCATCGTCGTCGTCGTCGTCGTCGTCGTCGTCGTCGTCGTCGTCGTCGTCGTCGTCGTCGTCGTCGTCGTCGTCGTCATCGTCATCGTCATCGTCATCGTCATCGTCGTCGTCGTCGTCGTCGTCGTCATCGTCATCATCATCATCATTATCAACCTATTGTGGGGCGCGGTGGTGTAGTGATGGCGTCGTTGCCTTGAAGCCGGAAGGTTCGAGGTTCGAATCCACCTCGCCGCGTAAGGACTTTGAGCAAGTCCTTCACTCACAATTGCTCAGCGCTTCGGCGTGAAATTCCGAGGCAGTGTCGGCTCTGCATTCGGGAGCGCCTCTGAGTAGAGAGATTGAAGGGGCGCTATGACAAGTGCACATACAAACAAACAAACATAAAGAAATTATGTGACATAGTGAATCTCTCACAGAAACCGATTGCTTTGCTGCGCTTTTTAGATACCTTCAAAATGTTTTCATATGATGCTATGTAAGTGTAGGTCGCGGGATTTATTTTGATATTCCCTTGCTTGCTTAGTCTATTAGTTAGGTGGACCACAGAGGTTTTTGTTGTCATACCGTCCAAATTTGAACTTATATTTTTGAAATGCAACATTTTTAACTTTGAGCGCTGGATAGCTGCAGTTTTGGAACACGATTAGGTATTACCCTTTGAATGCTTGGTCACGTACAGTGGATCAGAGAGCTATAGTATGAACAGATGTTTTAGTGATCTCAATAATTACCGGAGATTGTAAAATACGGTCAGATATCTGTGACAACGGTGCCTACGTAAATAACAAGAATAGCACTTTTATGTTCTACGGATCCGCGATTGTGACACGCATTAACTAAATGGCGCCAAGGCCGTAGCCAGGATTTGATTTCGGGGGTGTCACACCAATTTCCATTTGTAAAAACTGATGACCTTTTTTTAGTCATCCGGCCGAAATCTTACAAAATGTCACCAATTAATTAATTGTATTTTTACAATTTTCCATTTCAGGGGGTGTTTTCATGGTTTTATTTCATGCTTTTTACATCATGTGTTCGTAAATGCATTATGTCTTTTTACATTTTCCATTTCGGCGGGTGTTCAAACACCCCAAACTAGCTACGGCCTTGATGAGAAGCGAGGAAGACAGCAGCTGCCTTAAAAGAATCATGAAGGCAGATGTCTATGGACGACGCAGTCGAGGACGACAAAAGAAGAGATGGGAGGATGCGATACGGGAGGACATGAAGCACCTCAAACTGAAAAATGAAGACAACAAAGACAGAGGAAAGTGGAAGAGGAGGATCCGAGTGGCTGACCCCTCCGCAGAGAGGGATTAATTCAAGCCTGAAGGAAAAGAAAAAGACACCTGTTTTTTTATTATTTCTTTTATTATTTAAACCAACCACGCCATTTTCTTGTATTAGAACGACATGTTTTCCGAGTCGACTGCTACGCAAGTTGGAAACTCAATGTACAATAAGCCAGAAAAAGAGTCACCAAGGTTTAAACATACGTGTAGTCGTTTCAGAGGGCTCAGATATTTTTATTGTCATCGTCATTGGCGTATTTAGGAGAAAATTTCACAGGCTCTAACCCCGAGATACACGATGTCCCAAAATTCAAGTAATCCATTATAGGCCTACCTTGCAACCATGCCCACTTGAAGGAATTCCAATTGGAAGTTCCCGAAATATTTCTACATGATCAATGCCAGCAATTTTTGAAAATATTCGACCTAATTTTTGAATATTCATGTTCGCTATACGACACACCGTGAAAAAGAGTTTCATTTGTAATATTGCACTCAACGTTGTTTGACGAATATTACGTTAACGTTGACAACAGTGGCGCACCATTGAAACTATTAGTTTATACACTGGTACTTTAGACACCTTAAATACGGTACTAGCTGATACTATATAAGGCTAATCAATTCAAAACCAGAGGATATGCATGTGTTGGCTGTGCTATGTCCCTACGTGAACCGTTAACGCCGTTCTTAAAGTGTCTAAAGTTCCAACTCACGCAGTACCACATTGCTATTGTACGTTCATTTCATCATCGGCCAATTTTCAATTATATCCTTTGTTTCTTTGTTACGCACTGCTAGAGGATTGGAGCTTAGAACGCGCTTGGAAAGTACATGTTCAATCCTCGGTCATAAGATAGTTACAGCGTTGAGGTCTATAATAATAAGCCCGACATTCGTTCATTTGCTTTAACGCCAAGAGGCGGATGCGGAAATGTTTGAGGGGGGGGGGGATTTTTTGCTCAAATACAGTGACCTTTTAAGTCTTTCAGACACAAATTTCTAGAAAACCCTGGCAACTCCGGTTGTCTAAAAGCTGATACCTTTTTTTTAGTAATTTACTACTGCTTTTTCTCGCTCTTTATGCTTTTTCTCGCGGCATTAGTTGAAAGCTTGAGAGCTGATTGGGGGACACGTAATGTGCAGATCTCTGAATGGGGTATGGCCGTATTGCTCCGCCCTACACGTATCCACCCCTATTCACACCTCGAAATGAAGTGGTAGCTTCAATCTAACGAAACTGTGTTAAAACAAAGATCATTAGCGTCGCCCTCCTCATTTATCAAAGCATAGGACTGGCACCGAAGGAGTAGCATAACTGGAGGAGTATATCTCAGAATTGGTTTAAAGAGAATACATGGCTTCGAAAGTACATGGTGTCTTTATACGATTTGCTTTTGAAGTGTTATGAATAAAGGTTGCCGAATGGCGTAGCGGTGGACAGCCAACGTTTGTATTATGAACATTTATATAGCGACCTGCATTTAATACACGAAGGCGCTTAATAGACAAGGAAAAAGTATGAGTTCAAATTCCGCCATGGCAGAAATCTGAATCGAGTTTTCTGGTCCACATGGACCTCGTCCAGCTGCAACGAGCACGCTGACTGCACACACACTGTCGGAGGGATGATGAGACGGCGAGGAGAGGACTGGCCACCCGCTCTCACATGCAATGATTGTCTTTTGAATTTTATTAATTTTCTCTTCAGTGGTAAGACTGTTCATCTACCGGACAGAAGTTGCGAAACCGATCTTGTCATGAGTTTATATAGAATGCTTGAAAACGGTTTTAAAGGTGTCTAAAGTGTTCACACAAGTCTTCTACTGTAGTATTACTCGAAAAGTTTAAAGACTAAATAAAAAAAGAAACACTGTTCAAACCAGTTTATCAGTTCATTTTTAATAAAAAAAATTGTATTTCTTTAACTCAAATATACCAGGTAATTTCATTAATTTAGGAGCAAATTTTGCATATTAATTTTGAGTTTCTTTCACCGCTGATTCGGTTTAACGGCACTGTATTCACTACGCTCTCTTCTTTATCATCCTATAAAAAATTATATACCATCCCTGCATTATTTAAATTCAATTTTGAGGCGAAGGTGGAAAGATGTCCAAACATCCACGCCTAAAATATCGCGTTTAGAATTTCATCGCCAGGACTGTGTGAGCTGGAACTTTAGACACCTTAAAGACGATGTTGACAATTGCTATATAAGATTAATCAATTCAAAACGGTCAGTCACCCGATCGTTTCTGTGTTGCTGGTATTTGCAGTATATCGCCACTATGTGGTAACAAAGATCATTAACGACGCCCTCCTCCTTTATCCAGGTATGTGACTGGCACTGGCAGAGTGCTACCAGTGGCGGGTGTTAGTCGTCTCTGTGGGTAATTGCAGTTTAACGTCACTGTGTGGTGTATATAATTTTATAATGATATTCTCTTTACTGAACAATCCGGTTGACAGACCGCAACCGGTCACAGTGTACAATTATGCAGTTAAAACCCGATTAGAGCTTTAAGTGGCTATACCTGGGGAGCTTGTAAAAAATATCTTCTAACTATTTATAGAGCTATGGTCCGGTCTGTTTTAGATTATGGTGATGTTGCTTACTCATCAGCCTGCAAGTCATACCTAGATAAGCTTTCAACTATTCAAACTGAGGCACTCAGACTCTATTGCGGTGTTCCAAAGGGAACTCCAAAATGAGTGCGGAGAATTGCTTTCTCATTTAAGACGACTTCAAAATTCAATAATTAAGACAGACAGACAGACAGCCAGACAGATGAACAGACACACAGAGAAATAGACAGACACTCAGACAGACACATGAGAGATGGACAGTGTGATAAGACTCTGGCGTAGAGAGCAAGAGGTAACGAGTTCGAGCTCCCGTTGGGCGAACATGCTCAAGTCTATTTTACATTGGGCGGATATGTTTTGTAGGCTGCTATTAGCGCCTTGTATTGCAGGCTGTCTGTTCTGTTAGTATAGTTAAGATTTGTGTATTCTGTTATCTGAGTTCCTGTAAGCTGTTTCAACTGCATAATTGTACATTGTAATCGGATTGTTTAACAAAAGAAATCATTATTTTATTATTTATTATTATTAAGGGCTGTAAGATCTGCATCCAGTTCTTTTCCCTCTTCTTCTTCCTCCTGTTCCACATTCTGTTTCACTTCTCCTCCTCCTCTTCCAATTCTCATCCGCCGCTAAATAAAGGAAAAACTGCGAAAATAAGATGCATTTGTTAGATAGTCAATTGATACGTCAGAACTATTATCTCAAAAATCCGAGTTTTTTATAGACACAGGCACTTAAAACTGATATGGCATGTCTTATTTATTTGCGCCACACTCCAATTATACTTCATTGCTCGTGTCTTGTTAGATGATCGTTCCGTTTATAACAAGTCACCAATGCTCGAGGTAGCTCAACATAACCTTAGCATGGCCTTTGTTGATATAGAAAAAGAGGACGACTTTTTGAAGGTGTCTAAGAACTTTGCAATTTATTTACAATGGCCACGTTTGAACCTTCTCAGTTAATTGTCTTTCTTGTATTTATTATTGATTACGTTTATTACTACAAGTCAGATGCGTTTTAAAGGTGTCTAAGTAGGGCTAGCTCCCATCGAATTACCTACCGGGTGCCGCAGCAGACAATATTTATTTACATTCATCTTTGAATATTATCACAATAATTAAAATCGTCGAAGATCTCTTACTTCGATGAGTCTTTTCAAACTCCAGCACCATCAATGAATCATAATTTAATCAATCAATCATAATTTATATAGCGCCTCTTTATGGTACAAACTCAGAGGCTCTCCCGTCCGAGATCAAGCGATCAAACAGTCTTCAACAGTTTATGAAATTGAGAACAGATTGGGAGGTGTCGCATGGTCACGGTAAGTCTATTCCAGGTTGATGGACCAACCACAGAGAACGAACGCCTCTGCATTGTTGCAGAGCGAGTGAAAGAAACCATCAAGTCACCGTGAACAGCAGAGCGCAGTGTGCTGCGGCCTATGCAAGTGGAAAGGGGGGAGACAAAGCTCACACAGATAAGAGGGCGCCCAGCCTGATAAGCAACGCCACACCAAAGATGCAATCCTGAATGAGATGCGCTGCGGGAAAGAAAGCCAGTGCAAGACCTCGCGCATATACTGGGATACAGGTCAGACTTGGTGACCCCCCCACAATAACTAGAGCGACAACCCGGTGGACCTCTCCAACCTCTCAATCCGAACCCGCTGGAGACCAGCGAAGATGGAGGCGCAGTAGTCGAGGCGGCTCAGCATAAATGCACGAACAAGAGAAGCTTCAGCTTTAGACGTAAGAGAGCGAGCAGTGACCCTGAGCTGCCGCAGTTGGTGTAGTTAATTAATCAGCAGTTTAACGACATTCTATAGCTACAAAGGCTCAAGGCCGTAGCTAGGGGGGGTGTTTTGGGTGTTTGAACACCCCCCGAAATGGAAAATTTAAAAAATAATATAATGCATTTACGAGCACATGATGTGAAAACCATGAAATAAAACCATGAAAACACACTCCGAAATGGAAAAATGGAAAAACAACAGAAGGGAAATTGGTGAAACACCCCCCGAAATCAAATCCTGGCTACGGCCTTGTTGAAAGGGGACTTTCCTATACCTTTCTTTCAACAATTATTTATAATGACTGATACGATTGATGTTTCATTCACTGTCCCAGGATGACGTTAAACTTCATGATGATAATAATGATATTAATAATAATGAAAATGATGATAAAAATGATGGCGTAGAACTAGATTATATTATGTTTCACAAAGACCATTAGCGACGCCCTCCTCCTTTATCCTGGCTTGGGACTGGCACTGGCAGAATGCAACCAGTGGCGGAGTTTTTCTTGGCTAGGATGCCATACAGTTAAAATTATGACTTCTTACGAACGCGATTTTGTTCTCCGAATTGTCGCACGCCTTTCTTTAGCTTAATTAGATTTCTATTTTTCGATGACATACAACTAAAAAAGGTGAGAAGTACATTACTCTTAAGTGCTGTAATACGCCGAGCAATTTTCTGTCCAGGGTAACGGCCTCTGTTGTCATAGACCCTGGTCAAATCGGATCCATCCATCCATAATTGTGAGTGCATGGTGAACTTGCTTTTAGCTCCTAGCAATTGCAACCGTCTCTACACAGAGTAATAGTAAAGTCTCAGAGGCGAGCGATCGAACCCCAGATCCCGATGATATACAAACAAGGCTGATGATCATACGGTCTTGTCAATACCTATGCTCTTTTGCAGAGCCAATAAACACGTAAAAATTAATCGATTTTCTCGAGTCCATTTTTAAATATATCAATATGTTTTACAGTTTTTAAGGTGTTTAAGTTGTTTAAGGCGATTACACTACAACCAACCAGTCTTGTTGACATGACCGCATACGTCGCCTTTATTTTCTTCTCGGCTTGAGATTCGGCTGTTCGAAGTAAGTTGGACTATTTTATCTTTTGCGGAGGGCATAGGGTCTACGGTGGCGCTGGTGGTACAGTGTGACATGATGTGGCTTGGAGCAGATACTCTGAACATGGTCGAGTTCCACAGGTATGCGTGGGAACTCCATGCTGTGACATGTTCCATTATTTTTTGCAGATGACAACCTATTTTTAGCATTACTAAATATCTCAGTGATCTCATTCGTTCTCCTCTCTCCGCATCTTTCCATCTGGACTTAGCAGATTAGGATCATGCACAACATTAGCACAAACAGTAAAGTTTTTTAAATTCATTTAATCTGACAATCACAACAGTGGAATTGAGTAGTTTCATTGAAGAGGCGCTATATAAATAATTGAATCGATAAATGTATTAATTAATTAATGTTAGGAAGAAATAACGCTCAGCGCTTTGGCGTGAAACTCCGACGCACTGTCCGCGCTGTAGTCGAGAGCGCTTCTGAGTAGAGCTTGAAAGAGCACCATAACAAGTGCACATACAAACGCGTTCTCTATATATAACTTCAATGAAAATGTCAGACCGACCTGAAATTCAACGCGTCAATGATGACGTCGTAAATGTCAACTTGTAGCTGTTATATTTGTGTTGCTATCAATTGTGTTTGGTGAACCATTTCATTTGTGAACAATATTTTTAAGAAACAAATTGCATCATATCATGGCAATTGATGGAAAAATCAAGGAATTCAATGACTTCGTAAATTTCTCACAAAAATCGATTTGTCAATCTGCACACCTTAAAAACATTTAAAACGCTTCTATAAATTCTGTTTAAAAGATAAAACGCTGCCTTGATCTGATATTTAGCTAAATATCAATATTATCAGTAATTAGTTAGATCCACGGCAATGCAGCATGGCTGTCGAGTCTTTGCAAAAACGCGAGTTGGGCTCCTTTTCAAAGGCTCGCTACAGAAATTTCGTGCCCGCGAAGTTATTTAGGTTCCTTTTCAAAAGTCCCGCGGTCACGGGAACGACATTGTGAATTTTCATAATTTGAAAGCTGCTGCAAGTAGTTAATGATAGGCATGCATAAATATGTGTCACAGAAGTTAAGGGCGAATAATATTTGCAAATTGTAATATGCATTAGAGGATCGTACGGAGAACGACTTAGCAAAAGATAGCATTTTAGCGTATTTACCCAGCAACTTTAATTATCGCTGTGTCGAATTGTTATCCCTTGATTTCTTCTTGATATAATCTTAAACACCTTTTAATGTGGAATTCATAGATGTGAAAAGCGATGAAAATAAAATAAAATAAAAAAAACGAAGAAAGTCGTTGTTTTCAACAAAAAAACCCGACTAAAAACGATAAAAAACGGAAACGGAAAATAATTTGCCTTTGTTACATCTCAAACTTCATTTTGGGTTTAAGAACCTTGCTTATTCAATTTTATATTAATCTGCAAATAACGCATCTTTATTGTTATAGGAAAATTAATTGATATTTAAGTAAGCTTAACATAAATCTACTACAGTTATTTTTTCTTGCAACTTAAACCGGTTGAATGTGAAATTCAGAAAAAATAAAGGTATTGAAATCTTTTCAAATTTAAATTGTAAACATAAGTCCACATAAGTTCATGCTGATCGATATAACGCAATAAAAATCTGACCAGAAGCAAAGACCATAGATGTGTAGGCATAGGCGAAGACCTGGGCGGAGACTTGGGGGGGGGGCGGAAAGATTTTTGATGGACGAATGGCTGAGTGTCGCAGAAAAATTTCCATCTTTTACCGGTCAAACTTTCTGACGACCGGAGAAATCTCGAAAAAAATTCAATTTTCGCCGCCAGAGAAATACAGCATATCAAGTACATCTTGCAGAGAACATTTTTACATTCGTGTGCATTTTGACAACGCAGAGACGTTCGTTCTCTGTGATTGGTCCAATAACCTGGAATGGGTTCCCGTTGACTATGAGGCACGTCACAAACGGTTCTCAATTTCACAAACTGTTGAAGACTGTTTCGCTTGATCTCGGCCGGGAGCGCCTCTGAGTAGTTGCATTTAGGGGGCGCTATAAAATTTTTTATTTGTTGATTGATTTTGATAATTTTTCATTATCTTTTATTAATTCAATGAATCGATGAATGAATGGACCACAGGATCGAGACAACGCATTTGATCGTTATCGCTAAATGCCCCATTTATATAGGAAAAATGTAAAATATTAAAGGGTGTCTAAAATGTCACAAATAGGGCATTGTTATAAGTGAATGAAAATGAAGAAAGGAGGAGGAAAACACAAATCAGTCAACACACTCACGCGCGCGTTCACACGCACATACGCACAAACACACAAACTCCGCCACTGGTTGCACTCATTGCTAATTGAATTCAATTAATAAGCCTTAAGTTGAGTTCAAGGGGATACAGGTAACGGAAGAGTAAAGAGTAATACAGCATATCTAGTACATTTTGAATAGACTTGCTCGGGAAAACTACGCGGCGGCTTGAGGTGGATTCGAACCCGCACCAAACCGGCTCCTATGTACCGATTATACCACTACACCACCGCGCCCAGCAAATATATACTAATATAGCAAGAGAATTATCCTTGTTACCGATAGGTTTAATGGGTTGAATCTTCCTCCTCCTTTGATGTGTAATGACTTTGAGCACCCTAGACACCTTTTAAACGTTTTATCGAAAACTAGATAAACGTAGGAAACAGCGATACAATTATCTAGAGTATTTTGGTCCGACTATATATAGCATCGGTTATCCACTCATAAAGGTGCGTAATATTGCGTCTTTCAATAATCCATGCGATTTAAGTACATGTAACTGGTTAACGACATTTTGTAGCAACGGGTTCATTCATTCATTCATTCAAGTATTTATATAGCGCCTCTTCAAGGAAACTACTCAGAGGCGCTCCCGACTCCAGTACGGACAAACAGAACAGTTTTTAGGTGCTTATAGAATGTGTCAGAGAGTGATCTAGGGAACAGGCGCAGCTCAAGTGGGAGGGCATTCCATACCACTGGGCCAACCACAGAAAAAGCACGACTCTGCATGGTGGAGGTACGAGCAAATGGTACGAGCAAATGGGACAAAGAGTACTTCCCTAACAGCCGAGCGTAGGGACCGACCAGTCCGACCAGTCGGGTTGTTGAGGTCTTTAGAGGTTTCGATGTATTTCAGTTCGTTCCTCTTTAAATTTTCAACGCTTCCTTTCACTTTATTGACTGTTATTCCATGTGAGACGATTGGCGGTTTTTTGTCGATCTTTTTACTTCTATTACATACAAAAAACATGATACACTCGGGCACACACACACAGACGCTCACGCCCACGCGCACTCATACAATTATAACCAATTGACATCGAAAAAGCACATCGGATTTTACGGAGGCATCGATGGTGGGAGTATTTGCAGTTTAACGTCACTTTGTGGTAACAAAGACCATTAGCGACGCCCTCCTCCTTTATCCAGGTTTGGGACTCTCGTTTTGTATTTTAGGTCTTAGAAAATATCAAAAAAATTTGCAAGGGTGTCAAACGAGATTGTTGCATTTTTACAGCTTAACTTTATCTTTCGACTGCAGAATACTATTGACACTGCAACCTTGTTCTGACGTGACGTATGGTCTTCTAGTCTGCAGTGAAATATCTCCATACGGAATGCCGAGTGCGAGAAAACCAGCTGAGGAATGACGAAAACTTACTTTTCAAATCAAACATCTGTATAATTTAATGCACAAGATATAGGTTTCTTTTTTTCAATTCCTACCCTTCTAACATCAAGCAATATATAACATTATTCGCCATCATATTCCATAGAAATTAAGCTTCTCATATCCACATCCTTCCCAGCTCCTCCTCATCCTCATTCTCCTCCTACTTCTCCTCTTCCACATGCCAATCAGTCACCTTAGCCTTCTGGTTTCTGCGCTCCTCCTCCAAATAACCGTAAAGGTACGCATGAGGTTCCCAAGACAGTTTGGCGGACATAACAAATTTTCTTCAGATTTTGGTCGATGACTAAAAAATAGAAATAATAATAATAATTCTAAATAATAAGAATCATAGAGAAAATAATAATAACAATTCGTAGATAATTCATCATGATCTGCCTTACACGGTTATCAATATAAGACAAACAAGACCTAACCTTAAATGAGATTCGTATTAATGAACTCACTCAGTACAAAACAGATTTAAGATTCAACAATTCAAATGAAGTTCTACAATTTTTTCTTCCATGACGAACGTCAAACATGGTATGCAATCACATGATTATTTAGCGAACTTGAGTTTATATAGAAGTATCTATATCCGTAAAAAAGGTGTTTAACGTCAGTCATTAGCCGTTGTATTTTAGGACGTTTTCCTTACAACAATTCATCACGGAATGGGTGCCATTGCCAGGACTCGAATTAACGTAATTTTTATCTGAATCATTCAGTGACCAGTAACATCCGGTCTCATGAAAAAGCGGAAGAGGAAGAGGAGGAGGAGGATGCGATTGATACGACGGAGGATGAGTGAGAGAAGGATGTAGCGCCACTAATCTGTAGAGCGACAGAATTATTTAACCGACCTCCGCATGAAATCATACAAAGATAACACCAAAATCAAATCAAAAACTATGCGCAGTGGATATATTCATACCGTTTAAATAGTAGGGGCCATTTATACATATACATTTATACATATACATTTATACATATACATTTATACATATACATTTATGCATATAATAATGTAAATATAATGTCTATAAATATAATGTCTAGAAATTAGTATCATAGAACAAATAATAAGCAAATAACAATTTGCCTAAAATTCATCAAAATTAGCTTACTCGGTGATCAATATTATATGGATACGTACGACCTTAACTTAAAATGAGATTCGTATTAATACACTCTCACAGTAGCCTACAAAACAGATTTATGGACCATGAATTCCAAAGAGTTTCTAACATAGCCTCTGCATTGACGATCGGCTTTGGCATGGAACATATGCGGACTTGACAGAACTTGGGCTTATATAGCATTATATGAATCTCTATGAAGGGTGTTTAGCGTCATTCACTTTCTGTGGTGTTTTAAGACGTATTTTAAAATAATCCACCAAGGAATGCGTGCCAAAGCCATGCCTCGAATTAACGGAACCTTTGTCTGAACCAAAAAGGTAAATAAACTATTCGAGCATTTTTTCGGACTATTGAGCTACACAATTAGGCCTATAGACTAATGAAGCTTTAATTAATGCCTTGCTCCCTGTTTTCTTAAATAAAAAAATAATGATTTTCGAATTAATTTAGTTTTAACTGTTCTCATTTTGGCCACACATTCGATTAATGATTAGTTTTTCTCACAAGGCCTGCAGACTTTATTAGTCATTCGTAATGTTAAATGTTTGTTTTTGCAGCTGATTTTTTAATTTTTGCACCACACCTCTTTCAAGGAGTTAATTGTGTTTATAAATATCTTTAAAAATCTTTTTTTAATCAAATCGTTGCGGGATTGTTAACTTATATACGCATTTAAATCAATAATAAAGGTGTTGCAAAGTGTCAGTTTTGAAACTAAGTTACATTCAGAAATTCACAATACTTTCATACTTCTTTCTCTTGAATCTTGCACGTGGTGCATTGTGTGGGATTCTCTCTCAGAGCAACACAGAAAATTACTGAAGCTGGAGCAAATATTATATTCCCATATAGACCTTTATAAAAGGTGCGTGGTTTCAGCCGTTGCTCACTAATTATTGTCGAAATATTTGTCCTAACGTAAAGATGCCAATTAAAGAGGCAACTTGTAGCGATATGGCTGCGTCCTTTAATAAGGATTACAGTGACACGTGATACGCTATCTCTCTCAGTTGAATGATGCTCTTGATTTATGTGAGCAACGGAAAAGACGTCATTGATTATGATTCATCCGTCGTTATCTGATGTCCGATGTCACTGATGCGTTGGGCTTCGATTGGGCTTATTCGGTCAGTTTCTGCTTGACGACGTTGTGCCGTTTTAAGGATGATTGCCGACGCCCTCCCCTGTTATCTAGGCTTTAGACTGGTGCTGACAGAGATGGACTGGTTAGTTGCTTTTTAAAAACCCTGTGTCATTGTGAAGATGACGCGTCGCCCTCCTACTCGTTCAGTATTTGGACTGGCACAGCCAACGTACGACCAAGAAATGATTGCTGTCACCCTCTACGTTTTTCGAATTTGAGTCTGGCACTTCCGGGCTTCTGATGGTAAGGACATTTAAAATGTTCTGCTACTGTTTTGGGTGCGAATGCGAAAAAATTCTTCAATTAAGCTTTTTGCTAAATATATATGAAGTGCTTAGAAGACGTTTTGAAGGTGTAGAACAAGATATCTTTCAACAGATAGCAAATATGTTGCAATGTCCGAATGCAATTTGTTCTGAAACAGATATAATCGAATTATATCTTATGGATTATTATCGAAATAATGGAGCAACAGAAGTCGTAGCATCGGATCGAATAAGATTAGATTAAGGATTGAAATCGTCGAGAATCACGTTCGTTCAATTAATCAACATGCAGTGAGTTTTCGGTGACTTCACGATGCTAGACCATAATCGCCACTCATTACGCATGCGCACGAAACGACGTGGTATGGAAAGCCATCAACGTCAAAATCACCGGTATTAGCTTCCATTGTGTTAAAGCATACAGGGGCGCCCTCCTCCGCATTCCATGCTTTCGACTGACGATTCCGAAGTATGAAATAAGGCAATTACGTATGCATTAACTACAGCGTTGGTTGTCAACGTCACCCTCCTGCTTTATCCACGCTTTGGACTGGCATTGTCATCTGCATGGAGACGCCGTCGTCCTTTCCCGGCGTCCGCGCCGTCGCCTTTGCCGTAACCTGCGTCACAGTACTTTAACTCCGCCACAGGTTGAACTCTGCCAGTGCCAGTACCAAGCCTGGATAAAGGAGGAGGGTGTCGCTAATGGTCTTTGTTACTACACAGTGACGTTAAACTGCAAATACTACTACTAGAACTTTTCGTTGGCATGGCAACGTTGAGGATGTTCGCGACGCAGATGAGTCTGAAGGTGCTTGAGACGCAATATGGTAAATTGCGATGGTTACTGGCGGTCACGCTATCGAACCGGAATTGGCCCCAGGTGGAGTCATATCTCGAGATACAGTACATTGTATGTGCCTTAGTACTAGCCGATCTAATTGCCCTGATGTGATAAAAGCAAAACCTAAAAAAAGTTTGTTACATGCATCCGAAAAGTGAACAAACTATCCCAAGTGCTTTGACAGTACTGTATGCCTGCTTAAATCATCATCATGCTTGTTTGGAAGGAGTCGTATACGACACGGGGAAGGTGGGCAACACACGAATAGTATTGCAGATTAGACACCTGATTTAAGTAAAATGTTTTCTCTATTAGTCGAAACAGTCGCACGATTCTTTTATGATAGAACTTTTGGACGGAACTACCTCTGTTTCCAATTGTCTTAGGAACTGCAAATAAGCAATTTTATGAAAAAGTTTGTCACTACACTCTGGATCCACCGTATTCGTCTGTGACTATATAAAAGTGTCAACATATGCAAGTTATAAAATAATAAGTAAGTATACTCTTTATTATAATCAGCCGCAAAAATAGCTCTATGGCGAACAAATATCACATATAAAATTCACATTAACAACAGTTGCAAACATTACTATGTAACTATTCTGATGTTTGTATTAGATTGTTCTCGTCTACAGAGACGGTTACAGCGCAGAGACAGTGATGCTTACCAATTTGATCATCGCTATCGCCATTATTATCATCGTTATCGTCGTCGTTATCGCCGTCATTATTATCGTCATCGTCGTCGTCGTCGTCGTCATCATCATCATCATCATCATCGCCATCGTCATCATTTCTTTGCTCATCACAATTTTTACTAGAAGGACAGTGATTATTAATGCTACGTTTGTGACGAATAGATAAATATAAAGTATATCATCATTTAAAAGGTGTCCAGCAATAATTATCACTCGAGTGCCCAAGGTATTTTTTGGGGGGTATGGGGCTGGACAATACTCACATAAAATATACCATTCGATGCCCAAATTGTTGCTCTAGGAATACCTAAAAGCATTTTTGCAGATCCATAGCCGTTAAAAAGTTATCCGGGAAAAACGGGCCTGGGGTCCGGTCGGACCCCCCCTTGGGCATTCGAGGGTTAAATGGTTATATCCACGCAATGTTTAAAGGTCGCGTGTGTTTTTAATTTATACTTTAAAAATGAATAGATCAGTCTTGTAATTATTATTATACTGTTATTAATCAACAAATTCTGGTTGGACAAAAGAACCGCGGAAGGCCACGGCATTAAAGCGCTGGATATTGATTGATAAGCGCTGGAATAGATAACAGGTTTCTTTGGAGTCTCCGGTGGTAAGGGAAAGACGTCTTCCTAATGATTTTATGAACTTTAGTCCGTTGACGTTGATGGGACCCAGGGTTTCGAAGGCCAGTGGGGGTAAACAAATGATATTCAAGTAATTTAAAGCAGCAACTTTTAAAGATTAAATTGTGTATCAATAGTGATTTAATGCGAACAAATTTACTCAAAATCCGGAAGTATTGTAAAAAATAATATTTAAGTTGTAATGATAACTTACTTATCTCGATATTCATAGCATTACAATTATTGCTATAATTACAGTCTTGTAATTGGTAGCGCTGTTTGTAGCCGCTCCTTATTTATGTTTTAACGCATCCTGTCTTCGGCCGGTTTCGCGCGACATAGGCACACCTTAGATGATGATTATAAATGCTACGTTTGTGACGAATAAATAAATAAAAATTATAACATCATTTAAAAGGTGTCCAGCTACATGCGGTTTTAAATTCACGCAATGTTTAAAACCCGCGTGTGTTTTTAATTTAGAATTTAAGTGCTGTAATACGCCGAGCAAATTTCTGTCCAGGGTAGCGGCCTCTGTTGTCATAGACCCTGGTCAAATCGGATCCATCCAATAAGTGACGGATTAAGTAAATTATTTGCATTCAGTCCCAGCATAATAATATTATGGTGAACCCTGTATATATATATAATCCAAGCACTGGAAGTTAAAATTATTTCCCTTAAATAGCTCGCAATTGCTCATGCACTTCTCAATACTCAACTTTCCCACCTCTAGCAAAATTGAACGAAGATTATTATCACGAGTGAAATGCGTTTGTCACGTCGAGACAAGAAGGTAGCTTACGATCGTGATGACAACAAATGGATAGAATTCCATAAGATTGTGAAGTATGAGATATGGTTAGAACTCGCTAACAGAAGCGCATTAGAAAGAAATGGATGTGTCCGATTTGACCAGGGTCTATGACAACAGAGGCCGTTACCCTGGACAGAAATTTGCTTGGCATATTGCAGCACGAGCAAGAATGAAAGGCACCGATAATTAATATACACCGTGATTCAAAAAAAAGTAAGCCAACATGTTTTTCAAATATTTTCAATGCCTGATAACATATCACGCTAAAAAATTTCAAATATTTAGATAACTGGACCAAGAATATGATTCCAAAATTTCATGAGAAAAAATTGAACGGATAAAAAGATATGTATCTTTCAACTGAAATTTCGGCATATGAAGTTGAAAGATACATATCTTTTTATCCGTTCAACTTTATCTCATGAAATCTTGGAATCATATTCTTGGTCCAATTCTCTAAATCTTTGGATAATTTTAGCGTGATATGCTATCAGGCATTGGAGATATATGAAAAATAATTTGGCTTACTTTTTTTGAATCACGGTGTATATATAGTGCAAGACTTAAACATTGAAAAGGTGTCTAAAATGACTCACAGGGTACAAGCCAATCTGATAATTATAATACAGGGTGGCGCAAAATAAACCGGACTATTAGTTTTTGCTATTGATTTCAAGTCAAGAAGGCCAACCGGGAACAAGCAAATCTCCGAGAGAAATTGAACGTCACACTAGTATATCTCGTAGAACTATTCAGCGTATTGCTAAATAATATTTGACTTACAGCTTAAAGTGTTTCGGCGACGTGAGGCGCAGCTGCTAGCACACGCTGACAGAGTGAAACGGTTTGCCGCCTGCAAACGTCTGTCTCCACGACTAACCGTAGCTAAATTGGCCAGAACATGGTTTACGGATGAAAAGATCTTTAAAGTCCAAACACCAGCCAATTCATAGAATGATCGAGTGTACGCCAACGTAGCTGTGAAACGAGACATTCCTTCAGAACGCTTCGGAAGAACTTCTCACAGAGCATCATGGTTTCGGTTGCCGTGTCGCAGCTGGGGAAATCGTCATTAGTTTTCGTTGAACGAGGAGCAAAAGTTAACAGTTCCTATTACTGTGACGTCGTCCTACATCAAGGATTACTGCCAGACATTATAGCTCACTCTGGTCACAATTTCACTTTCCAGCAGGATGGAGCACCTGCTCATCGTTCACGGAAAACAGTTGCTTTTCCCACTGTTCACGTTCCAGACTTTATTGAACCAGAAAATTGGCCACCGAACAGTCCGGACTTGAATCCCGTAGACTATTCCATCTGGGGAATGCTTCAGCAGCTTGTCTACAGGCAGAGAATTCGAGATATTGAACATTTGAAAGAAGTTCTGACCGCATGCTGCAGTGGTTTTCAACCTTTTTCTAGTGATGGAACCGTTTTCAAGCACTCATTGGCTCGCGGAACCCCCGCATTTCACCTGTCCAGTGCTAGTAGATAAGCTTATGCATGCAGTTGGGCACTTGCAATTTTCTAAAAATAATATTTAGTTTTAAACAGTTCAAGAGTTTTAATATGCGTTATTTGCACTTCTGGTGCAGTATAATAAAATAGTAGCCTACATTACAATTGCATGCCTTGGAATTCTATGGAGTCAGCGAATAAGTCCAGTGCACAAAGCACTATCAAAGAACAGCTGCATTTCTGCTGCAAGCCCTATTTCGCCAACTATCAAACGGATAAAATATTGAAAATGGAAATTGGATGCATTCTAGATCAGTGCTCGACCACTTTATGTTATGTTATAAAGCATCCTTCTTCAAAGTTATTGCGGAATTTGTGCCTGGTTATTTTATAGCGGGGCAGAGGGACCTCAGCCTACATGGGAGTTTCAGCTTCGTTTGAAGGCAAGTCCCAAGTCCAACGCTGGTTACATCCTTCGTGTCGTCTGAAATAGTGTCTCTATCACAATAATCGACCATCTGATTCTTGTTTGACACATCTTGTGCGATGTTCGAATAACAAAATTTGTTATTCGAACATATTTAATAGTGGGCAAGCCTATCGGTTAAAATTCGTGAGATGCCAAGGCCTATAGGCTTTCCAATTGCAAAAATTGGTAAATCCGATACCTCTAAATCAAGAATTAACCACTATCTCTTCAATGTTAACTGATACAAAGAAGAATTAACCTAACCAGTCGTTGGTCTACTAAAAGTGCTCAACAGATTCTAATGGGAAGAAATCGCTAATAGAGTTTCCATCAGAATAGTTCAAATAACCAATTATAAAAAATTGTGTCTTAACGACAGTTGAAGATGCAGGGCATCTAGGCATCATAGATTTCCATTTGATATAGCCTACGATTCTTTTGAATGGTAGCCTAACACTAACGCGCAGATTCATTCATGGGGTCATCATTATTATGTTGTAAAACAACAGAAACAGCAATGCATTCACAGATGAAAGATGAAGACGGCGTCGCAAGTCACCGCAAATCGCTCGCAATGATGACGTCACCATCGCAAGATGAAAGGCCTGTGACTCGGGGGGTCACCGGTGGCGCCACGCAGCGGTGGAAATAGGAACGAATCGAGTCGTAGCGTCGTTAATTCGAGACGTGATCCCCCCAGAATTAATCTGCAGTTTGTCATCGTCATTTGAACGTGGCTCCCTCTACCGATACATAGAATGGCATGAAATAAATGACGGATAAGATAAGGATAGTCGATAAGCTGGGTGGTGGTATCCACCCCTCCCCTGGTACTTCGGGTATATTAGGTATATCTTTTGAATGGTGTATGATAATTTTAAAACAACACATAAGAGAGAAAAGCGAACGAACGACCGACGCCTCCACCTGGCGGTTGACGGAAGAACAACAATATAAATAGTTGTGTTTGTTCGGTTTCAATTGTTTTTTTTATTCTTACCAATTCTCTCCATCCGTGCGTCTAACACCATCACCACCACCACCACCACCACCACCACCACCACCACCACCACCACCACCACCAACACCCGCAACGTTCCAGCTCCAAGGCACCGAACGTACCCCTAAGGTCCCATACCCATCGACATCACAAATATAAAATATTTTTGATAAGAGTATAGTCTAGTTATCCATATGGATTATGTGTTCGGTCTCCCTGCTCTGAAACAGTTAGTGTGTAGGGAGTAAAGACAATTCCTTCGACATCATTATTTAGACAGCGCTTATCCATAATGACACCATTTAAACGTTTCTAGAATAGACTATATAAGCGCTAGATGCAGTATATATTATTGAATCTTGTACTTTCTTACATGATGAAGCTGTTTGGGACCTTGAACAAGTCCTTCACTCACAGTGGCTGAGTAAATAAGTCAGTTAATCAGTCAATGAAGTAATTTAATCTTTGTGCATATCGATTGGCAATTGCGTATAATTATAAGTAACAACTAAGAAGACAAATGACGTCTAGGTTGGTAAATGCTTAAGCTACAAACCAGGTGAAGCAACTTGACCAGGTTGACCGATTGACTATAGTGGCCGCTCTGTCATCTGGTCACCTGTTGCAGTCAGCTCTTGGAGCTCTGGCGACAGTCGTGATGTATCCTCTCCAGTGTATCCTCTCTCATGACGTTTCTCTTAGCTCCTCCAGGCTCATGTCAGACTTTTCCTGTACCTCATCCAATCATCTCTTCCTTGGTCTTCCGCGTCTCCTCCTTCCCTCTCAGCAGTCGCTCTGTAGACACCTTTAAAATATGAGAAAATGTTTTTATATAAGGATTTGACCTCCACAAATATCTGTTTACTTGGCGCATTAGTTTAAAAGACACCTTTAAAACTTTAGCAAGTGCTTTTATATAAAGGTTGGACTTCGGCAAAATATTTATCTACTCGGCGTACCAGATCATTGATGCACAAGATATTAGAAGAACACACAGAGTAATGATTGGAAGATCAAGACATTAATGTTCGGACGGTTGGATGGTTACAACAAGAGAGGTCGTCCCCATAAAGAATTGCTGGGCGATAATAGTTCAGTGGCGTGGAACTTCACTCCAATAGTTGATCCAAATCGCTATGGACATGCAGCGCTTGAAGAACGTGCTGAACATGGAGTCGGGCATCTACGGGCCATGAGTCCATTGTTTACGATGATGACGATGATGGTGGTGGTGGTGGTGCTGGGGGTGGTCGTGGTGCTCGTGGTGATGATGATGATGATGGTGATGGTGGTGACGGTGGGTGTGATGATGATGATGATGATGATGATGATGATGATGACGACGACGACGATGAAGACGACGACGACGATGACGATGACGACGATGACGATGACGATGACGATGACGATGACGATGACGATGACGATGACGATGATGATGATGATGATGATGATGATGATGATGATGATGATGATGATGATGATGATGATGATGATGATGATGATGATGATGATGACGATGATGATGATGATGATCATGTGAAGACGATAAAGATAATTGATGACGATGATCGCAATGCGCGTGGGTTATAACCAATTTGTCATGTTGACAAGTACAATAATACAGCTAAGTTGACAAATTTATTTATTATGAACTTGAAGCTCTTAAATCAGGTGTCGAACGTGTTTAGCACTGCACAGCAGCGTTTGTAATAAATAATGTCAGTACTTTTGTCACCGTGTCTTAAAACCTCAGCGAGCTGCCGTACAAATTCGGCCGTCCTGAATTCTTTCAAGTTTATATCACTTTCTATTTGTAATAATGTCATCTATTAATTATTGAATTGCATATATGCTGCTCATAATTTCCTACATTTCATGTTCCTCTCTTATTAAACGCATTACATGTCATACATGTGTTCTGGCTGAAGAGACTTGGTCCATGGTTCATGACAAAGTCAAGATTAACAGTGTTGCTGCTAAACACCTTTTCGCGTATTACTTTAGATCTATAAATATTAAACACTGTTCAAAGAGAACTCGTATCAACTCATAGCATGTCATATCATATCATATCAACTCATATCAACTCATGAACTCATGTCGTCTTTGCTCTTGTTAAAGCAAAATTATATCTAATATTAACCTGTCTAAGAATTTCTTTTACTGAAAGGTAGATGTGATGAATCAAATTTGTATTAACCCTCGGAGGCAAACCTGGGTTTTTTTCACCCCATTGGCAGTATTTGCCCTTAATTTTTTTACTGCTTTGAAATTTTGCCATGCGCTTTTGTGTATCTGTTCGTAGATGATTTTTGCTTAATTCCACATTTTCATATTTTTTTTATGTTGAATGCATGGAGCATGGTCACGTGGGGGGGTGGGGGTGGTGGGAATTTTTCCGAAAGCCCAAATTTCACTGGTGGCGTACTGGTGGAGGACGGAGGTTGGGTGTTGTGGGGTGGGGGTGTGATGCGGTGGAGTGTGGTGTGGTTGTGGCCGGGAGCGGGTCGTATCCAAAATTTCCTGGGCAACGTCGGGTACCCCAGCTATTATAATTATATACATGTACATATATTATTATATACATATTCAGACATACGAACATTGACACAGTTGAGGCAGGATGGGCAATGCAAGACTGAAATACAACATAGTTTCCTCCCCCCCCCCCTAAGCCATAAAACGTCCGTCCAGCTGAAAACTGGGCGAACTGAGAATAACGCCGCAGATTTCTAGACCCCGAAGATAATTCAATGCTAGTATTGGATGAGAGGCTGTACGTCGGAGCCATAATCCTGAGTAGTGCAAGTCTTAAGCTTGTACGCAGGAGATCATTGTCGTCACATACAAGCAGTTCCGAAAAAAAACATCACAAGAATAGCGTAATAATTAGAATGCAAATCGTGAGACTGGGGTTTAATTCCGACTCCATGGCAAAAATTCGACTCAGGACCTCCCATCCAACTATATGCCGCATTGAGTTAACTGCCAGTCGATTGGATGAAGACGACGAGGCAAGGGAGAGGACTGGGCCGCCTGGCCATCCGCGCTTGTTCTATGCTGAAGCCAAGGATATAAAGTCATTATAATTATAAATAGTATAATAATTATTCTTTCTCGTCTGGATCCCTAATTTAGGTTTATATACAATAAATTTAAATTGTTTATGTTATATATACTCATAATGTAAATAGATATTTAAAAGAGGTGTTTTAAAGATCAACTCATATGAAGAAATTTCCGTGTTTTTTTGACAACATAGGCCGTTAACATCAATTCCACGTATTACCATACTTCTTCAGCAGCAAAAAAAAGCTAAATTAAAAGCTAACTTTATTGACTGTCAATTTATATCAAAATCAAGTGTATCGGTTAATCTGTCCGATTGTGCGAATGTGCAATGCAACACAGCCAGTCTATTGAAGTCATTCAAACATTTCGGAAACGACGATCAATAATTTGGGAAACCTACATTTGATACAATTTATACTTTATATTTTTATTTTTATTTATAAGTTATAAGTTATACACTTCAAAAACAATACCCTTTATCGACCGACGGCCTAGCATTGTATAGTCAATAAAAGTATTTTAAAGCATTTTGGAAGTCGTCAAATACATTTAGAAATCTACATTTTACATATTCGTAGTCATAAAAGGCGTCACTCTTTACCCAGGCAGTGCCAATCCCAAGTTAACGCGGTCTCGTTAGACACCCTTAAAATAAATTATAGTGACGTTATATAAGTCGTTCAGAATAATCTACACATAAATGGACACAGCTCATTAACGGTTCATTGCCCTGTGACACTTTGTATCATAACAAAGATTAACAAATCGCACTCAGGCTAGGGACTGGTTGTAACACAATGCTTGCTGCGACCGAGTTCAAGTAAGGTGACGATAGATAGGTCACTTGAACAAAATCTATTCCAGTTTAATCATCGTTTTTATACACACAAAGTGTAAACTTGAGTAACTAGACTAAATCATGATTGTTCCATCGATATTGATTGCAATGAAGCGGTTTACAAAATTTTATTGCCAATATACGTCACACGGTAATTTTCGTGACAAGATGGATACTCTCTCGATGAGTCAATTATTTTGTGCAGCGCCCACCGTTTGATTCTGTCTCCGTAACGCCAGACGCGGTAAAACGACGATAGAGCATTGCCACGAGTGCCAACCTCTTGCGTTCATATTAGGGTAAAATGATAACACCACGAATTAAATTACTGCCGTTGAACACCTGTTTGAAGCGTTGTTCTGACTCTTTATAATGGCAAGTTACAGTGGCAATCAAATTTGATCTTACATACAATATCATTGATAAGATGAATGAAATTGACGCTCAATACAGAGCGAAACTATGCTTGAAAAAAGAGAATGAAACCCATCTCTGAAGATTGTATCGTAAAGCTAAATCTATTATACACCAACCGGCATTGTACGGTCAGTTGATCAATTATAGCTGAATTACGAAAGCAGTTGCAGCAGAAACTCTAAAAGAAATTTTTACAACGACCGATCGAATTGCGATCCAGCGCATTAACTGCTGCGCTGTCGAACTTCTGTTAATTCATCGACTGTGTGTATGATTGGCAGTTCGACAAGGCAAAGATAATTACTAACGCGGTGATGGTATTTGCAGTTTAACGACCATTAGCGCTACTTTTTATTCAAAAAAGCTTGGGACAAGGCGCAGATATTATTAACGAGGTTAGATTGTAGTGATTAAGTGATTACATTTTAAAGATGTCTTTTTCTTTAGTGTTTTGCCCTTAAGGAGGTCCAAGATTTCAACGACGCCATTCTTGTCCATTCTGTGCTCTTTCCTTGGTTTCTTTACATTCTCTTTCTCAGTCCATCGTTATCTTTCTTGGTCATTCTTTCCCTTCAATCTTTTCTTGAGTATCATCCTCAACTATTGAAATATACAAAAAACACGGGCCGAAACCGGCAGGCAAATTTGCAGACAAATTTGAAAGTTGCTGTAAATGCCTAGTAATGTATATTTCAAGAATAGTCTGTTCGAATGGAAAGAAGAAGCTGTGCGACACAGTTTTGTGCAAAGTACCATCTAACTTTTATCTATTTTATTTATTTATTTTATTTATTTATTTATTTATTGTCAAAGAAACAAAAAGAACATGTGTACAAGTAGTAGATACAGAAACGGTCTCTGAGCAACAGGAAGCCCGGAAAAAGCTAAAAGCTTATATCAACCTGGCCCCTAAATTACATTTACATTTCAGTCAACGATACATGTCACACAGTTGTAAACAAAAAAGTTATGTTGAGACCATATGAATGTTAGCACTGACCAATATTATACAGCAAAATAGCAACACAATCAGTACAATACTATAAAACAAAATTAAAAATGAAACACATGTGCAGTACCTAGCCTAATAAAAAAAAGGATGTATGAAAACAAAATTAAGAAAACAAGAACCGAAACAAAAAAGAAAAGGTGCTGAGGTATGCATAACAGCAAGATAATCAGTACTAAGACAAAATATGGTGGCGAGGTCTTTCCCAAGTATAAACCGTAGTTAAAAAGTCAAACTGTTTTTCTTATAATATAAGAAAAACAGTTGGACTTTTTTAGCCATCAGGCATTAGAGATATTATCTCTAATGCCTGATGATTAACTTTAAGTTTAAGTTAATCATTCTAAAATGTTCCAGACATGTAGAGAATTGAACTAGCAATATGATTCCAACATTATGGATTGAATATTTAATTAGATCAGCGCCAGTCCCAAGCATGGAGAAAGAAGGAGGGCGGAACCAATCATCATTATATGTGAGACGCGGTGATGTTGGGGTAATGTTTGGTGCCTTGGAGCCGGAAGAAGTTTGCGGGTTTGAGTCCACCTCAAGCCGCCGCGTATGGACCATGAGCAAGTCTTTCGTTCTCAATTGCCCATGCGTTTCGGTTGTGGCTCCTCTGAATGACTCATAGTTATAAGAGTCGTAGAACAATGGTGTTCAATTTGGATGGTTTCGAGATCGAGGAAAATACATAGCTCCTTATGCAACCTTTTTAAAGGTGTCTCCAATAGATCAACTGATTTCCATTACTAGTCGCAAAAATGTTTAACGATGTAGTCTACAGCTCCTCTGAGTAGATTCTTGAAGGGTCGCTATAACAAGTGCATCATTCATTGATTCATAACAGTACTATTACGACCCAGCAATGGATCTTGATAGCTTTAAGCTCGAGGAAAATACATAGCTCCTTGTGTAAACTTTCGTTCGCAATAATTATTGCTCATGCGTTTCGGCGTGGAACTCCGATTCAGTGTCTGAGCTCATAATATTATCATTGATTGGGTCATACTTATTATCGAGACATGGTGATGAACCATCTGTATGGTTTTAAGTTCGAAGAAAATACATAGCTCTTTTTACAACCTTTTAAAAGGTGTCTCATTGAGCATCACATTAAAATTTTACGTTACCAAGCGCTAAACACATTTTACACACCTCAGGTAACTAGGCTTTAGTTTGCCTCCGTCTATATTATTAGCATAATGCAGCTAATGCTGCGTGCTCGTGGCTAAGGACATTATGCTATAACAACGATGATTAGCGTCGACCTCCTCATTTATCCAGACTTGGGACTGGCATTGCAAGAGTGCGAACAGTGACGAAGCAGCAATAATTATTGCATTGCTTCAATGATATGCGTTGAAACTGTTCTTTAGCCTCCGTAATTATCGGAAATATCATCTATACACAATTAAACTTGGTGAACCGTTAGACTTAAATAAAACAACAAATACACGTTAAAAAGGTGTTTAGCATCGACCAGTAGTATAATCGTGTCTTCTTATTTTGCATTGGTCAAACTCTCATTATATTTGCGTTCATTACAGGGCTTGTTGTTAGGATGGGGTTGCGGCGTAGCGAAAGTCTGTTTTATAATAATAAAAACAATAAAAATAAATGATGATGATGATGATGATGATGATGATGATGATGATGATGATGATGATGACGATGATGATGATGATGATGATGATGATGATGATGATGATGATGATGATGATGATGATGATGATGACGACAACGACGACGACCACGACGACGACGACCACGACGACGACGACGATGATGATGATGATGATGATGATGATGATGATGATGATGATGATGATGATGATGATGATGATGGTGATGATGATGATGATGATGATGACGATGATGATGATGACGATGATGACGATGATGCTGCTGCTGCTGCTGTTGATGATGCTGCTGCTGCTGCTGATGATGATGATGATGATGATGCTGTTGATGATGATCCAATTGGATGAATAGATCCTGATTTGACGATGGCTTATGACAACAGAGATCGTTGTCCTCGAAAAAAATTGTTTTGACACAATTCAGCTCATAATGCAGTTTGCCAGCGACAACCAATTGATCATGTCGAAAAGTGCTGCAATTTTGATAAAATTCTATTATGTAGCCAGCAAAAACTGTTAAATCAGGTGTGTAACTTGTCTTTAGAAATGCAAAACAGCATGTGTAATAAGTTGTTACCAGTTGTGGCCATGCGATAAAACCCAATCAAAAGCTACTCTGCAATTTTCAAATAATTCTCCACGTTTCTATCCTGTTCCACTCATATTGAACGCATTACTTGACCTACATTTGCTCCTATTGCATTTTGCGGCAAGAACACTTCCGTCAAAGTAAATTTGCTAGTATAGCAATGGATTTACGCCCACGATAGAGAGACTTTGTCCGTGGCTCATGATAAATTTCGTTGTCATTATACTAAACACCTCTTTAGCGTTATGCAATTGAACAATAAATAATAAACACCGCTCAGTTCGAACGAAACTTATCATCATTAAACTATAAAATATGCGAACACTTCAGTAGAAGTAAGAGAATTATTACTATGTTTGTATGTTTATATGTTTGAATGTTTGCATGTGCACTTGTTATAGCGCCCCAACTCAGAGGCGCACTCGACTACAGCGCGGACACGGCATTGGAGTTTCACACCGAAGCGCTGAGCAATTGCGAGTGAAGGACTTGCCCAAGATCCCTACGCGGCGACTTGTGGAGGATTCGAACCTGCAACCATCGGCTGCAAGGCGACGTACAGACCCACTACACCACCGCGCCCCACATATAATAATTATGTAAATTATTTAGAGTTTATTGTTAATTGCTACGATTTTGGGCATCAAATTATGTATTATTTCACACCTTTTATAAATGATTCATTTGCTTATAAAACCAAAAGATTTCTGAAGCATTCGTATTTAAAAAGCAGTTTACCTTCATAAAAGGTATCGAACCAATGACACCAAAGTCTACATAATTCGAAAGGAGCAGCTGTTAATGCCTAGTGATGTATATAGGAGGAAACGTCGGTTCTAATGTAAGAAGGAAGCAGAGCGATGTATGTGTAAAGTACTATCTACCTAGAACAAAATATGCGGTCCCAGGCATAGGCCTATAGATCAAATGTGACCTAGAACCAGCGCAGCTTTTTCAGAACAACTACTCAAGGGCAATATCTGTAACTTGATGTACTAATAAATTCCAAGAAATTGGCGGAGTCCTATGCATGTAAAGATGGTTCATTGATTGCAGCTGGACCTCTTTGTATTATTTCACACCTTTTTTAACTGATGCATTTGTTTGTAAAAGCCGAAGAATTCTTAAACATAGATGAATGATACTATTGAAGGTGACGGTACATGTAATTTCTGTTTAAAGCATGCGTGCAAAAACACATTCACGCACGCCGACGAACCATGCATTTTAATCTTGACCATATTTTTTATATACTGCAAGACGATATCATTTACCCAGTTAAATCTGCGGATTATCAAAACACCTTTATCAGGTTGTCATGAAATACTTATAACAAGTATTTAGCTCCTGTGATTTTAATGTAATGTAATGTAATTAGTAATTTATAGAGCGCCGCTCACAACCAAGGCCATTCAGTAGCGCTCCCAGTGCGATAACCCCTAGAGAAAAAATAGGTCTTAAGAAGAGAGAGAGATGTAGATAACGATCCTGAAAGTAGAGTCCCACGCAGAGTGGAGGGAAGAGAATTCCACAAGGAGGGCCCAATGATGGTGAAGGATCGAGTTTGAGCAATAGTGGTCCTAGCTCGTGGAACAAACAAGTCAGCCCTGTCCAGAGAACGAAGAGGTCGATGAGAAGATGCTGATAGAGGAGAACGAATGAGATCACTGAGATACATCGGTGCAAGATCCAGTTTGGATTTGAGTACCAGAGAAAGGACTTTATATTGTATGCGGGCAGAGAGAGGAAGCCAGTGTAGTTGGTTAATCATGAACGATGATATATGTGAGTACTTAGGAAGGCGCGCAATTAATCGAGCAGCAGCATTAAGGACAGATTGAATGGGAGATAGGCGGACCTTTGGAAGACCAATAAGAAGGGAGTTACAGTAATCAATTCTGGAACAGACAAAAGCATGGACTATTGATGTCATGGTTGAAAGGGAGACAGATCTGCGAATGGACCTGAGACGACGGAGGTGAAAGTAAGAGGAGCGCGTAAGGTTGGTTACATGTGTTGAGAATGTCAGCGAGCAGTCAAGAGTGACACCTAGGTCCCGAACAGAAGTTGAAAATGTAAATTGAGGAAAGGTCTGAGCTAGAAGCAAAAAGTCAATTTTTAATATAGACATAAGGATTCTGTCTCAGAAAAATTCTCATTCTTCCTACCTAGGAGTCTATCTATATGTATTTTCATTTAAACAAGATTGTGTAATTATAGCAAAGATCGTTTGCGACGCACTCCACAGTTGTTCATGAGAGCAAGCAGTGAATAATTTACAAATGTCATGTAAAATGGACGCAAATTGACGAATAACAATTATATTAATAATTAATTAATTAATTAATTAAAAAATTAAAAAAATCATTCATTTATTCATTCATTCATTCATTCATTCAATAACGTCCTTTAGAGACCCGTAGTGCTCTCAAACCCAACATTGGTGCAAATGAGAGTTTTCAAATGTGCGTATAAACGAGTCTGAGCGAACCGGATGATACGTAGTGATTAAGTGACTTGCATGTAGGAATGTGGTGCTGCATGGGTCAGAGATATAGACCATGAAAAAGAGGAGACAATAAGACTGAAGGCCTTCGAATTGTGGACATGGAGAAGAATGGAGAATGGATGGAACATGTGAGAAAGTGTTGGTGATGATTGGCGAAGAAAGAACCATGATGAACATCGTTATAAGAAAAGAAGTTGGTATTATTACATACATTGAGATGATAAAAAATGAAGTGGAAGTGAACAAGGGGAAGAACACGACAGATGATGCTGGACCTGGATGATGACAATGGTAAAAAATAATAGGCTTAAGAAAGAAGATCAACATCAAGACGTCGGACATTTTGACCGCCTTCAGAATATCATTAAGCACGGGCAGGTAAATACATTGCAGTAGTAATTGTGTGAACACAGAGTTTATATAGCTCAATTCTTCTCGTTCCCCGACAGCTGTAAGAAGAAATAACTTATTTTGGTCAAATCTTATGTAACTTAGATAATAATAAAAACTTAAGTTGGACACCTTAATAACGTTTGACAAAAAAATGATAAGCCGGTTAAAATGAACTACAACCGAGTGACAACATGTCAAGTTTGTCATTAAATCCATGGGTTGCGAAAGTCTTTAACGGATGTAATGCTAAAGAAAACAATTTATGCCGCTGTTTGTACATTTGACAGCACCAGTCTCAAGGCAGGGTGAATGAGGAGGGTGATGCTACTGAACTTTGCAATCAATTGTAATTGTGATTACGATTATGATGATGACTAATAGTTGTAGTTATGAATGTGATTATCATTACGACAATACATGACAACTACTATGACTTATAATCACCACCGGTCCATGCGTGGTGCTGATTAGGAACTAAAATATAGAGCAGCTGGCAGATATCATGGGAAGATAAAACGAAGATAATGCGACGGTGATGAGAATATAAAGAGAATATAAAGAGAAGATAAAATGTGATGGTCTTGTCCAGACAGATAAATATTCTATAAATCATATTTCAATGTGCTTACAACGTGGACCGATTATGCCATGACTTTATTTGCTGCGTCTATCTTGATGTGAGTTAAACGATTTCGAATAACAATAAACTATGCCGAAGATTTGACAAAAATCATTTTGAACCATTTCGTAGTGCTGTAATAGTGATTTTTAGTAGCAGTAGCAGTTCAGTATGACGACACTGAATATTTTTGTCTCCCTCCTCATTCATCCAGGCGTGTGGCTGGCTCTGTCCACAGTGTCCAGCACTACGTCACAGATTTGCATGGGCGAAATTTCTAACGTATTCAAAAATTCTACATCGAATTTTGGTCAACTTGGATTTTTTTTAGATATTCCTACATATTTAATAAAATATATTCAAATAAAAAGGTGTTTTTTATTTTTATATCACTTTCCTATTTTGATCAGCTAAGCGAACAATTTTGACCTTTATGAGCAAGATATTCAAAATGAGAAACTATTGCACAAACAGCGATAATAGTAGTCCTAACTTCAGCGGAATCATGAAATCGAAATAGAAAGTGAAAATTAGACACCTTTTTAACGTTTAGTATATCGACTAGATATGTACGCATCTTGAGAATGCTGTTGTGTGACACCATTATTGGAGCAATCATTGAACAATTAATTTACAAAACTTTTTCAAGTATACCGATATATTTTCATTTAATCTCGTAACCGTGTGGTCGTTTAAATCGCTAACTGCTGAAAATTGCTGTTGACGTCAAAGGTCTATGACCAATTATACATTTATTCATTCATTCATTCATTCAATTCGATAAAAGAGGTTGGGTGGGACCCAACATGACCTAGAGGCACCCAATACAACACAGTTAGTTCGCCCAGATAGAAAAGAGCGAGGCCATCTAAGGGGGCACCAGCTAGGCCAAAGCAAATAGAAAGTCGTTGTAGCAGGATAGCTGACCGTAATGTGTAAAGAGATAATAAAATGCCACTCCATGCTTGCCCGTGACCAACAGCAGTTCAACCTATACCCTTCTTCACAAACTGTAGAAGACTTTTTTTCGCTTGATCTCGTTCGGGAGCGCCTCTGAGTAGGTACCTTGAAGGGGCGCTATATAAATTACGATTGATTGATCGATATTTTTCTTCGTCTTTGTTATCATTATACTTATACACAGTAATAGGCCATTAACCCTCGGGCTACCAAGAGGGGGAGGGGGTGGTTGCCACCCCCACTAGGTTTTCCGAAATCAAACTTGTTCTGTTTGGAATAAAATTTTGACATGTTAGGTAGCTGTAGAGGGTTCATTGTCACACATTTTGAGCTAAAAAAAATGTGATATACCATACCATACAAAAGTTATACCCGATATACCCAAGGTACCAGGGTGGGTGGATACGACCCCTCCCCATAGATTATTGACTATAACTGTTGCGCCCTTTAATTCGAAGAGACACAAACTATGCCATTCTATAGATGGAATGTGTGGCTACATTTTCATTCTCAATGAGTTGTCTTTTGACAACCGGAAGTGCTCAAAATAAATTAAAATGTATATAAAGGTGTTTTATTTTCATAACATTTTCATGTTTTTTCTATTATAGCTTATTCATAATTTATTTTTTAATAAAAACAAAATTATGCCATTCTGTAGAGGGCACTTAGGGCTATTTTTTAATACTAAATGATTTGTCTTTTGATGACTGGAAGTGCTCAAAATAAATTAAAATGTGTGAAAATGTTGGGTTTTTTTTACAACGCAAGCCGGTATGTCTGCGTAAACGTTTTTCAGCAGCCATAACATTTGTTTTGTTTTGATTGAACATAAAACAGACTTATTACTAGTTTTTATAGATGAACATTGGACTTTATTTTATGTGAACTATTTTTTATATATAAATAATGTCTAAAACACACATAATCAAATATATTCCCTAAGCGTAAGTATATGTTTTGTGGAATCGACGGGTACCCATGGTAAAAATTCATAATTTCGAGGTGCATTCCTATATTCTAAACCTAAATATACCATTTTGTGCAGAAATGAATGCTGAATCCAATGGTGTATTACAATCTATGATATCTCAAACCAAACCAAAAATCACAGTTGTTTTTCCAGGAAGAAATCTCTGTGGTTGTCTAGACACCTCCAAATTGTTTCCACTGACTCTATATAGGTTTCTAAAACGCAATTTCGCAATAATCCTCCATGTATCTGTTGAATCCGTATGATAGTATGATTGCGAAAATCTTTAACGGGTGTGATGATAAAGAAAACCAATTCTGCTGCTATTTGAAAACTCTTGACAGCGCTAGTCCCAATACAGGGTGAATGAGCAGGGTGACGCTACTGAACTTTAGAATCAACTGTATTGGTTATTGCGATCATGATGATGACTAATGGTTATAGTTATGACTGTGGTTGTGGCAATGGCTATGTCTACGACTACGATTACGATTACGATTACGACAATGCATTACAACGACCGTGACATGACTATGACGATGATTATGACAATTATAGTACTATGACATGTAATCACCGGTTCATGCGTTGTACTTCTTTTTAACTGTGGCTGGTAGCGCCTCCGAGTAGTTTTATTGAAGAGGCGCTATATAAATTATCGAAGTGAATGAATGAATGATTAGAAACTAAATAGCGCAGCTGGCAGATGATGATTATGAGATTGGATTATATCCATCAGCGTTATAATACATCAATTCAAACGCGCACGCATTCAATTGGCTAAAGTCATGAAATAATTATGCGCAATTATAGGATATCATCGCATGGTAAAGGTAATGTGATGGCAGAGAGAGAATATCATGCGGAGATAAAGCGAAGATAATGCGAAGATGAAGAGAATTTTCGAGTAAGCTGATGATGTAAGAAGTTCGTGAATCGTTTATTAGCTTATTTGTTTGCTTGTTTGTGCACTTGTTCTTGCGCCCCTTCAAGCTCTCTCTACTCAGAGGCGCTCCCGAATGCAGAGCGGACACTGCATCGGAGTTTCATGCCGAAGCGCTGAGCAATTGCGAGTGAAGGACTTGCCCAAGGTCCCTACGCGGCGACTTGAGGTGGATTCGAACCTCGAACATTCCGGCTTCAAGGCAACGACGCCACCACTACACCACCGCGCCCCAGGACGGTTCAGTAGCGTCACCATCCTCGTCCGGCAGTGGCGACGATATCGTTATCTGTCCTCTTCAAGCCCAGCTTGCTTTTATCATTATTATTCTCGGCTGGTTCTAAGACTCGATTCAAGGCTGCGTAAATCGTTCCGCGCGTACGCATCCATTCTGTACGTCGACCCGCAAATGCGCGTCTACATTCAGGGCAAGAAAGTCTGAACAAAGCGACTTGCGAACGGTCTATACAAGGCACGCATGTACAAATACTCGTCCGTACGTTTTAAGACTCGAAGAGCGGTTGGATCTTTGCATGAGATCTTCGTATTTTTTTTTCATGTGGTCTTCATTCGAGATTCATTCAATTTGAACATCCCATCTTCTCGGTTGAATCGATTGTGCTTTTAACACAAACGTTAATAAAGTCAACTTACTCTCTTTTAAAAAGGTGTCAATTGGATAGAGATGTTAACAGATTGCGAGTGTGGTGCAGCATGGGTCGTAAACATGGACCGTGGAAAAGAAGAATCCTTCGAGATGCGGACACGGAGAAGAATGGAGAATGTCGGCTGGATGGAATGTATTTATAGCACGTGAAGAAGTGTTTGGGATGATTGTCGAAGAAACAACACTGATAAACATCATTATAAGAAGAGATGTTGGTAAAATATAGAACACACGCTGAGAGGATAAAAAAATGAAGGGTAAGCGACCAAGAGTGATGCTGGACTTGTGTGATGACAGATTAAAGGATATGGGAAGCTTATCTTATAATGGCAGATTTTTACGTCTGATGCGAAACTCGTTTTTGTTAGGATTTTCAGATGTTTACTGATGACGAATCTTCTCTCCTGGTGCAATTCATCAGCCGGAAGGAAATATTTGATATAATATGTGTTTTCTATTAAAAAGAGGTGTCAAACCATATCGCACTTTCTTGCGAAGTTTATTCATGTTCCACAGTAACTGCCACACCAGAAAAATTATTCTACCGTCTTCATCTTCATCGCCAACTTCATCTTCATCTTCATTGTCATCGTCATCATCATCGTCATCATCATCATCATCATCATCATCATCATCATCATCATCATCATCATCATCGTCATCGTCATCGTCATCGTCATCGTCATCGTCATCATCATCATCATCGTCATCGTCATCGTCATCGTCATCGTCATCGTCATCGTCATCGTCATCGTCATCGTCATCGTCATCGTCATCGTCATCGTCATCGTCATCGTCATCGTCATCGTCATCGTCATCGTCGTCGTCGTCGTCGTCGTCGTCGTCATCGTCATCGTCATCATCATCATCATCATCATCATCGTCGTCGTCATCATCATCATCATCATCACGCAGTCGCTAATGACAAAGCATATTATCATTGTTCATGTTTTATTGTGTTCAATTATAAACTTCTTCAAAAGACGTTTTATGTTGTCTAACAATAGGAATTTTTCAGTTTATTAATACGATTTTTTGTCTACTACTTTCAAATAATGTGTGACAAAAGACACCTCCAAAGCGTTAATAAGCTGCGTCATATATAAGCCAAATGTCCAAATTATTCTATATTATTATTATATGATCAAAACTGGTTCAGTACCTTGCTCTTACGTGCTGTAATATGCCGAGCAAATTTCTGTCCAGGGTAACGGCCTCTGTTGTCATAGACCCTGGTAAAATCGGATCCATCCATTCTATATTATGTCCTCTGATGATAAAAATCTAACAATTCTGTCGCTTTTGCAACGGTTTATTAATAGTGCATAATTATGAAAACTTTCAGCGTATAGTATTTATTATTTGTGACTCAACAAAAGTCTCGCAGCCATTAAAAAAGAACGAAATAAAATCTTGCTGCAAAAGAACTTTGAAAACTGCACTTCGAAAACCTACAGATATTACAAGGTTATTCATCATTATGAATATCTAGTCTAGACATTAGTCGGATTCTATGTAGGCTATATCAGTTTTCTTGAAATTATTATATCCTATTTTCATTCACATTTTCAGGTATGGAACCATTTTTCTGGTGCACCCAGCTACTAGTATGCGACCATCCTGGCCATAAACCCCGTGTATCTATGGGAATGTTTGGGTCATTAAAAAAACTCCCTACTAAATGATGCTACTGCGCACCAAGGGGAAAGGACGCTTAGAATTTCGATTAAAATTCCAATTAAATAAATATACAGTTTTGTTACCAAGGTCGTGTAAACCGGAAATAAAATCCTGACTTTTCTTGACTTTTCTTGATGGAGACAAGAACTGTTGCTGAACCCCATTGAACTGATCCAGAATTCCGCTGCACAGTAAAGGATTGCTCTCGATTCCACTGACCCAGTTTCCGATTCCATTGTTCCGACATGAATATCTATATCCTATGATATTGCGCTGAAGTGTTTCGTAGTTTTTCCAAGACGAACATGAGTTTCCCGACTACTGTACGATTTCCCTGACTAGAGCATGAATATTCAACAGCTTTGATCACGTGACAGATTGCGCTTCCCGGAACACCTCAACTTACACCCGAAACCATTCAACAACCCTGAGCCAAGCATGGATTGCCCTTCACCATTCACTAAGCACAGCATTGCCCTTACCCGCTTTTACTATTGACATTTGTTTATTATCACGCTTTGACCAATCCATTTTCACGTGAAAATGATAACGTTACTGAGGTGAGGTGGGATATGACACACCTCAGAGCTATTCTTCTTTCAAGCATTAGCGGAAAACTTGGAACCAGCTTGAATTATTTTCTTGTGAATATGTTTTATGGACACCTTACCAGAATTTCAGGTATTTTGAACGTTTTTTATTTTATTTTTGCATATTTAAAGGAAATTGAGCTTTTTTTGCCAACAAATGTGGCTAAAGCTATTGATCCTAACGTCGTGAACGGCCGCCAGAGTGCTGTGAGCCTGTCACAATGAATTGGTGTTGAATATTCTCGTAATGAGGAACACCATTTAAACAGATTAAGTTGATTCATAAATACCAGCGATAGATGACCAAGCAAATTGAATTCGTTCAATCAAGCAGGTTCAGTGAGGGAAAATAATGACAAAGGAATCCATAGCTCGATGCGTACGCGTACCTTATAATGTACGTGTATCATACGTGCGTACCTTTCAAAGAATAAAATACGCGTAGGCCTACCATACGCGTATTTTATTTCTGAGTATTATTATATGTGAGTGTTTTGACGCTTCACCGATATTAAATTACTTACTTATTAATCTCTGAACACCTACGCCTATTTCTTAACAACGCAGATTCACTATTCTATTGTTATTATTGTGCACTGTTCACTTTTGCATAATTGCATACAAAGACACAGAATATCACCAATAAGTTGAGTACTTGACAAGTGAGCAAAGTAGTGTTAAGTTGTTCTTTTGTACATTTTAATAAAAACTTCGTGATAGCACCATATTTTAAAGTTTTAGCGGATGACTTGGAACCACTTGGATTATATTTTGCTGTCTCTGTGAATATGTATTACGGACACTTCATACTTGTTACTGAGTAAACTGCTGTCGTGTTTTCTTTTACAAGCATCTAAACATGGTTTCATCCTTGCCAAATTGGAACCTCCCAACTCTTTTGCACCCATCTTTAGTGAATACAAACTATGTAGGCAGAAGCATCATATATATGACGCCGCAGAATTCTATTTAAAAGGTTTCTAAACTCAATCATTATCAATGACATCTTTGTACGCATGCACGCCTTTTCCCTTTGTTTCTTCCTCAACGCGTTCTGAAAGCAAAGACGGTTGGAGTCAGCTCCTTTTCCCAATGCTTTGGACTGGCACTGCATGCAAGAGCACGAGCAATGGCGATGTTACGTTCGTTGTGCATACATAGTATCGTAAAACTGAAAATATTAGCGTAAAATAAAAATGAACCCGTTTGTTTTAGGAACAAACCGGTCATAAGCAACGGTTGATTTTATACACCTTTTTAACGTATTTAACTACTTATATATAGGAAGGAAATAACATACGTTTACAGTTTTTCCCAGAGGGCAAGGCCAATGCTTAGTTTTACAAATAATAATTTGATTTATTTTGATGGCTCAATGTAGTGCAGTGGTGCACAACCTTTTTCAGCCAAGGGCCACTAATCGATTTCTTAAACCCTTCGGGGGCCAAACAAGTGTGACAACTCAGACTATGTAATTGTAAGATGAATGCACGTCACATTAATTTATTAAGATGACGTGCGCAGTAAAACACATTGCAAGTAAAAGTAAATGTTAGGAGTTATATAAAAAGGGTATTTATAGCACTTCTATGTTGCCACAAAATAATAGTTTTTCAGTGACCATGCACAATGCGCATCTCAGTGTGATGGTTGCGGCTGCATTTCTGCAACTAGCTTAGAGATGTCAGGTTGAATGTTTGTAGTTGACAGATGCAGCGATAGGTGCTTCCAAACATGTTTGCATGAACAAGAGCATTGTCCTTCAGGCTTCAGATGAACAAATGTCTCTGGAAGAGACTTGTAAAAGTCAAGCAAAGTTTTGTCTCTGTAAGCAGCATGCATTGCATCAGATGACTGGAGATCAATAAGTTCCAACTGATAATCTTGTGACATCTCGTCCATTGGAACAGCAAATTAGGGATCTGCAAAGATTTGCATCTGTTGTCTGCACTGTTCAAAGTCTTGAAAACAACAGTTGAAAGAATGGATCAGACAAGAAAGATGGCGGCGACAGTTGTGTGCTTCTGCCTGAAATTCGAGGTGTTCGACTTAATGTTAATTTCGGCTCTTAAATAGTTGCCTTTCCTCTTGGTCATCGCGGGCCACATGACAACCCGTCGCGGGCCGGATGTGGCCCGCGGGCCGGACGTTGTGCACCACTGATGTAGTGTAATGCAATGTGTAGTAAGTTGCTATTTATATAATGCCGCTCACAGCCGCGACCATTTTAAGGATCGTCAAAAATTGATGTCACTCACCAAGGGGAGGTAGTGATTCAGACATGTTGTGACGATGTGCGACGGTCCCAAACTAGACACGTATGAATTTTTGGTTCCATGACATTTGAACGGACGACAAAAGAACTT
>OX457047.1:3781281-4047417 GCA_949752735.1 Lumbricus terrestris | reverse complement strand
CCAGCAAACGCACAGAAGCTTACAGAAGAAATAAATACAATATAAACATTGATGCAAAGTAATACAACATTCTCATGATAAACCTATTGGCAAAAGATTCTACTCTAGTAAAGGTTAGATCATGTGACCTGGTTCCGAGTATTGTATGGAGTAACCTTAGGATTATGGGGAGGTCGGAGGTCGTGAAGTATGTGACAATGATATAATAGGATAGAGGGGGAAAGAGAAGATGGAGCTCTAGAACAGGGGGCCCGGTAAAGTAATGGTTAACACGCTGGCCAAGAGTGCGAGATGTAGTGAGTTCGAGCCCCCGTTGGGCGGATTTGCTTTGTAGGCTGCCATTGGCGCCGTGTAGTTACAAAGCTGTCTGTTCAGTTGGTAGTTAAGTTTAATTAAGATTACTGCATAACCTGTAAATGTAAAGCGCAGTGCGTCTTGCAGGCGTTTAATTAAAGAAAAGATATTATTATTATTTATGACAATCGGTAGGAAGGAAGCTAGAACGGGCAATTTCTTTATTAAAATACCGTTAAGACGTTTACGCTCCATGGCATTGGCAAATCCCATCAAACAGGGGAGGCATAAAATAATCTTGCAATGGTAGTAGCTCTAACAACATCAAACAGACGTTGACCGCGGAGGCCGTGGACGACGAAAACACACAAAGCAAGCATGGATTCCCGGGTTTTACAGCATATTTTTGTCAATGTGAGCCTCAAGGCCAATCCATCGGTGAAACCCAAAATAACTCTCGATGCCCTAGAATCCTAGATGGTGTGGGGATGGCAATAGCTTTAGACCGATGTGTTCAAACATTCGACCTGAAGCATAATGAATCACCTGAATATCATTGTCCTTGATTGTTCATGTGTCTATTTTGAGCTTAAAACAAATCACTCGATGTTTGGTTGCTTGTCTCCTCCCTCTGCCTCTCGTTGTGTCTTTGCATAGACCTCCAACTGTTTATGTTTCTGTCTTTCCCTATGTCTCTCTCTAACCCTGCTTTTCTCATAATCATGTGCATTATGAAGTGAACACCTGATTCGCTCGTCTGTCTATGTGCTAATAATATTATGGCAAAATCATTTATTGTTGTTGTAAATCAGAGTTGAAGCAGCAGGCCAACATGTCTTATAAAAAAACTGTGAGAATCCAATGGTCTATAATAATAATAGTTGCCGAATTATAACCTCGCTCGGTATAATCGGAAATTTTGACACCTTTTAAAATGCATCCAGATTTTCAATAAGACGAAATAGCATCGCAAATGACTAATTCCTTAATCTAGATTCTTTCATAATATTACACGAAATAGCTCATACTCGGTTTACATTATGATAGAAATACACATTATAATAATTATTATAGCCTAGGCTAAGCACAATCATTTGGGGAAACGGCGCTGTTCAAAAAAGTTAATTTAATTGCAATGCTTTAAACATTTTGACACTAAATCTGGAAATCGTTCTTCTTGGCTTCGCAAAAAGTAGTCTTAGCTGCTTTTTCTATGGACACGATGTGTGTGTATTTATTGGCCAATGATGGCTATGGCAGTATGATTAACGTTATGGTTTCTACGAAGAAACCGTAGACCAATAAAATGAGCAGCCCTGCCATTGGTTTACTGCAAAAGCCAATAAGCTTACTGATGGACTTTCAGAGCCTAACCGAAGAGAAATAATTGTTCTTTCTATAAGCATCACACTTACGTGCTAAGCGTTGTCCTTCAAAGCACGGTAGAGTAGTGGATAACACGCTGGCGTAGAGTGCGAGAGGCAGCGAGTTCGAGCCGCCGTTGGGCGGATTTGCTTTGCAAGCTGCTAATAGCGCCATGTATAATTGCAGGCTATGTTAGCACAGTCAAGATTTGTGTTTCCAGAGGTTCTCAACATTTTTTCACTCGTGACACACCTAAACTTGCCAAAAAAATTCGCTAAACACCATCAAATCGTCATAAATGATGTCAATCTTTAACAAAATTAAATAGGCCTATGTCAAAGTTAAAATAGTTTTTATATTCTATTTTTTTTTAAATTCGAATGAATGAAAATGTTGACAATGAGTGCCTTCTACACCGTGTCTCAATAAAAAAGGTGCAAAATTGTTTTTGTCAGAACGTCGCCAAAGTTTCACCAATCTTAATAACTGTTGGTAGGTAGACGGGAAAATGGCTGAAATTTCATGCTAAATATAAATTTTCCACCTCACCTGACTCATATCATCGCACTACCTTGTTAAACACAGATGTACCAATTTTTCATATAACTGCGTCTCGAAGCTTGGTTGCACTGAAATCCATTGCATTGAACCGGATGTCAAAGTGAATGGGGCATAGGCCTACTATCACGACAACCTTCTTGCCCAGAAGATACCGTCAGACATACGCCGGATATCCCAGGGCAAGTTTTTGTCTTCCAACAGGATGGCGCCCCGGCGCATCGAGCGCGCGACACCCACCGTCTCTTTCCTGGAGCGAGAGACGCCCGACTTCATTCCTCCAACTCTGTGGCCGCCGAATTCACCAGATCTTAACCCAGTCGACTATAGCATACGGAGTGTGCTGCAGGAGAAGGTTTGCCAGTCCAGAATAGCCAGTGTCGACATTTTCAAAAGGCGTCTGATCGACGAGTGGGCGCGCTTTGACACAGTCGATTGTTGATGGTGCTATCGACCAGTGGCGTCGCCGTCTTAGCGCTTGTGTCCGTGCATGCGAGGCACATTTCGAGCACCAATTCTAACACTTTTAAGCAGATCTGTCATAACAATTAAGAAACTCTGATATTTACTTTATTGCATGCTAATTCAGACGTCAGATAGTTTGTTGGAAGTATTAAGATCTAAGCGTTATATGAGAAATTGGTATATCTGTGTTTAACAAGGTAGTGCGGTGAAATGTGTCAGGTGAGGTGGAAAATTTATATATAGCATGAAATTTCAGCCATTTTTCCATCTACCTGCCAAAAGTTATTAAGATTGGTGGAAATTTGGCGAAGTTCTGACCAAAAACAATTCTGCACCTTTTTTATTGAGACACGGTGTAGTTTCTAATGAATTTCAAATTCTAAATTACAGTGACCTAAATCTACCACTACACGTCGTTATTGGACACTTACCCCTACCCTTACTTGCGATTTTTCCTGAATTTTCCTTGAATCCTATAAGTATAGACTATAGAAAGATGCTCGATGATCGATAGGTTTTGTGAGTGCAATACCGGTATACATACAGCTGAGTAGCAACTTAAATGGCCAGGGTCCCAGGACACTTTAGGCCTGGAAAGCCTTGGGCCCACCCATTAACGAGACTAACGAATGAGCTTTATAAAATATCTATATAAAACTGATTTTATATAAAAAGGCGTGAAAGTTATCTTCAATTATCCACATAGTTCAATCCAGTTCATCAAAGTGTGAAAACATAGGACAACATAGGCTGCCGAAACTAAACGCTGCCCCTTAAAAGTCTAATTATTGTCACTGAAACTTGAAAAGTAGGCCTACAGGAAATATGTTGGTTAAAAAGTTTGGGGTCAATTGGACCCCACAGAGCCCTGGACTTTGTAGCCTACAATTTGTTTTACTTTGAATACGCAAACCGGCTGAGAGCACACAATTCCGCATTTCCGCGTCCATCCGCAAAATTTCCGTTTCTTATAAAATGTACCCCCATTTTCGAATATTACAGAAGTTTGGCAAAAGTTTATTCGGGGTGTTCGCTAGCGTGTTATAAATTATTGTAAGCTAAGACTAAAAGGGCACACTTTCGAGTCATCCGCAAAATATTGCATGTAGGCCTACGGATGGATTGTGGGTCGCTTCAAATTGCGATGAATTGCAATAGATAAATACAATGCAAACAATTTTCATTGCCTACGCTCGTCAAACTGCGGAAGTAATTAAATACAAGAACGACGGCTTATGCTGTGGGACTTCGTGACACACAAACTCTTCGCGACACACCTGCGACACACCAGTTATACGCGACACACTATTGTGTCGCGACACACCGGTTGAGAATCTCTGGTGTATTCGTTAATCTCCGTTCTTATGAATTGTTTAAACTGAATAATTGGGCACTGTAACCGGTTGCGGTCTGTCAACCGGATTGCTGAATAAATGGATTATTATTATTAATAATATTATTACCAGGACGATGTTCCCCCGAAACCAAGCGCGATTATGCGCCTATTATGAGTCTCATCATCATCATCATCATCATCATCATCATCATCATCATCATCATCATCATCATCTTCATTATCCATGGGTTAACAACCCGTAGGTGTCCAATGCACACTTTATCGTTCTCCTCCAAAGTCCGCGGTCCTGAACTGTGATTGTCGTCTGCATTGGATTTCTTTCGTATTTTCTTTTACAAGCGGAGTATCTGCACCCATCCGCTCAACCCTCGCATTCCTCACATATAGCGAGTTCCAGGCTTGGGACTGGCTCTGTTATGACAACAGAGGCTGCGATGCCGTCGCCCATATTTGCCAACTGTTTCAGGGTTCCTGCTGAGCCTGTTCACCTCGCGTAACGCCCTAGGTGGTACTTCAGCCTGAGCTTTCACCACTGATGACATAGCCTCAGCAGGCATTCCCATAATTGGCTGTTGCCACCCCCTCACCACGATGAGGTGTGGGTCGGACCTTTGAGGGGGCAAAGCTTTTCATCATTAAAGCAAAACTTTTGAGGGGACTTTTGAGTCTATGCGACGCAAAGTCATAATTATGGGCAAATGCGCGGCATGGCAATAAAAAGTGACTGAGGCTTGCGACAAAAGTAGTTCACGTAGGAATTCAAAAGTTCAACATAGCACGTAGGACTTCAATAAATTTCAACATAAGACTTCCATTCCAAGTGTGTTGTACACTGTTCAAGCATAAAGTATAAGGTAGGCAGATAAACAAATGCGTGCCAATCACTTTCCTTCATTTCCTGATTTATTCAGAAAATATGCATAGCTCATAAATAAATCGGAAAGGTGCATACATGTATGTCTTCACCAGCCTCAGTGACATCAAATGTAATTAAGGAAAGAGCTCAAAAGAATTAAATGCACGATCAAATTCATAGCGACTTTTGATTTATAGGTGTTGTCTACTATAAAATATTGGTTCCTATTATAGTGGGATATTGCTTTTTCGTGACAGAAATGCTGCCTGGTTCCAGCGGAAATTAAAACTGCGCATTTGAATAGACCCTCAATAATTTACTCACAATTCCAAAACTGTCGTTCTTTTGTGCAATAAATCTAATTCTGATGGTTTTAATGTTGCTCTTTCATATGACAGATCAATAGCAAATTCCGGTTTTAAGAACACGGGCATTGGCTTGATTTGATTTGCAGTCATGTCTTTTCCTATTGCCAGCAATAAATTTCACTTATGGTTATTTAATGGCAGAAATGTTTCCTGATATTAATTTTCTCATAAGTAGCGCGAGCATACGTGTTATCTGAATTGAATAAAAGACCCCATATGCAGCAGGTAATTCGTGAGATGCTTTTCCATTTTGGTGAAAGTTTGATGAAAACGATCTGAAGCGATTCCTTCAATCGATTATTCTTAGAAAAAAGTCGAGAAATTGGAAGGTGAAGTGTTTTATTCTTACTTAGTACAATTTCTATTTAATGAAATTTATTCAAATCTTGCGAGCAGCAGATATGCCGATTTTCGTGTTGTCTATTGCTAAAGTATGGATCAAAATCAAAAGTAGTCAACAAGGAGATGGTCATTCGATACACTTTAGGAACGGTCAAGTAATAAAGAGTATTCACATTTTTGCACAACGACGTCGTGATTATTAGTAGGAGACTAATAATATTTAGTTGTCAATTTAGCTATTTCCTTGCTTGATTGTGTTCTTTTTCGTCAAGGATAATGCATTTTCGTTCGGAATGAAAATATTGGTTTACAACCAGGGCTGTAATCAAGGGCATACGCGGGTATACGGCGTATACTTTACTTTCTTTAAGAGCTGAATTTGCCAGAACAAACTCCCGTAAATTTTCTATAAGGTGTAGGGGTCCTTTGTTACGGAGTAGTTTGCCACAAGGCCTTAGAGCTTCTCCTAATATTAACCTGTTTAAAATAAAATTACGTAAATATCTAATAGATGCCCATAACTTATCTTAAAATTATTTAATCAGCTTCATTAAAATATTCTCTGTATAGTGTGTTGGATTGATGTGCCGGTCTCCTTGATGTGATGTTATGGTAACTGTGATCATCTCCATTCATCTACTGTTGCTTTGGTTTTTTCATCAAATTGTGGTGTGTATCTATCAAAATTATTTAATAGTTTTCTGGGGGCCCTATTAGCGGGATTTCCTCCCTTCTGGGTCTCCATTTGTGTCCACTATTGCACGAGTTTTTTTTTAAAACCTCGCATCCCGGGTCTAGGGACAATTGTCCACAATGGCATCACTTAACCTTAGAACCACTAGGTTTAAGCAATCCTTACCTGTTTAAAACATCTATGTTAACTAAAGTCATTGGATTGATTAATGTTTAACAACTTGGTTATACTTGAGATGTTTGTGTAACTTTTGTTCCTAACTTGGTGTGCTTGTTATTCTTACAAACGGACCAATAAAGTGATTCGATTTGATTTGATTTGATTTACTTACCTCCGGGGGAAAACGGCATCGTATACTCATCGCGGAAAACCAGGGTATACGCGGTTATACAGCGTATACTCACCTCACAAAGAGCGTGTGAGTATACGCATGAATAAAGCAAAGGATATTTAGGTATTTTTTCACGCGATCCGGAGCGAAAGACTAAGAAAAGATCATAAGATTTTTTCGGGCGGGAAAACGGGGAAATTTTTGGGCGGATGACAGTCGCCAGAAATATTGGGCCCGAAAAGTCGGGTTTTCTCCCGGTCAGCATCAAATTTTACCAGTACAGTTGTAAATTAAAACAGCATTGAAGGCAGGGCTTAAAGTGTGCCAGGACGGTCATGGACGGCGTCCTGGCACTTATTTTCGAGGCAGGACGCCGTCCTATGACTTATTTGGCCAGCACTGCCAGGACGGTCGTCCATGACTGCCAGGACGGCGTCCATGCAGTTCACAAATAGCTGGCAAACAAGAGCCTAAAATGGCTCCATTTGAGGTCGACAGCTAAAAATGCGCCGGTCCCGCTGTCTTAGCTTCTTAATTACCTAAACTTTTCACTGTTGTGATTACGGTAAAGACAAAACCTTTCTCTTTTACAATAAAACTTTTTTTTTGTTATCCTGGTAGCTTGCAACACTGAAAAACGACTTATTCTTGAAGTTTTCGCGACTTTATTGTTCACAAATAGCTGGCAAACAAGAGTCTAAAATGGCTCTATTTGAGGTCGACACAGCTAAAAATACGCCGGTCGCTGGGGCTCCGCCCCAGACCCCGCTGGGGGAGCGTACGACGCTCCCCCAGACCCCCTATTCGGCATGGGCTTCGTGCCTTCGGCACTCGCAGCCTCGCGCCTTCGGCGCCGCCACTGACGACCAATTATACAATTCAGCGTCCTGGCACTTCTTTTTTTACACTTCAAGCACTGATTGAAGGGTTACTCGTCGGATTAGTTAGAGGGATTCGGTGCTGAAAATTTGTTAATTTACTAGAATAACATGAAAACGTATTTATCGTCCTAACCACATAGATTCGATTTGTGTTTCAAAATTAACAGAACGATGTTTCTTTGCAGTTATTCTAACTCTTCGCACTTATTAAACAATTATGAGAGCAAATGAAATGAAATAAGATCCGAACTTATTAATTTTAGCCGAGAATATTAAAATCTAATGACTTTTCCATAATTATGTCAATATTTCAGATGAAGACATTCCTGGTGCTGATGTTTTGCCTCCTTGTGATTGCCCATGGTAGGACAAAAGAGCAATATGCACTAGACTAGAGGATTACATAAATATCTAGGCTATATTACTAATTATCATTTATTATTATTACTAATCATGTGCACTGGCGGAGATCTAGGGGGGACAGGGGGACGGTCCCCCCCCAATGGAGGCGTTGGGGGGACGGCCCATGCATTTGTCCCCCCCCCCAATGTTTAAGCGTTAGGGCATGTACACACACACACGTCAGTAGAGAACTAGAGAAAGAAAATTTTAGCAGATGAAGTAAATATTTCTGATGATATGAATTCCAGGGCAATCCAGGCTCTAACCAATAGTTATTTAGTCCCACGTTGAATAGCTTGCGAACATTATACTGTGTGAATAAGATACCTCTTTTAGCGTATTACCAGCTATTATAAAAACCTTGCCAACACCCAACGTCACAACTGATATAAAATTTATGGACTCCATCAGGAAAGGAGAAGTTCAAATTACCCGACTTAGGATGTGGCATGTCATTAATAACACTTGGCTGAAAGTGTTAGGTAAAAGCACAACAGACCTGTGTTCTAAATGCCAATTGCCTGAAACAACTGAGCATATGCTGCTTGCGTGTATAAAGAATGATATATGAATCTTGCTACTTAAACAATTGCGAGGAGAAAAAATTGGAATGCACTGTTAAAAATATATTGTCTATTCCATGTATTTATCTTGAAGCTTTTAATATCCTTATGACTTGGAAAAATTATATGAGTAGTGTTAATTAAACATAATATCTGAAAATACAATCTTCTAGAACAATGTACCAGCTTAACGTTATTAATGGTCATTGTGATTAGTTGTAGTTGATAAAGGGAAAAGTCTTACCATTGTTTTGAATAATGTTCCTGGAAATAGATTAATAACTGGCTTGTTTGCAATGTGAAATGTATGTGAATTATAATTTTAGCTGGTTTGCTTCATTTTATTATTGAGCAAAGATAAACTTAATGTTTAATAAGATTTATAATTTCCTTGGATTTGTTTCTATCGTATTTAATGCTTTTTGAGTTTGTGTGTTTTTTTCTTCTAAATAATTCTGTAATAGATTAAACAGGCATTGTAAAATGTTGTTCCTGTTATTATTGTTCATGGCTTCAAATGATGGGTGAATACTTTGATTTTTATTTTTATGTTGAATATCTAATCTGCCATTAATTTCATTGTCGGTCAATGAATGTCCAAAATTGCTTGTAAACATGCGATAAATATTTGATGTTAATTGAACTAAGTAGCGTAGATGCTATATTATGTGGTCATCATTTAACCCTCAAGTGACCAACTGGGGTCCCAGGGGACCCCAGCACCGTTTCGACTCGTGTTACTTTTTTGCTATCCAATATTTTTTAACGACGTTTTATGAATTTGTCACATGGACATCGCTCACTATTTGCGTATAATTAAATCCGGTTTAACTTTTACGGTTATTTTTTAAATATGAAATATCTAGTGGGGTCCCGCAGGACCGCAGCTTTATGATGATTTTTCTTATGGAACAGAACGCCACTTTATGCAAAGATATCATAACAGCTAGAATTGGTGCAGTACAATTTAGTGCAAAAGAAGCAATACCGAAAATTCTGGACTACAGGGACGTTGGAAAATATGATAGCACGAATAATGACCATGTCCAGGACACAATTTTGTGCATCATGAAGTACCGGTACATGAGATTTTACAACAAGGTAATTGAGCAGAAAACACTTTTCATATAATCAAGGAAAGACTGAACAACGACGAAGTTACTGCTTTCCGTGACATCAGAAAAGTGCTTTCTGTTCAATTGCCAAAGCTTTTTTTCTTGGTACAAATCTGTGAGTGGATGAGGTTACCGTAACAGGTGTAACTTCAGGCAGTACATAAAGTCCAAACCTGCAAACTTTGATATCAAGGGGATCCGGACAATACCCCGCCCATTACCCCCTGTCATTACCCCCAGCCATTACCTCTGTTTGTTTACATTTAGGTCCATTGTATGAATGTACAGGGTGGCTCAAAAAAAAACGTACCACCGGGGAAAATGCGATATCTTCGCCGCCGATTGAACTTTTTCTGCGAAAATATCCCAATTTGTAGGAGAATGAATTTCCAACAATCCCTGAAAGTTTCATTTGAAACTTTTCATGTTTGCAAAAGTTACAGCTGTTCAAACTTAAAATTTCGTTTTTTCAAATATCCGCGTAAAATTTACGTCACTTGTAGATTTCCATGTCATATGATATCACTTTTCCCTACGACCTCAGCATTCGGTTTTGCAGTTTATTGTAAGGTATAATGAGAGTGTCCACTCTCTGCCTTAACACAAGCTCAAATTCTTTTTGTGAAGCTCAGTATGGCCTTGTTGGTCGGGTCCTGCGGCAACTGACCCCACATTAGCAGCAAGACTTGCTTCAGCTGGCCAATGTTCTCCAACTTGGGATTAAATGTCTTGCAGCGTTCCAGCATAGCTCCCCAGACGTGATAAACAAGAGGGTTAAGGTCTGGCGAGTTTGTAAATCATCTTTGCCAATGCATTTACTTCAGTTGATGTCAATAAGGTAGCGCCATCATAATCAACCTTGCCGTGCGAGCAAGCAGGCGCACTGTCCTGCTGCATAATAAAACCAGATGTTAGAGCATACCTGGTCTTCAATGAGTCTGGGTAAGCGAGTTCAATGATGAGTTTGACATCTAACCTACTGAATGGGATTAATTGCAGTCTTTTCTTGCAGCCGCAACACACGCCGGCATATCTGATGCCGAAACCACGATTTGCTTTGCAAACTTGACCTTTCGATTACCAAGCGAATTTCGTGAAAATCGCGCTTTTTCCGTCAGATCAAGCGACCACTTCCTGCCTCTCTTCTGACATCTGATCTTCGTTACATAAACACGTTTGCAGATAGTCTTCAATGTGCTCAGGCTCCACTTTTCACTGGGTATTTTGCTATGATCACGCGATGTCTCAGTCTCTGTTCATGCAAAGTCCGAGTTCCCATTTTATCTTTTGCAGAAACTTTGCCCATGACGTTCATTGTTTGGGTTCACCAATTGAGACCTTAATCTATAAAATATCACCAAATACCAGCAGATTGCTTCATAAACAGCTTCTTTACAGCTCATAGTGAGGTCGTATGACATCATCATCAATGTGTGTGTGTTGTAATTTGCCAAACATCCTAATGAAATCACTTGTATTGGAGCATGATTCTCCGGATAATTGAAAAAACGAAATTTTAAGTTTGAACAGCTGTAACTTTTGCAAACATGAAAAGTTTCAAATGAAACTTTCAGGGATTGTTGTATATTCATTCCCCTTCAAATTGTGAAATTTTCGCAGAAAAACACCAATCGGCTGCGAAGATATCGCATTTTCCCCGGTGGTACGTTTTTTTTGAGCCACCCTGTATATATGTATGTATGCATGTATGTATGTACGAATGTATGTGTGTATGTATTTGTGTGTGTATGTATATGTTTATGTATAAATGCCTGTATGTGTTATGTAATGTATGCATATATGTATGTATGTGTGTATGTATGTACGTATGCGTGTATGTGTGCATGTATGTATGCATCCGTGTGTGTATGAGTGTCTTTATGCATGCATGTATGTATGTATCCATGTATGTGTGTAAGTGTGTATGTATTTATGTATTGTATGCGTCTATAGATACATGCATTCATACATACATGCATACTTGTGTGTATGTGTGTGTTTATGAATGTATGTATGCATGTATGTATGTATGCATGTGTGTACGTAAGTGTGTATGTATGTATGTATGTATGTATGTATGTATGTATGTATGTATGTGTGCATATATATACATTATACATAGATTCATACATACATGCATACTTGTGTGTATTTATGCATGTATGTACGTTTGTATGTATGCCTGTATTTATGTAGGCCTATATACCTACATACATGCACTGGACCTACATGCAAACAGACGGGGGTAATGACGGGGGGGGGGGGTATTGTCCTACGGGGTAATGGTGGGGTAATGACAGGGGTCATGGGCCGGAGGGGTAATGTAATATACTCCTTTTAAATCCATGCCAAAAACATAGTCCTACTTCCTCGCTATGGCTTATCCCGCATGTTAGCTGCTTTGTAAGGCGTCCTTGAAACGGGATGGCTGTGTTGCTGCGCTATATAAATTTTCCTGATTATTGTTATTATTATTGTTATTACAAACTCATAGAAACTACTGACGTTGCTTATTTAAGCAATTTACATATGTTACCTTTGACAATATTGACGCATCAAGCAATGAACGCGTTATGAATTATTGGGGTCCCACGGGACCCCAGTTGGTCATATTAAGGAGCAAAATATGTTGGTCGCATGAGGGTTAATGTGCAAATGTATAATAATATTGCCATAAACTTCGGAAAAAGGAAATGAAAACAGAGAGAAAAAGGACAAAACAGCCGAACAGTTGAACAAAAGTGAATGGAAATACGTTAAAATTTTAACCCGTTTTTGCCCAGTGTTCCATTATTGGAACATTTTAAAAAAACGTTATTTATTTGCAATGTAGCACTATGCAGTGAATATAAATCATTTCCTGTCATTGCAAACTGTTTTTCTAAGATATTCCCAAAGAAAAAAATAATATTTAGAAAATTTTATAGTCAACAGATAAGGTTTTTATGAGAATTTTGAAAGAGAAAATTTTCGGTAAATTGCAACAAAAAGATGCATAATTTGCAAAATCATTTGAACACATATCAGTTTTGAACTTTCTGGTTTTTGATACTCTTATATCAATCATATTTTATGATAACTTTAATCGGTCTGTGTCATGAACTTTAGTCTGGACTTTTTGCAAATATATATCATGTTCCATTATTGGAACACAGGGCACAAGTGGGGTCCACGATTCTCATTACCGAATGTCGTTCTACGCTTATTGCTTTGCCTTGCACAGTGTTTTCTGCTGGGTTTAGCGAATTCCCTTGCATGTAAATATTATTATATTTTAAAATTTCAATCATTTGTGACAGAGAAGGTGCACCCATTATTTCCTTTATCACTGGGAGGCTATTTTGACAGCGCAGACTTTCATTACACGAACATCACAGCGAAGAAGATGGGGACGACGAAGACACTGACAGAGCTCAAACATTCCGAGCGAACGATAGCATTGAAGGTTTTGGGTCTAGACACCATTATGGTTCTAGATTTGATGGTTGAACTCTGACGGCACTTCTTTTAAACTCTGTGGTGATTCAATTCTTCACCTAACTGAGCCTTGCTGATTGCGTCCCTAGAGCTCTGTGGCTAAACAGACAGCATTGTCAACAGAGTGGAACGCTGTCCAGTAACACAAGTAAGGTTGTCAACCTTCAATTGACCTTCAAAGTTTTCTTCCTTTTTCTTCAGTGTTCAGTAGCGCAGCCTAGGCCTAACCTAGTCACTGTATTTCGGTATCTAAAGCTAGTGTATAAGTTTCTAAAGTTCTTAACTTGTTCAATTACAACAAAGCTCTCTTTCTTGTATTTTCTTCTTCGTTCATAACAACGCAAATAACACAACAATGGATCAACGACGACAAACGTTTGAATTCTACGACAGCAACGCAACTATTATTATCTAACTCCACTGTTCTCTAAAACGTCTTCTACTCTCTCTTACCAACTCCTTCTTCTACAACTTCTATCACTGTCTGGGCGTACACTCTTCCCCTTGCCGCTCTGTCCTTCTATCTGCCTCTCTCCGTCTATCTGTCCGTCTGTCTGTCTGCCTCGCTCTCTCTCTCTCTCGCTCTCCAGCGACGGTCGGCCGAGCCGCGCCAACTTTCCCGCCAGTCTGTCACCTGCAGGCCTAACTGTCTAGACGCTGACCTTGAGCTGGTCTAGTCGTACGCCTAAACATTAACTGACCACATAGACTATACAAAATTAGCTCACATTACCTCCCTCCTTTCTTTTAAAGAGAGCTAATTATCTATAAAAATTAGCGAACGTACCTTAACTAAACAATGCAAATAGTCCATAGCATAATACATCATAAAATATCTTACACTACAATCTAGATAGACAATCAGCTACTACATTCAATTTACCTTTCTTATAGTTCAACAGAATGTCAAAATTTTGCAATGATAAAGACCATCTGACTAATTTAGCAGATTTCGACATTGATTCAGTCAAATAAACTAAAGGATTATGGTCTGTAAACACATTGATTTTAGAACCAATAAGAATTTCTTTCAACTTGTTTAAAGCCCATATGATTGCATAGGCTTCCTTCTCAATCGTCGCCCACCTCCTCTGAGTATCTGTCAGCTTCTGACTGATAAATGAAACAGGACGTTCAATCCCTTCCTCGTCCACCTGAGATAGTACAGCTCCCACAGCAAAATCACTGCTATCACAGTACAAATTAAATGGTTTCCCAACCTCAAACATATAAAGAATCACATTTGATAAGACAATCTGTTTAAGGGAATCAAAAGATTTCTGATGTGCATCAGTCCAAACAATGTTATCAGGTACTTTCTTGCTGGTCAAGTCTGTCAATGGTTTAGCAATTTCAGCAAAATTACAAATAAACTGTCTGTAAAACCCAAAAAATCCTAAGACTTGCTTCACTTCCTTCCTGGTTTCAGGTTTCTTCAAATTAATTAAACTGTCAATCCTGTCTGGATTCATCATCTTCTTCCCTGATCCTATGAGGTGACCGATGAACTTCACCTCACTCTTACCAAACACACATTTCTTCAAGTTCAATGTTACATTATGCAGTCTTATTTGTTTCAAAAATAATTCCAAATGTCTTAAATGAATGTCCCAATCATTAGAATGCACTGCAATGTCATCAACATACGGTTCAGTAAAATCATGAATCGGTTGCAAGATCATATTTATCGCTTTTACAAAAGTCCGTCCAGAGTTAATCATTCCAAACGGAACACGCGTAAATTCATACAGTCCATTATGTGTAACAAACGCAGTCTTCCATTGGTCACTCTTTTTCACAGGACAAGTCCAATATGCACTGCGACAGTCCATAACAGAAATGAACTTGGATTTTCCAACTTTGCTCAAGACATCGTTGACGATTGGCATAGGATATCGGCAATTTTCAGTAAAAGAGTTAATGTATCTGTAGTCACAAGCCAATCTCAAGGATCCATTCTTCTTTTTGACAATGACAAGTGGACTTGCCATTCTGCTTGACGATGGTTGAATAATGTTTTCTTTCAGCATCTCTTGTATTTGTTTTTCCACTTCTGCTCGGTATATTAATGGTATTCGATATGCCACGAATTCTTTTTCTCGAAAATCTGGTCTCAGCACCACTTCGTGTTCTACTAATGTACATAGTCCAGGTTGGTCTGAAAATCTGTCTGCATATCGATTCAGTACATCAAGTAATTGTTTCTGCTGTTCGCTGGTCAGATGTCCAATTTGTTCGTAATCCAATTGAAGTGACTTCTGTTTTGTCTCTGAATAGTCTTCCTTCAGCGGTATTTCTACCACTGATCCAAATTCGTCATCCTCTTCCACGATCAGACCACAAGACAATGTTCTCGTAATAAACTTCCTCATCTTGTTAGCATGAATAATCCGTCGACCGTTTTCGTTCATGTCCACCAGATACGAATATTTGGATCTTCTTTGCAGGACCGTGCATGGACCATGCCATCGGGAGATCAATTTATTGGTTGACGTTGGATACAGCACGATGACGTTCTCTCCTGGCTCGAATTCTTTATCTTTTGCTCTTTTGTTGTATTGACTGGCGTACTGTTTTTGCTTTTCTTCAGCACAGCTCTCGGCGAATGTCAAGGCCTTTTCCATGTCTGCTCTTAAATTCTTCAGGTACTTTGCCGGTTGCACTCCAATGTTCGGTGGTAGATTTATTTCTTTGGTCCAGCTTTCTTTAAGGATGGTGAGTGGCCCTCTCGGCAACTTTCCATAGACCAGCAAATACGGTGCCACTCCTGTAGTTGCATTAGGCACTTCTCTCAATGCCCAGACTGTAAATGGAATAATTTTATGCCACTGTCTCGGATTTTCCACAACGACATGATGAATCATTTTCTTGAACGTTTGATTCCATCTCTCCACCAATCCTGCCGCTTCTGGATGTCCTGGCGAATCGAATCGAGGACAACATCCCATCAGTTTCAGAAATTCTCTTGTTAGACTGGCTGTAAAATTCGTCCCTCTATCGCTCGTGATTATTGACGGAACTCCCACATCCATGAACAGCTTCATCAAAGCTTCGCATACAGCCTTAGCGGTCAATGACTTCATCAAGAATATTGTCGGCCATCTTGTACATGAGTCCACGATGCACAAACAATACTTATGCCCTGCTGCTGAAGTCGGTTCGATTGGTCCTACGACGTCCATGGTCATTCTTCTGAACGGTACATCCTCTCTTGGTATTGGTGTAATCGGCACTCGATCCATCACCAAACTTCGTGCTTTCAACTGACACTTCTCACAGGACTTGCAGAACTTCACCACATCTCTACGCATTCTTGGCCACACAAAGGACAACTTGATACGTTCCCTTGTCTTCTCTTCTCCCAAGTGTCCGCCAAATACTGACTCATGTGCCAATTCCATCACCTGAATTCTTCTTTCCTTCGGCAACACCAACTGATACACCAACTGGTCCAACATTTGATGCTTCTTATACATCAACCCATTCACCACACTAAACTCAGATCCTTTGTCTTCAGCTATCTTCCACCACGACCTCAGTGTCTCGTCATTTCTCTGCTGCTCTTCAAATTTCTTTGCGTCTGCCAATTGTCTTTCATCACTCGTATTTTCGGCAAACAAATCCCTCATACTCGTGTCTATTTCACCATCACTCTCAGAATCATCATCATTATCACGTTCACATGCAACCATCTCTTCTTCAATTTCATTGTTTCCGGATGTTATTCCTTCTTCTTCTTCTTGAACGCTTTGTTCATCATCGCTTTCTGTGTCCTCATCTAGCAAACTTTCATTTGACTTTTCCTCTTCTCCTTCTTCCACTTCTCTTCTCCGACTCTGTGCTCTTGTAGTCACATTCGCTTGCAATTCTCCTTGTAATACACTCACTGGTGGAGCCTCTTTCAGTTCTGCGATTATCTCTGGATGCAGCAAGAACTTTTCTTTGTTATCTTTGCACAAGACTGCCGGAATGCTGGCACACACCAAGGTTAAATATGGCGCGATATTTACTCCCTTGTCTTTCAAATCTCCTCCTTCGTTATGACAACTCATCCGCACTTCGATTTTCACCAACTTAGCTGGAATGGGTTCTCCAGCCACACATTGCAAATGTACTCTGCCAATTTCTTCCACTGTCGCTCCTTTCAACAATTCCTCATTGATTACTGGAATCTCAGTACCAGAGTCAATCAGCGCTCTGACTTGCACGGGATGACAACTGTCATCATTTCCACGTATCTCTACATTGACATGCTGTAGTAAAGACTTCTTCGTACGTTGACACTCATCTTTGCTTTCTGTTTCTCGACCAGTATCTTTAATTGGAGCAGAATTTACTATTTCTCTCTGTATAGCAAATTGAGGCGTGCACTTCATCACTGACTTCACTTCCGTTTCGCGGTTGTCTTGTTCTTCAGACTGATTCGGTGCATTCATTACTTGTATCTGATTTACTCTGAGATTTTCTGCACTTCGAGTAAATCTATTTCTCAGATTCGTCATTCTTGGTGGTACTTTGCAATCCTTTATCAGATGTCGGTCTGACTGACAATTATGGCAACGTTTCTTAACAATCCCTCTCTGTTCAGTGCTCTCCCGCCTGTAATTGTACGCTGTATTGTTTTCTCTTTGGCGTCCCATCACTGGAATTCGACTGTACATTTGTCTGTCACCCGTTGCTTCTCTTCTATCTTGACCAAACTGTCTTCCAGGAGCACCATCATTCCTTGCTTCGTTATTTCTGGCTTGGTTTCCTGTTTCTTTGTTATTACTATTCCACCTGGGTTGCTTCGAACTATTTCCCCATGCTTCATATTTCGGTTTGTCTTGAAACATTAGACCAATTCGATTGTTCACGTGTACGTCTGCGAGTTCTGCAACATTACTAGCTTCAAAGCATTCAGTACCCTCTTTTGCTAGTACGAACTGTAGTGGACCCGGTGGTAGACATTCTTTCAATTTATCCGCCACCAATAGATCAAATAACTTCTCGTAGCTTTTGCCCACTCGCCTACTTCTGACATAATAGTTCAACAGATTCTTCAATCTTGCTGTAAACATCGTGTATGTTTCTTCTGCCGTTTTCCTCGCATCTCCAAATCGTGATCGATATTCTCTCGCTGTCAATTTGAATTCTTTCAGTAAATGTTCTTTCACTATGTCGTAATCGTCTAGATCAGCGAAAGACAATCGGTTCAACACCGTTCTTGCTCTTGGCGTCATTAGTGGCAACAGCAATTTGACCCAAAACTGCTTTTCCACCGTAAAACTGTTGAATGCATTCTCAACTGTCTCAAAATATAATGGCACCTCCATCATATCATATGGCATCTTAGGTAATACGTGTTTCATTGCATCACCTATCCTTTTAATCTTGGACACCATTGTCTCACTTTCTCTGATCCTGTTTCGTTCTGACTCCTCACGGCTTCTTCTTTCGTCTTCATTTCGTTCCCTCAGTCTATTTTGATCTTCTACCCTACGCAGTTCTTCTTGTTCTATCTTTTGCTGCAACAATTCTAACTGTCTTCTGCGTTCCTCCTTTTCTATAGCCATTTCTCGGAGCTGAGCTTCCTTAAGAGCGAGTTTCTTTTGTTCTAATTCTAATTGTTCTTCCCTTTCTCTTTCCGCTTTTTCCAAATTTTCTTTCTCCATTTTCAATTCTTCCTGTCGAATCTCTTCGGCTCTTTGTAATTCTGCCAAACGCATGGCTTCTTTGTCTTCCTCACGAATCTTTTGCTCTTCCATCTGTTGTTTTCGTATTTCTTCATCACTTTTCCTTGCTCTCTCGTATTCTATCATCAATTCCATTCTTCTTCGTTCAGCTTCGTCACGATCTCTTTTCAGTTGTTCTAGCTGAAGCTGGAACTGCTGCTTCTGCATCTGTATCTCTTCTTGTCTCATCCTTTCTGCTTGTTCTGCTCTTGCTTTTTCCTCTAGTCGAAGCTTTTCTGTTCGTTCAATCTCTTCTTGTCTCCGTTCTTTCTCTTCTTGTCTCCGTTTCTCCTCTTTCTCTTTCTCTTCTTGTTTTTGTTCTTTCTCCTCTCGTCTCCGTTGCTCCTCTTTCTCTTTCTCCTCTTGTCTCCGTTCTTTTTCTTCTTGTCTGCGTTGCTCCTCTTTCGCTTTCTCTTCTTGTCTGCGTTGCTCCTCTCTCATCATCATAAATTGCATCAACGCCTCCATAGACATCGGTGCCGGTGGTTTTTCAATTGGTTTCTCCTCAGCGCCACCCACAGCACCTTTCTCTTCAGCTTCCTTTTTAAGCCAAACCTCTGCTAAAGCTCCCATCAAATTTTCTCTAGACATCTCTTCGACTTCTTCTACGTCTAGACCCTCTTCAATTAATAACTTTATTAATCGATCAGAAGACATCTTCTTTATACTGGCTTGCTTTTGTTCTGTAAGTTTCTCCATCTTTCTTCTTTACTTCAGTGATTACCGTGAAGAAATCACGGGAATGGCTATGAATATCTGTGATTGGCTGACTTTAATTCTTATGGCTCCTTGGGTAAACAAGCAAGTTTTGTATACCTCTCTCTGGCGTTGCGTTGTCGTAATGTTATTCGTATGCCCGTTGTATCTTCTCACCAGACTCCGAAATGCGTCTCCAATCGTAAATATTCCTCCGACTGAAAATATTCCTCCAATTGAAAATATTCCGCCAATTGAAAATATTCCTCCAACTGAAAATATTCCTCCAATTGAAAATATTCCTCCAATTGAAAATATTCCTCCGATTGAAAATATTCCGCCAATTGAAAATATTCCTCCAACTGAAAATATTCCTCCAAATGAGTTCGCTATCCCAACGTCCTTTGCTTGAATTCAGTATCCCACCGGCTTGAATTCAGTATCCCACCGGCTTGAATTCAGTATCCCACCGCTGTCACCAAAATGTCAACCTTCAATTGACCTTCAAAGTTTTCTTCCTTTTTCTTCAGTGTTCAGTAGCGCAGCCTAGGCCTAACCTAGTCACTGTATTTCGGTATCTAAAGCTAGTGTATAAGTTTCTAAAGTTCTTAACTTGTTCAATTACAACAAAGCTCTCTTTCTTGTATTTTCTTCTTCGTTCATAACAACGCAAATAACACAACAATGGATCAACGACGACAAACGTTTGAATTCTACGACAGCAACGCAACTATTATTATCTAACTCCACTGTTCTCTAAAACGTCTTCTACTCTCTCTTACCAACTCCTTCTTCTACAACTTCTATCACTGTCTGGGCGTACACTCTTCCCCTTGCCGCTCTGTCCTTCTATCTGCCTCTCTCCGTCTATCTGTCCGTCTGTCTGTCTGCCTCGCTCTCTCTCTCTCTCGCTCTCCAGCGACGGTCGGCCGAGCCGCGCCAACTTTCCCGCCAGTCTGTCACCTGCAGGCCTAACTGTCTAGACGCTGACCTTGAGCTGGTCTAGTCGTACGCCTAAACATTAACTGACCACATAGACTATACAAAATTAGCTCACAAAGGTATTGACTAAGCAGCCACAACTGTCCGTTGACTATACATCTGATGGAAAGATGGAAAGAGTTCTGCTCTTATTATATGGAATGGCAATCTGTATATGTATATGCACATGATAAATGAAATACATGGTGAAAATCCCAATGGACCATCACTGTATACCTTCAGTAGGGTACCTGCAGACGTGCAACACTGTTGTAGGGCCTGCACCATGAAACCAGAGCCAGAAAAATCTGTGATAAATACCAGGTCAGCCTCCCCAAAGTCCGCTTGAGAAGCTTCCACAAATAATGGCTTCGGCAACTCTGCTTGTCCGCATGGAAAACGGGCATTTTTTTGATATTTTGCTGTTGTCCGTTTGAAAAAAGGCACAAATCTACTGAATATGGACTTCAATTGTAGCTACACACCACTGTGGTAGAGATTTCAACATTATTATTTGGTTCCTTCACTTGAAATAATCATTACTGTACCTGACAGCGATGACGTAGATTATGTAGTCCTAGAGTACCACTTGTGCCATGTGTTCCAATATTGTAACATATGAATAAAGTCAAAAATTTTATGGAATTTCTTAACCCATTAGTGCCTGATTTTTCAAATTCATCTCAAAATATGAAAACTTTGTTGCAAATGATGGGTTTGGACAATATCTAACACAAATTCTGCACAATTTTGGCTTTTAATGCTTTAGGAGCAGTTTTTTGAAGCGTCCCATTTTTGGGGACGCTAGGCACGAATGGGTACGTGAAGATTTACATTGTGATGTGTGAAGGTTACATCACTCAAGACTGTTGGTACAGTCAAATTACGAAAACAGATGAATAATTTGCCCTCAAAATAACTTAAAATAAACTGTGTGTGCAAAATTTCAACAAAAATGACATGTTTGAATGCATATATATACCAAATTGCTCACATTTTGAAATCAATTGCTTACACGCAGCAAATCATAGCAATGCTGTTCATGTCTCAAATCAATATCCTGTTGCAATGGCAACCAACACTGTTACAGAAGGCTCATAGAACAGTTACATGAAGCTCTTCAATTGCTAAAGTACTAGTGACTAGTCTTGTGTAGTAGATTATTGGCCTAGCCATCCTTAGGTGAACCGACATTTAATTTTTCTCAAACTTTCGCAGACTTTCATTCGCACAATGCATCTGAGTTACAACAGATGGGATTTGGTGCTAGCAAGTGAAGTTCATACTTTCTGGTTTGTCCAGCCAGCTTATCTTTTCCATAACAGACAACTGTGTATTCAGATCCATGCACTGGACCTCACTTTTGTATTTTGTACAGCTCGACCAAAGGAAGTGAAAATCTTCACAATTGCTGGCTTGCATTGTGTCAACAATAGTATATTTTGCTCATCTGCTGTAGCAGTCACAGAATGGTAAATAAGTAGTCATAGCAGCCTACACAACATAGTTGTTGCTATGAACCAACCGCACCAAGTTGGGAACCCACAGACTCCAACTCCATTATAGGTCTGAGCAAAGTAACCATGTGGTGAATTCAATGAGCATTCTGTGTAGCCAACAAAGGCTTAGTTACCGGCTGAGAGTGGTAAAGATGTGGTAAAGGACCACTAGTTGCTAGTAGGAATCAACTGAATTGACAACCAATATGCCACCCGACTAATCCAGGGTTGAGATACATGTACCAACTCATCCGCATGGATGTGAATCAGACCAAAAGCCGAGTGGTGTATTCAATATAGTGCGATACCTTGCTTAGTCATGAGGACTACCTGACATTGTAGCAGGCCTAACTGGAATATGTTACAGGAAAGCGATATTCATTATGTGGCGGACATGCCACAAGACATAATATTAGTCAATGTGAGCGTATAAAAATAATATTGATAGACCCATGGGAGTGTTTACAGACCGTTTAAGATACGTAAAAGTCGTTTGAGATCACTTTGGTACATGATACCTATTTGACCGAGGGTACCCCATGTCGGGTCGGGATAACCTTCCTGATAGGCGTTCATACATATATATTGGCCCTGGTTGGGTATAAGAGGACGTACGAACCTCAGAAATCGTCTAGGACGACGTATAACAAAGCTCGTATGAGATTAACGATTTCCTTTTATATTGCCATTTTTCATACGGAAGACAAGTGTCCACGTTTAAGCCAAACCATAGCGTGCAGACAGCGTTATTCCGGTGGAATAAAGCCTGCTGTACGGTGCGTTGCTTATAACGTGGAGTAGTTGCCGACTACTCCATACGTACTGTGTTCGTGAATTCGTTCATAGTGATTTCGGTTGTGTTCGACTGTCTCGACAGGATTGGCATTGGCCATTCGAACATGATTTGGCGATCCTGAGTGTATGCGGTTGTGAGAGCTTGTGTTGACGATCTTTCAGGGTTCTCTTCCTTGTAATCGATCTCACGGGGTTTGATCTTCCGTTTCAGGGGTACGTGATAACAAGGCCAGAGACGCCGCAGCTCTGTAGGTCTGCGGGAGGGATAACGTTTGTGTAAAGGGTGAAATCCCCTGGTGAAAGTTACGAAATATTGCAAAGGCATTCATTTTCATACATTACGATGGTGTCGTTTACCCGGTAGTGCGGCTGGGCCCCGCCTACCACGTTCACGCCAAGTTGGGTGATTTGTTACATTTATACGAGAGAGCTTCGGTGTATCCGTGGTTTCAGGAAGAGAATACTACAGTACGTTGTGTGAGATTGTCCGTTCCAGTTGTTCAAGTTCGTTGGGTGTCTTGACTTCAGTTTTATCTTTGTTGAACTTCATCAGCATGAATTCCCTGAAAGCGGCACCTCGGTGAAGGGCGATCCGCGGGAATAAGACTTACATGTAGTCGGTGAATATCGGAGAAGCCGCAGCTCCATTGGTCTGCGGGTATAATAAATACACGCGTAGAGGGGAGCGCCCTCAGAAAATATACATACTTTTTCTTACAGTGTTTCATCATGGGCCTGAGCGGATGACCCGGCAGCTGTAGGACTCAGCCCCCTCTCTGCCACGGTCGCGCCAGGAAGCTTCTTATACAATTGATACAGTTACTTACGTTTATACTTGGTTCAAACGACAGAGATAATACTTGAATCCTTGTGAGTTGATCGCTTGGTCATACCGACCGCATTGTGACTGCATTGAAGGCTTTCGACCGTCCGCCTCGATCGACGTTGTATCGATCCGAGGGCGCTTCGATCGCCGGGCGCTGGTGCCGCCGTGTCTCTTAAATCCTGGAGTGAAGGTTTTTCGCGTTGACCTGTGCGACTCTCTCCTCGGTTGATAGCCAACACTTGGTGAGGTTGTATACGTTTGACGTCGCGTCACATAACGTTTGCTGGTGTTTCTGTTAGTGGTTGACCCGTTCGTCTGAGGAAGACAGCCGCCTCAGTCGTGCGTGATATATGTACATTTGGTTACCGGAAAAGTGTTAAAATAAGGCCGCCTGTAAGCAGCCGGGTAGAGGCTTGTCAGATAAGAAAGCAGCTCCTTACACTCTGTCAGCGTAAGGACGGGGATATACGTGTTCAGTCGGGAAGGATAGTTTGCCCGACTGACGCGCAATTACAGTTACAGGGAAACTAGCGGGAGTAAGTGTGACTCACGTTAGGTAGCATTTCCCGTGTCAGGTGAACATTACCATTTGAAGTCCGATCGTTTGAAACTGTGTGTGAAAGTGTTCGTCTTACCTAGGCTGCCCGTGAAAGTGTTGATAACTCGCGAGTAAGGCGCGAGGGAAATTCAGTACAGGTTCGGTAAATTGTTATCTGTTCTTTGCTTGGTGTCGGCAAAGACCAGCTTCGGTATCGGTCGATTGCAATCGTCCGCGTTTTCGGTTCGGTGCCCCCGTTTACATTTGTCTTCCGTCCTTGTAATGTCCGTCTGGTTAACTAATACAAGAGTTCAATGAAACGTTAAAGACCCTGTCTAGCTCCATTAGATAAGGTTATTTGAAAGTTAAAGTACCCGTAGTTAGGGCCCCGTCACGTCCATCAACTTCAGGCCCGATGCTGGTCTGTTCGTGATCGGACGGTGTCGGACGCCGCTACGAGGTTTCTTGGAGCTGGTGGGTTACGTGCTTGCAGAACAGCATCGCTACAACGTGGGTTACGTGCTTGCAGAACAGCATCGGTACAACGAGGTTACGTGCTTACCGAACAGCATCGGTATAACGAGGTTACGGGCGTGGCGAACAGCATCGCTGAAAACCGGTGACCAGCATCGCTGAAAGCCGGTGACCAGCATCGCTGAACGCCGGGGACCAGCATCGGCGAAAGTCGGTGACCAGCATCGGCGAGAGCCGAGGACCAGCATCGCTGAAGGTCTGCGACCAGCATCGCTGGGAGTTGGTGAGTTGGGTGGCTGTCGGCCAGCATCGGTGCACGCGCCGTACGAGTATAGCGAGGCGACGGCTGAACGAGTTGTCCGTTGGACAAGGGAGCGTCGGCGCATCAATTTGACAGAGTTGGTGGCGCGTCTTTTCCCTGTAGGAATACTTCGGCGGAGGTTAATCGGAGCTCCGGCCGTTGGTAAACAGAGTTACGACCGGCCGGTCAGGGCATTGCTACCTACCGTCTTGGGACCTTGTGTGGAATATTTCCTGGTGAATTCGTTGTCGTTTCTGTTCCCTTGGAGCGAGTTGGTGTGGTCACCGTCTAGTCCCGGTGACGCCGCCTTGTAAATTTGTCCGTCTTTTGCGAACGTATCATGCCGTTCTGGCGAGGCCTGGGACTCAGTCCCTTGGAATGGCCGTGGTTCAAATCACTTTGGTCTGCAGAGTCTCGCGAACGTGCCGTGGTACCCGTCGGTGGCACTAGTTCGAGAGTTGCTGTCTGTTGTATGTTACGCCGGAAAGGAGATCGGTCGGGCCAGGGGAAAAGGCCCGTGGCCGCGAAGGGTAGCTCCAAGCGAGGGTCTGCCGCCCGCGAAGCAAGGAACCCTGTGTTGAGCGACGGCCATCCTCAGACTCAGGATATTACTCCCAAAGTGACCGTGGACAAGGGCGAGGCAGACTCGGACGCGACCGAGCTTGATACCCTGTCGCGAGCGACCATCTCAGAGGCCACTTCGGCCGAGAGTGAGGACGGGGACGGCGCGGTAGCGTCCCGTCGAATGAGCAGCAGACACAGACACGCTGGCGACCCGGGCGACATTCGGGATCCTGGTAAATTCATGGGTCGTCCGGGTAGCCAGCAGCTCGCCGCCCCTTGTATGTCTGATGTGGCAGCAGGGGCACGAACGCCACAAAGTGGTACCAGAAGTGGTGTGGAGGAATATGTTGCGAAGCAACAAGAGACGATGGAAACGGCATATCAGCTGGTGAGAGAGCAGCTGGGAAGAATAGCCGATCGTCGGAAAAAGGCTTACGACCTGCGGGTGAAGCCGAGCCAGTTCTCTGTGGGAGACTGGGTATACTACTATTACCCACGGTTACGGTGTGGCAGGAAGATCAAGTGGACGCGAGTCTATACTGGTCCGTTCCTTGTCATCCAAGTCCTGAATCCGGTCCTGTATCGTATACAGAGGAGTGTGAGATCGCAGGCGATGGTGGTTCACGTGGATAAACTTAAACGTTTCTACGGTGAGCACCCGCGCAGCTGGTTGTCGGATGAAGTTGAGGAGTCCCTTGTGGACGCTGGCCCTTTTCCTGATGACACGGAACTGGTGGGATCCAGAGTAATCCCCGCGGAGTCCCCCGCGCCTGTTGTGGATAGCGTCGGAAGACCCAGCCGGCGCTCGGAACGTCTTGGTCGTCGACTAGCATGAGAGCTAGCGGCGAGTAAAGACGCGTAATGGCGATGATGTTGGCAGGGGTTGAGAAAGATTTTAGTTTCCATTTGACTGTTTCCTTTTGTTCGTTACCCCAAGATCAAGACGCGTAATGGCGGCGAATTTGGATGTGGTAGTGAAAGGTTTTCGTTTACATTTGACAGCATTCTTTTTGGTTAAGCCACAGAAATCAAGACGCGTAATGGCGGTGATTTTGGATGTGGTAGTGAAAAGTTTTCGTTTACATTTGACAGGTATATTTTGTTGAACCCTTCGGATCAGAACGCGTAATGGCGGTGCTTTTGGATGGGGTTGAGATGGATCTTAGTTTCTATTTGAGGACATTCTTTTTGTTAAACACCCAAGTCACACGCGTAATGGCGTTGACTTCGGATGGTGTTGGAAAGATTTCCATTTCCATTTGACAGTTCAGTTAACGGTACAAGGTGGTGACAGAAGTTCTGTTACGGAATAAAGTGGTGTGCTGAGCGTAAGCACGAAATTTAGAGATAAAGTGGTACCCTATCGTATTGGGAACGCGACCTGCGTTTCTTGTAGTCGCGTAATAGCGATGATTGCCTTTGAATTTTGTTCGCTTTGCTGACCGCTGATCACGGTGGGACTTTCAGTGCGATTGCCTGAAGACTCGAAGTCTGAGTCAAACTTTTAATTCGATGATCACCTTTTTCTTTTAATGGTAGGTGATGGGATGGACGGATATCCCAAGTAAAGAGACAGTGTTGGTGACTTTTCTCTTCTTAAGGTCCTCTAGCCTACGGGTTAGGTGGAGCCTAGGTATTGAGACAGAGGGACAGTTGAGGTTGGTAGTCTAGTAGGCGAGACTAGTTACCAGTGGAGTGTGGAATTCTCGCACCGTAAATGCCGTCACTAGTGAGCTCGCGAGTCGCTAGGTGATAGGGCTTGGGGAGAATGTTTGGCGAGGAATTCTTGCACCTGCCGAGCTGACGTTGTAGGTAACGTTCGGGCGGGGTCTTAAGTCAAGTTTCCTGGGCTAGAGGTCTTGCGCCGTAAATGCCATCATCTGCGTTGGATGACAGTGCTTGGTTGCGGATTCTCCGGGGGTAACGGACTGGAGTAATCGTCCGGGTACCTGATGATTGTTGATCACTCTATAACCATGGTTGTTCGGTTCCTAGCCCTCTAATCAGACTTGGGTTGAAGATGTTCCTGTCACGAGTGAAATCTCTGATCTTGAAGCCGATGCGTAGCATCGATGAACGGCACGTGAAAGGTTTAGTGGACAACGTTTGATGATCCGGGAAATCCTGTGAGTATTAAAATTGTCGGATGACAATCGTTCAGTTTCTTGTTATGATCCTTGTATATTTGAAACGCCGATGTATTCGGAAGCGTTCCATAGCACTTCTATAAAATGGACGCGGGGACCTACGACTACGGGAAATAAAGAATTCTCTGTTGTAGGGTCGATCCTTGATCGCGAGATCTACTCTGTTGGCCTATGTATTTGTTTGAGTTACAAATCGCTTAAACCTGCGCTTCTGTTTGAGTTGAGGGAAGAAACCCACTTCTCACGGTGACGGTTAATCTGAGTAGAAGTCGACACTTCTGGTTTTATTGAAACATGCTGGTGAAATGTGAGCGCAATAATTTCACTGGTGGTTAACGGAAAAATCTTGGAAATTCGATGGTGAACCCTGCTTTTGGTTACAGGATACAGGGGAAAGGGATGAAATTATTGGTGGAATGGTCGAGGGATATCCCACTTCGAATGAAAATGGATTTGGAGGGTATGCCCTGGGTAAGAAGTTCGATGTGCAATTTGTGTTGTAGATGGAGTCTACGGACGATCTTGCTGGATCGTGAGACAAGGACGTCGTTGTGGGACTTCACTTCTGGACGAAGTGGTGGATGAGTGCAGCTGGTGTGGAGACGGACGAATCTTCACGACCGCGCAGTGATTTGAGATTGTTAAATGAAACTTTGCTGGTTGTGTGTTACTGTGATTGTGTTGTGATTTTGATCGGAAGACAGCGTGTTAGTGCTTTCTTCCAGGTTCCTAAGCAGGTAAATAAGTCCTGGGAAACGGGAGGGTAGAGTCTTGAAAGACTGCCCGGATAAATGTTCGGAACCGATGCTCCGCATCAAAGTGAGCGGAGGAGAGTGTGGCGGACATGCCACAAGACATAATATTAGTCAATGTGAGCGTATAAAAATAATATTGATAGACCCATGGGAGTGTTTACAGACCGTTTAAGATACGTAAAAGTCGTTTGAGATCACATTGGTACATGATAACTTTTTGACCGAGGGTACCCCATGTCGGGTCGGGATAACCTTCCTGATAGGCGTTCATACATATATATATTGGCCCTGGTTGGGTATAAGAGGACGTACGAACCTCAGAAATCGTCTAGGACGACGTATAACAAAGCTCGTATGAGATTAACGATTTCCTTTTATATTGCCATTTTTCATACGGAAGACAAGTGTCCACGTTTAAGCCAAACCATAGCGTGCAGACAGCGTTATTCCTGTGGAATAAAGCCTGCTGTACGGTGCGTTGCTTATAACGTGGAGTAGTTGCCGGTTACGTGCTTACCGAACAGCATCGGTATAACGAGGTTACGGGCGTGGCGAACAGCATCGCTGAAAACCGGTGACCAGCATCGCTGAAAGCCGGTGACCAGCATCGCTGAACGCCGGGGACCAGCATCGGCGAAAGTCGGTGACCAGCATCGGCGAGAGCCGAGGACCAGCATCGCTGAAGGTCTGCGACCAGCATCGCTGGGAGTTGGTGAGTTGGGTGGCTGTCGGCCAGCATCGGTGCACGCGCCGTACGAGTATAGCGAGGCGACGGCTGAACGAGTTGTCCGTTGGACAAGGGAGCGTCGGCGCATCAATTTGACAGAGTTGGTGGCGCGTCTTTTCCCTGTAGGAATACTTCGGCGGAGGTTAATCGGAGCTCCGGCCGTTGGTAAACAGAGTTACGACCGGCCGGTCAGGGCATTGCTACCTACCGTCTTGGGACCTTGTGTGGAATATTTCCTGGTGAATTCGTTGTCGTTTCTGTTCCCTTGGAGCGAGTTGGTGTGGTCACCGTCTAGTCCCGGTGACGCCGCCTTGTAAATTTGTCCGTCTTTTGCGAACGTATCATGCCGTTCTGGCGAGGCCTGGGACTCAGTCCCTTGGAATGGCCGTGGTTCAAATCACTTTGGTCTGCAGAGTTTCGCGAACGTGCCGTGGTACCCGTCGGTGGCACTAGTTCGAGAGTTGCTGTCTGTTGTATGTTACGCCGGAAAGGAGATCGGTCGGGCCAGGGGAAAAGGCCCGTGGCCGCGAAGGGTAGCTCCAAGCGAGGGTCTGCCGCCCGCGAAGCAAGGAACCCTGTGTTGAGCGACGGCCATCCTCAGGCTCAGGATGTTACTCCCAAAGTGACCGTGGACAAGGGCGAGGCAGACTCGGACGCGACCGAGCTTGATACCCTGTCGCGAGCGACCATCTCAGAGGCCACTTCGGCCGAGAGTGAGGACGGGGACGGCGCGGTAGCGTCCCGTCGAATGAGCAGCAGACACAGACACGCTGGCGACCCGGGCGACACTCGGGATCCTGGTAAATTCATGGGTCGTCCGGGGAGCCAGCAGCTCGCCGCCCCTTGTATGTCTGATGTGGCAGCAGGGGCACGAACGCCACAATTACAATGCACAACGGCATTTCTTGAGTTTGGGTGACACCTTGGACTAGAATGACAAAATTACATAGCGACTGATTTTTTCTTATTTATTTCAAATAAATTATAATAAATTAAATTATTAAATTTAATTTTCTAGCAACTGCATACAACAGAATGAGTGCATTTTCTATTTGACTATTATTTTGCACTACATTGCATAGACCTAGTAGGTTCTGGACGATTTCTATCCATGTGAAATATTCATGTAGGCTATACATGTATACATAGGCCTAATGTGGCCTACAGTCGAAGTTGTCAATAATTTTTTTAGTCAAATAACATCATATAACGCTATCTCTCACTGCGAGTGATACTTATGCCTACAAACAGCCATTTATACTACTTTTCAAACAATATCTGACTACAATACCACACAAGATGCAAAACTGCGTGTATTGAACTTCACGTACCCATTCGTGCCTTGCGTCCCCCAAATTGGGACAGCACTTCAGTGACAATATGCATGTGTTATATTTTAGCAAAATGAACTTGATCTAATTATTTATGTAATAGTATATACGAACCTTTGTGAAGCCAAAGACAGATCTGTAGAAATGCGGACACATTTTTTTAAAATAGGACGCGGAAAGTCCGCAATGTTTACATTTGCTAAAATAGGTCAATGGCGTGATCAAAAACATAATTTTCAGTCGATAAAAATATTTTTGATGCGCATTTTGTGTCAGAATCACTTTATCAGCATGTTGGCATAACGGTTATAACATTAAATTGCATCTTCAATGTTCAACTATAAAAACTAGTAATAAGTCTGTTTTATGTTCAATCAAAACAAAAAAACATGTATTAGCCGCTGAAAAACGTTTATGCACACATATCGGCTTTCGTTGTAAAAAAAACCCCAACATTTTCACACATTTTAATTTATTTTGAGCACTTCCGGTCATCAAGAGACAAATTATTTAATTATTTAGTATCATAAAATAGTCCTAAATGCCCTCTACAGAATGGCATAATTTATTTCTATTAAAAAATAAATTATGGATAAGTTATAATAGAAAAAACATGACAATTTTATGAAAATAAAACACCTTTATATATATTTTAATTTATTTTGAGCACTTCCGGTTGTCGAAAGACAACTCAATGAGCTTCGAAATGTAGCCCCACATTCCCTCTATAGAATGGTATAATTTGTGTCTCTTAATATTAAAGGGCGGAAAAGTTACAGACGATATTCTAGGGGTGGTGGTATCCACCCCCTCTGGTACCTTGGGTATATCGGTTGTAACTTTTGAACGGTAAGGGGCATCATAAAAACGTTTACCTCAAAATGTGTCCGAATGAACCCTCTACAGCTACCACTTTTTTCAAAATTTTATTTCAGACCGAACGCGTTTGATTTGCGAAAAACCTAGGGGGGTGGCAACCACCCCCCTCCCTGGGTAGCCCGAGGGTTAACTTTACTAAACTATTATCATCAGACAAGCTAAATATTATTTTTTAAACAGAGAATTCCATTCGGAGATGTCTTATACACACCTCTTTTAACGTTAGCAGGGCCATGATACGGGCTTGCTAAAGTTAAAAGGTGTGTTTTGCGTGCGTTTTTGCCTAAGACTATAAGCACTAAGATGATGAGGAAATTTGTTTGTATGACTACCTGAAATGCTACCATTGTTGTGCTGACAATCGAAATTTTCGAAGTTTGGGGGACATATATCTCTGCCTAAACCCTCCCCTGCTCGGCGCTTCGTGTCTCGGTGATCGTCATTCGGCCGCTCGTCCGTCCCCCCCCCCCAAAGTTCGGACCAGGTCTCCGCCTATGATCATGTGCATGCATAACTATATTGATAATAACCTAGCTGAAGAACCAAATAAGCATTCGCTACTCATAAGTGCGATAACAGCTTCCGCTGTAATACAGACGACGGCATATTTATAATATTATATAATATTTAATTTCGGAAGCATGGGCGGAGTTTGGTTGCCAGTCTTGGGGGGGCTAAAAAATTTATCGGCCCAAACCAGTTGGTGGCCTATTTTGGTCATCGATTTGAAAACCTCATAAAAACATACCATTTTTCGGGACAGTGACAGTTCTTTTGAAAAGTCCGTTGTTTTGAAATGTCCATAATTGCAATTATAATTTTAAAAAAGGTGTGCATTTGCAAATGTGTGCCAAAACTTTAAAAAAGTGTCTAATTGCAAATGTATGCTAAAACTAAAAAAAGTCCATTGTTTTGAAATGTTCATAATTGCAATTATAATATTGTTTAAAAAGGTGTGCAATTGCAAATGTGTGCTAAAACTGAAAAGTCCATTGTTTTGAAAAGTTCACAATTGCAATCATAGTAAAAAAAACGGTGTGCAAATTCAAATTTGTGCTAAAATTTTAAAAAGGTGTCTAATTGCAATTGTGTGCTAAAAGTAAACTAAAAAAGCCCATTGTTTTGAAATGTTCATAATTGCAATTATAATATTTAAAAAAGGTGTGCAATTGCAAATGTGTACTAAAACTGAAAAGTCCATTGTTTTGAAAAGTTCATAATTGCAATTATAGTAAAAAAGGTGTGCAATTGCAAATGTGTGCTAAAACTTTAAAAAAGGTGTGCAATTCCAAATGTGAGCTAAAACAAAAAAGTCCATTGTTTTGAAATGTCCATAATTGCAATTATAATAAAAAGGTGTGCAATTGCAAATGTGTGCCAAAATTTAAAAAAGGGTGTCTAATTGCAATTGTGTGCTAAAACTAAAAAAGCCCATTGTTTTGAAATGTTCAGAATTGCAATTATAATATTTAAAAAGAGGTGTGCAGTTGCAAATGTGTGCTAAAACTGAAAATTCTTTCTTTTTTAAATGTTCATAATCGCAATTATAGTAAAAAAGGTGTGCAATTGCAAATGTGTGCCAAAACTTTAAAAAGGTGTGCAATTCCAAATGTGATCTGAAACAAATAAGTCCACCATTTTGAAATGGTGATAATTGCACTTATAATTTCAAAAAGGTGTTCAATTCCAAATGTGTGCTAAAATTGAAAAGTAAATTGTCTTGAAATGTCCATAGTTGCAATTATAAAACAAAAAAGGCGTGCAATTGCAAATGTGTGCCAACACTAAAAAAGGTGTGCAATTGCAAATGCGTGCTAAAACTGAAAAGTCCATTGTTTTGAAATGTCCATAATTGCAGCTATAATAAAAACGGTATACAATTGCAAATGTGTGCCAAAACTAAAAAATGGTGTGCAATTGCAAATGTGTGCAAAAACTAAAAAGTCCATTGTTTTGAAATGTTCATAATTGCAATTATAATAAAAAAAGATGTGCAATTGCAAATCTGTGCTAAAACTGAAAAATCCGTTGTTTTGAAATGTCCATCATTGCAACTATAATAAAAAAAAGGTGTGCAATTGCAAATGTGTGCAAAACTGAATATTTCAGTTTTCTCAAAAACTTGACGTGCTGCAAAAACAACAAAACACCACTGCATTAAGCAGACCTTAATCTACTATAAGAAACAGCTGAAGTTTTTCCAGTCTCAAAAAAAGTTCAAATTTGTTGGCCAGTGTTACTGGAGTAATGTTGTGCAAACCAGCTTCGCAATTACCGAAGCAGCTGAGATCTGTGTCTCGCTCTCTCGCACAAGACGTGACACGCCATCTGGTGCAAAGTTTGATCCTGATCCGAATTGATACCTGCAATGTCGCCTTTGCTAGCTTGCCACAGCGCAATATCATTCGGCTTCAGGCGGTCATCAGTGCTACTGCGCGCCTAGTCCTGCGATTAATAAGTCCGACCATAATTCTACCGCGATCCGAGACCAGCTTCAGTGGCTTGGAATAGGCGAGCGCATCAAGTTCAAACTTTGCACTATGATGCACAAAATGTCTGAACAACCGCGCACCACCCTTCCACTGCATCAGATCGCTGGTAGACAATCCTAGTAGGTCACGTCTATGGTCGTCCAAGACCACCGAACTGCAACCAAAACTAAAACGAGTGATCGTGCCACCAGCCCACGCGCTTGGAACAGTCTTCCAGCATCAGCTCAAGAAATAAAAACTCAATCTGATTTTAGAAAACAATTGACGCTGCACCTGCTTCCGGGCTGTTTGCATTTATGCTAAACTTTGACAATAATATAATTAGGCTATGTTTGTAAAGCATCCTAGAAGTAGCTCTCTACCGACGATGCTATATAAATTGTCTTGATTACAATGGCAAAAAACATGAATCTGGGCCTTCTTGGGGGGGGGCTTAGCCCCCCCTAGCCCCTGATAAACTCCGCCCATGATCGGAAGTTCTATATGGCGCCTCGCCGCCTCTTCAATGTTATGCTACTCAGAAGCGCTCCCGGTACAACCACGGCTGTATGGAGAATCAATCAAAGTTAATTGTAGAATAAATTCTTTACCTAGATTTGCAGACATCTCTGTTTCTCGTTTTCTGTTTGTTAGTCACGAAGTCCCGGCAAATGACCCCAGCAGAGGAGGCACAGTACAGGCTGAATGCGCAGAGCGACTTTAACTTCTACAACACGGATAAAAATGGCTACGTTGACCTACGGGAGATGTTGGCGCTTTACCGATGGAGTGAGCAGTTTCATGAAAATCCAAATGACCCGTTTGTGTGGGATATCATGAAGTACTGCGATGTGAGTTTAAAAATAGATCTCCATCGACCAACTCATCGTCATAATAATCATCAGATATAATCATAATATTGTGATTGAGGGAGGATAGATGAATGGAATGGTGGAGATCAGAAGTACGTGGGTTCGATGCTCGTTTGCCCAATTATTAGAGGCAGCACATCACAGATGGTGGAGAAGAATTCTACGGGAATCATGGCGCGATAGGGTAACTAACAAAACAGACAGACAGACAGAGACAGAGATGCATAGTCAGAGAGAGACAGACAGACAGACAAAGAAATAGACAGAGATACACAGTCAGAGACAGACCGAGAGAGTAAGAGAGAGACAAAGACAGAGAGACAAAGACAGAGACAACCGTCGCCGTAACCGTCGTCGTCGCCTTCATCTTAATCATCAGAGCTTTAACCTAATAGACTTTCTAGCTAGCGCTTTTGACTCCTGTGCTTCCACTTTCTGTCAATAGGCATTCATATCGTCTCGTGATACAAATCGCGATGGAAAGGTCACCTTAGACGAGTGCTACCTTGCTGAGCTGACTCAGCTGAGAGAAAACGGTATTGAGTTATAGGAGTGCCTCAACCATGCTACGCCGGTCAAGGTCAAGTTTAAGAACGATGAGAGTTTTATGCATACCTGTACACATACATGTATCTTCTGTTTAAAGCAGAAAAATCGCAGTCAATTCAGTGCACGATGTGTTATGTTATAAACTTTGGTATGATATGATTTTTCGGTGTTTAGATCAGCCCTTATTATTATCTATTAGGTGGTGACCCGACAAAAAATCGCTCAGGCAAAATAATGCGCGCAGGCAATTATAGCGCGCAACAATAATAAATCAACAAAATATTATTATTAGAACGAACATTTAATTTTAGTTGAACTTAACCCATTTTGGACCAAAACTTTATAAAGCAAAATTTTTAAGAACTGTGTTGATATTTTGGACCTAAAAAATAATGTTTGAACGTATGCATATTGTTTTTTGGCAAATCTCAAATAACATATGCAAAACGGCATATGTTCGTTTTACGAACATTGGGCTAATAGGCTACTGACAACATGCGCCATATCGAACAAGCATGAAATGCCATTGCAACATAATAAAGTGTTAAAAATGGATAACTGCAGAAAAAATCGTTTGAAATGTAATGTTTTAAGCTGCAAATAATGTACTCACATACCTGTATCCGTACATATATACAAGCATACATTCATAATACATGCATACACGCATATGTACGCACATCCGAACTTACGTACATACATACATACATGCATGAATACAAGCATACATACATGCTTACATAAATACATCCATACATGCATTCATTCATACATACATTACGTACATACATGCATGCATACATGCACACATACATACCTAAGTACGCCCATACATACATATATGCATGCATGCATAAATACATACACACATACATAGTCACATACATACATACACAGTTACATACATACATACATCATCCATATATACATACATATTATACATACATACATACATACATACATAGATACATACATACATACATACATACATACATACATACATACATACATACATGCATACAAGCATACATATATACATATATACATACAATTCCATACATAGTACATACATACATACATGCCTGCATGCGTGCATAAATACAAGCATTCATACATACATACACACATTCATACATGCGTGCATACATACATACATAGATACACACATGCATACATGCATACGTACATACATATACACATGTATACATGCATACCATAATACACAATTGTGAGTTGGTTTATACGTATACATTCACAGTTGCATACATACACACATACATTACATACATGCATACTACCTACATACATACATACATACATACATACATACATACATACTTACATGCATACATACATGCATACATACATATATACATACATACATACATACATACATACATACATACATACATACATACATACATACATACATACATACATACATACATACATACATACATACATACACACAATTGTGAGTTGGTTGATACATGACTTGTAGCTAATTCAGGCGTATGTAAATCAACGTTGACTAGACTTGACGCGTCAGTAGCCTATTGGACCAATGTTCGTAAAACGAACATGACCCAGATATGAATTTTTTACAACTCCGTTTTTTGCAGTAAAATTATGCAAATCACATGTGCTTTGTGCAAAATATGTGCACTTTTTAAATGCACATCAACTTTTGCGATATCACACATCAGACCAAAATAACAAATTTGTAAACAAAGGACGGCGAACATACGTAGTTTTGCAGTTTTTGGCATAAGTTAAAATCAATTCAAAACTTGAAAAACTATAATTTTTTGCATTCCATCCGACAAATCAGTCTTCCTACTGACATAAAAGCACCTTTACCGGAGATTATGTGATGGTGTCACCCAATGTGAGATCTTCAAAAAAGATGTTCGTAAAACGAACGATGGTCCAAAATGGGTTAACTTAGCTACGGACGACAAAACATTAGAGCAATGCAACATTATTTAGGTTTTTAGACTAAAAATTGTCGTGAATGTCCGTTAGTAGGCTACTATAAGTAAAATGCAAGCAGGCAGATGAAGACAAATGAGTCACAAGACAGTAGAAATAAGCTACGATCTAATAAAACTAGGCTAGAAATTGTCGTTCAATTTCTTAAAGTTGATAATCTAAGCGAGTAATATAGTAGAGAATAGAAATAAACTAGAATCTAATAAAAAAAAGGCTTGAAATTGTCGTAGAATTAATTTGCAAGAATTTTGACAACTCTGTAGTTAGACGTTAATTGGACAATATTTCCGTTTAATTCACATGGTCCTAGTGTATATCGTATTAACCTTTCCAATCATTTACGCTTAGCTAGACCTGGGAGTCGACCCCAATAAGTCGACCCCAGTCGACTTGGTGATCCCAAGTCGGGTCGGGTCGTTTCTGTTCACCGCAACTGACCCTAAGTCGAATTTTACAGAGAGAAGTCACTTGAAGTTGTTTTTACCACAAGTCGACTTAAACCGACTTAAGACACAGACATAGATAAATTTGTCACTTCAAACCAATGATCGTGAGACCAGGACAACATTTAAGCAGCTTTTACAAGAATGAGTGAGGCCTTTGCTAAACTATATTAGCCTATACTGTTTATTTTACCGGTAGGCTATCGTGCAGACTTCCGTTTGCGATCTATTTATATAATTTGTTTTTCTATGCTTAAACGTCACGCTTAGGCATGCGCTTAATTAAAATTACCAAGACATGAGCATGAGCAAATCAGTGAACTTCCAGTGGTCAGTGAATTCGGCGCAAAGAAAGAAGGATCTGCAAGGCCTGCTGATGAATCGATAGTTTGGCGCTAGGCCTATACTTTGGTACGCTGTATCTGCAGTTGTCTGCAGACTGGAAAGCTATTATATATGAGCCAATTAGAGAATAAAAGACTTTACTGTCAGTGAGTAAGCCTAGGCTACTATAGTAGTAGCCTACTGCCGAATGATGCGCTTGCAGTGCTATTTGCTAAATTGCAGAATGATGTTAGTGGCCGAATAATTATGACAACGGAATTTACAAATTATCTTCATAGCACGCCATTCAGTGGTTGTAGGACACTAGCCCCCCTGGACATTATCCCCCCGGACATTGTCCCCCCGGACATATTCCCCCCCGATTTTGTGTAGGACATTAGCCCCCCCGGACAAAGTCCCCCCTATGTGCAAATAATGCCGTAACCGATAAGACTTGACACTGGCATTCACATGCAAACGAAAGTGTCATTTAGGTCCTAATTGTATCAATAGGCCTAGGCCTAGACTTAGATTTGAAATGGACGAATGGGAATCGTATGTAGGACCTAGGGCCTATACAGTCTATTTGTTTAGTGTCTCACAACAAAGATTTGTTAACGTCAGTTAGGCTATGTCTTGTTAGTGTCAGTTATGGCTACAACAAAGGTTTATTAACGACATTTACGTATGAGCCTCGTAGACTTCTTTAATAGCGTCGTTTCAGACCTTTAAAATGTCTTATAATATACATATTAAACCTTCAATTAACTTAGCATATTGCTACAGGATGTTAAACTAATGTGTGATGTATAGATTTTCATATAACATAGGCCCATTAATTACATTTTGTGCATTACTTTTAGGTAATGCTATCATACACTGGGGGGGATAATGTCCTACCCCGGGGGGATTAAAGTCCGGGGGGGCTAATGTCCGGGGGGGACAATGTCCGGGGGGATAATGTCCAGGGGGGCTAATGTCCGTTCCCCCCATTCAGTGCAACCAATTCGCGGTACCATGCACATTTTATCTTAGACCTAGCGCGTTTTACAAATTTATTCAATATTAATATTACTAATAAAATTAATTTCGTTTAGGAGCTTTCACCATAATTATTGGTTATTATGCTTGGTTGTGTATCAATGTTGACTTATTATAAATATTCGATTTTCAACATTCCCTAACACAGCTACCTTAAAAGGCGTGGCATATATTCAAATGAAAACCGTTGGTGAAGGATAATTATCATCCGATCAAGTCAGAGCCACACGGTAGTCCTACCAACAGAAAAACATGCGTTTATTATTGCTAGCCATATCCGATGTCATGCGATCCGACATGGCTTCACTTCCTCTGTCGTCACACTGTTGAACCCATGACGATCGAAATAGGAATGTCTTCGATTAATCATCTGTTTAACAGGTCTCAGTGACAAATCGAAATATTGAACGTTTTCAGCGTTTTTAGACAACAGACACCTTTTTAACGCTCTATCACAATATTATATAGGTGAGAATTGACTGAGTTATCCAATTTTTACTTTCCGGATTCAAATTATTATTGGGTCGGAAGATCCCATTTAAAAGGTGTCAAAGAGCGAATTGGTCGTTAATCAATATTATAATGTAATTTCTGCGCCCGTCATAAAATCATGGTACCTAACGCCGATCTTATACTTTGCGTTGCTCAACATAACAGATCTGTTATTTAGTGATAAGTATTTATTTCTTGGTGCCTAGTCCTTTCAGTGCAGGTCTGAACATAACAGATCTGTTATTTAGTGATAAGTATTTATTTCTTGGTGCCTAGTCCTTTCAGTGCAGGTCTGAACATCGACCAATGCAAATCATACACAACTCCATGTCCATCGCCAGTTCTTCGGCCTCCTCGCATGCCATATCCAGACTTCTCAAGTCAACATTGATGGTGTTCTGTCTCGTGGTTGAACGATTAACGTCGGTTAGGTCTTGAATACGCACTTCGTTCTCCTGCTAACCGGGAGCTTCTAGTTCAACTCGTTAGAAGGCCTGACTCAACTAGGTCGCATCGGGCATTCTATAGTATACAGGGTGGGCAAAAAGCTACGTTATTTTCAAATATTTTGTGAAATCTGGCCATCATGTGTAAATATGAATTGTCTGTATGCCTGTAAAATTTCATTTCGAAATTCTTACTTTTGGTCAAGATATTGGCAAAAAACCATAGGGGGTCTTTTTTGGCCCACCTTGAAGATAGTTAGCCCGTTCGCCTGGCACGTAGTAGTTTCCGTGTAAAGATACCGTGCGATGATAAAGTTCGCTACCATCGATCTACCTCAATGTCCGGACCGGAGACTGGCAATTGCAGAGTTCAAACAGGGGCGGGGCTACAAGTGTTTTGAATGAATGAAAGAGTTAGTTAGTACAGATAAAACCTTTCCAAACACTCGAGTGGGGCGCGGTGGTGTAGACGGTATGTTCGTCGCCTTGCAGCCGAAGGGCTGCAGGTTCGAATCCATCTCAAGTCGCCGCGTAGGGACCTTGGGCAAGTCCTTCACTCGCAATTGCTCAGCGCTTCGGCCTGAAACTCCGATGCAGTGTCCGCTCTGTAGTCGGGAGCGCCTCTGAGCAGGGAGCTTGAAGGGGCGCTTTAACAAGTGCACATACAAAAACCTCGATACTACGTGTTAAGAAGTTTCTTTTCGACACCCTTTATTTGTTTTATTCCGAAACTATATATAAGAAAATTCAGCAAACATTGATACATCATTTCTAATTTTTTTGTGAGAGATTTTTCACACAAAGTAGAAACTCGACTCTCTGAAGAGCTGTGACATATTTCATGTGATGAAGTGATACAGTGATAAAAGTTCTTAGTTTTAACACCTGAACGTTGTTTTTAAACAGGTTTTATGTGTTTGAGACCTGAATGCCCCTATGTTGTTTGAACTTAAGACAAATTTATTCCACATGATTCGCAACGTAAAACTAGTCTAGCCTTCCTTGCGGCAGGTTCAGACCTATTTGAAAATTCAGAATGGCATCCTTGGTGGGCTCGGTCTCAACATGAAATCTTAAAAATGACCTGGGTCTATACAAATAGAGACATCCATAGAAACGCTGTATCATCGACTTCATATTTTTCGGCCTCGGCATATGACTCGCATAGTATGTCGTCTCCCTCGAGATCTGTTCTTTCAATCGAATGAGTACAGTGTAAACGCCTTAGCGACTTCAAAATTTATCATCATACACTTTTTATCGTCGATAGAGAAAACGTCTGCAGTTGGTCAGTTACCGCTTATCTCTATCTATAAGAAATGATGTGGTTGTCTTTGTCCAGATTGCACGCTCACAGTTTTGCAGATGTACTGACCTGAAACATTGCACATAGATAAACGTTCACCCAGGCCATCCAAGTAAGCTATTTTCAGCTCTTTATTCACTTTAAACTGCATAATTGTACACTGTAACCGGTTGCGGTCTGTCAGTCGGATTGTTGAATAAAGAAAATAATAATTATTATTATTATTAGAAAAAGTTGAATAACGTATCTGAAGAGCCTCCAATTTAGACACCTTTAAAGCAAGTTGAGCATTTGCTATAAATAATTTTTGTTTTGCAGAATTCAAACATTAACACAAAATTTCAGCCCATCACGGTAATGTCAGGTACTATTATAATAGTACCCGAGTCGCCAAACATCAAAAATAAATCAGGAACTAGCCGCTGCGAACAGTACAGTGGAAGTGCCAGATCAGCGCCTTGTCAGACGAGGAAGTGAATGCTAACTATCTCCGTTATGACACAGTGTCGAAAAGCTGCAACTAACCAGATTCAGAAAAGAGAGAAACACTAGAATACAAATGAATATTTGATAGGCATCGACAGCAGCAAATTCATATTTTCAATGTCTGGAATGGATTCGACTAAATTACACATCGAGTTTAAAACACCTTCAGACAGTGCATGAACGTGCCATACGTGTGACTTGCTTGCTATGATTGCAATTGTAATCGTACATTTATATAGCGCCACTTCAAGAGAACTCCTCAGAGGCACTCCCGACCTGACACCAAACCACAAAGCATATAGGACGGTCTGATAGTACAAAATTGATAATCAAGGAACAAAATATATTGCAATCGAGTGAAAGTACATAATATCAAATTGGAATGGCGAAAAATAAATCGCGCTAAAGCGAACGTTTGCCCCCACCTCCTCTATCCCAGCCTGGTAATGTGCAAGCTATTATTAGACGACATGCTGAGATGAGGTTCTTTGTCTTTATACCGTACTAGATGTTTTACCCGGCGTTGCCCGGGAATTTTGTGGTTTTTAACACTACTAAACCATCGTTGACCGCTAAATTTCGGGTTTCGCCAACCCTCCACCCAACCCCGCTTTCCCAAAAGCCAAACGTGATTCACCCGTGCGGGGCGCTGCGGAAATTATTACTGGGCAAGTATGACGTCGTGCCGACTGTAGACTCTTTACTGATTATTGATGAAATCTGTGTTAAAATGCTATTGATGAAATCTGTCTTAAAACGCTATTAACTCGATTTCTAAAGTGAAATTTAGGGTTTTAAAGACTACTCCACTGTTGTACCCATCGTTGACCGCTAAATTTCGGGTTTTCGCCAACCCTCCACCCCACCCCGCTTACCCAAAAATCCAAACGTGACCCGCCCTTGCGGGGCGCTGCGGAAATTATTACTGGGCAAGTATGGCGTCATGCCGACTGTAGACTCTTAGCTAAATCGTAACGTGAGCGATTATAGATGAAATCTGTCTTAAAACGCTAATAACCCGATTTCTAAAATGAATTAAGAGCTGAAAATAGTCAATATGACATGAAAGTTTGGGTAAGAATCGATTGGATATTTTTTTTTAAACCGACGCTCTGTCATTTCCGAGCCTATTCTGGGACGAAGAGTAAAATCCGGACATACAAACATATGGAAGGACAAACTTTGAGAAATATATTAGAGATGACTTCGGAGACCAATGGCGTTGATAAGAATCAATTACGCTAGTGACAGCTGCTATCAATGCAAGTACTGAGACCAAGGCCGTATGTAGGGAGTTGGGTGTTTGAACACCATCACCACATCAATGAAATTATATTTCGAAAAAGAAATGATGCATTTACTAACATTCGATGTAAGAACTAATGGGGATTTAATTTCGAAGCTTTTATTTCTATGTGCAATTTTCAAATAGATTAGAACATAACGATGATCTAATCATGATGATGATCTAATCATGATGATGATCTAAACATGATGATGATCTAATCATGATGATGATCTAATCATGACGATGATCTAATCATGACGATGATCTAATCATGATGATGATCTAATCATGATGATGATAATTATAATCATGATGATGATCTAATCATGATGATGATCTAATCATGATGATGATCTAATCATGACGATGATCTAATCATGATGATGATCTAAACATGACGATGGTCTAATCACGATGATGATCTAATCATGATGATGATCTAATCATGATGATGATCTAATCATGATTATGATCTAATCATGACGATGATCTAATCATGACGATGATCTAATCATGATGATGATATAATCATGATGATGATATAATCATGATGATGATATAATCATGATGATGATCTAATCATGATCAGGGTTGCCAGATCTCGGCAAAACTTTGTCGCGAGATTTCGAAAAAAAGTCGCGAAAATCGCGAGACCGTCGAGCTTTTCTATTTTCGACCGCAAAAATTTTTGACAACCAAATGAAAAAAAAGGTCGTCGGAATTTTTTGGCTCTTTGTCTGCTTAAAAAATGCAATTTTTACGTGAATTCTCCCGTTTTCCCCCATTTTTCACTCGACGAAATCGCCGATGACTAAAAAAAGTCGTCAAAAAAGTCGCCCCGGCGACCGCAAGGCAACTGAAAAGTCGCCCAAAAAGCGCGAGGTTGCGAGAACAAAATTTTCAGTCGCGAGTGCTTTCAAAAGTCGCCCAATTCGCGCTTTTCGCGACGACCTGGCAACTCTGATCATGACGATGGTGTGGAAGATGCATTGGTCAATTGCTTCGACTGCTTGTCGTCTTGCTCAAGATCAAGAAATCACCCCACCCACTACCACCAAAGAAAATTCTAGAGTATTCAAACAATGTATGAAAATAACATTATTATTGCGTTAATAAGCTATTATTTAGGGGTGTCTAATCAGAGTTCCCTATTTTCAACGTTTGGGTGCATAGCGATATCTAGCAGCAGGGTTTCTTCCACCAATCAATACAGTTAGACCGATGAACAGGATTTTTAATCTCAGCAGGTCATAATATTCATTATTTACGAAGCATTGCGTCAGTACGAGTATTAGTGTAGAAAAATAACAGAGAGGGCCTTACAATGGTAGACAAGGTAGGCGTTGGGGTGTGAAGGGAAGGCTTTGCTATGGAACCTTAAGCAAGACTAGGGAGGCTGAACCCCCCTCAAAGTCACGACAATTATCACCGTGTATGGCTTACAATGGAAGCTGGATTTTCTAGAAGCCTAACCTGACGCCAAGATGCTGTGCGGGTTGTAGGCCTACGTGTACCCTCCAGGGGCGGATCCAGGGGGAGCCAATCCGGCCATGGCCCCCCCATTTCAAATCTCCATGGGACGTGGCCCCTCTCCATCCATGGTCGCCCAACAAATTTTTCGCAGGGTTTCAGTCATGACCAGGAGAATTAATATAGAAATGTAATCAAAACCTATATTAAACATAATATATAAATGTAATTAAAATCTAATCTAAGCCTCTCACGCAATTGCATTGTCTTAATATAAAGCAATTTATTTACCATTAATAACAGCTAATAGGTCAATATTGCATGCTCTATGAAATAGCCCTACAATAACTATTATTCACTATTATTATTTATGGAGAAAGTCTCTGGATATGGCCCTAAGACAGGCATAACATACATCCATAACACAGTCATAAATCATGGATATAAATATATATATATAATACATAATTATATATATATATAATTAAAATTGATCATGAAAGTGGATTTCAATGTTTTTATTTCACAATGCAATTGTGTGAGACGTTTACAAGTCATTTGAGTCCCTGATTGAAGTGAAGGCACTGTACAGTTGGTTGACTGTACAGTGTACAGTTGGTTGACAAAGTTGCATTGCAAATGTTGTTTGGTAGACTGCATATATATATATATATATATATATATATATATATATATATATATTTATATATATACCCCAGCAACATAATTTTTTGAATTTCCACACCGCTATGGTAGCTTTTTAGGATGTCATTTTAGCGACAGAGTATAGGAGACTCATCGTGGAGAGACAAACAGACATAGACAGATTTTTGGATCAACTAATCTAAACACCGTAACAGACCTTCAATTTTATACATCAGGTGTCAAGGCCGCAGCTTGGGGGATGTTTAGGGTGTTTGAACACCCCCAAAATGGAAAATGCGAAAGAAATTAATTTAATGCATTAACGAGCACATGATGTAAAATGCATGAAATTAAACAATGAGAACACGAACGGAAATGAAAAATGGTAAAAAATAATTAACTAATTGGTCATATTTTTTAAAAATTTGGTCGATGACTAAAAAACATCAGTTTTTGGGAACGGAAATTCAACACCTTTTTTAAAGATTTTGGACGATGACTAAAGAGAAGATTTCGGACGGATGAGTTGAACACCTTTTTTAAGATTTCGCACGGAAGACTAGAAAAGACATCAGTTTTTTAGAAGGATAATTGAACACATTTTTTAAAGATCATGCACGGCAGCCTAAAAGAAGTCATCAGTTTTTTTGGGAATGAACACCTCTTTTTAGATTTCGGATGGATGACTAAACAAAGTCATCAGTTTTTTGGGAAGGGCATTTGAACACCTTTTTTTGAATATTTGGAACGTATGACTAAAAAAGTCATTTTTTTGAGAGAAGAAAATTGAACACCTTTTATAAGATTTCGCACGGAAGTCATAATTAAGTCATCCGTTTTTTCAGAAGAAAAATTAAACACCATTTTTTTAAAGAATTCGGACGAATGACTAAACAAAAAATCAGTGTTTCTAGAAGGGAAATTTAACACCTTTTTTACTGTTTTGCGGATGACTAAAAAAGTCATTTCTTTTTTGAGAAGAAAATTGAACACCTTTTTTAAAGATCTTGCACGGCAGCCTAAAAGAAGTCATCAGTTTTTTTTAGAATGAACACCTCTTTTTAGATTTCGGATGGATGACTAAACAAAGTTTTCAGTTTTTTAGAAGGGAAATTGGACACCCTTTTGAAGTTTAGGAAATAGAGATAAGGTGATACTAGTGCCAAAAAAATCTGCTCATGTTATATAATTACAAATAAGTCAGAAGTTATTCACTACAATAACCCAGCAACAGCAGTACAAAAAAGGGTGTTCAATTTTCCTTCCAAAAAACTGATGACTTCTTTTTGTCTTCCGCCAGAATTCTTCAAAAAAGGCTGCTGGACTCGATACAAACAGATATTTTTAATATTGTATCGTATGAATTAATATTAATATTAAAATTGTGTATATTTTTAATCAGTACTGAACAAATTGAGTAGTTTTGCTAAAATGACATCTAACAAGGGCACTGTTGCAGTGTGGAAACTTGAAAGCCTATTTTTAAAGTATAGTCTATATATTATTGAGATCTTATGGCACGCTTATAAGCACTGAAAAGTACCGCTATTTTGCTAAGATAACAGCTTAAAATGCTACCATTACAATGTGAAAATCAAAATGTTTCTGGTGGGGAGGGGCATATCCCTCCCCATGCCCCTCCCCAACCACTCTCGGCGATACGCGCCTCATGGTTGTCTTCCAGACGGTCCATAATCTACCCTTCCACAAACCTCAACCCCCCCCATAGGGGGGACTAAATGAAACTCTGGTTTCGACCAAACGACTAAAAAAATTCCGACCCAAGACAACAAAATTTGGCCCCCCCCTTCGAAAATTTCTGGATCCGCCCCTGGTACCCTCCACGGTTGCTTAAACGTTTTGAATTTCCACACTTTAATGCCAGCATTAGAAGCGTTCATCTTAACAAAAATGCCAACTGCTTCAGTGCCGATAGTCATGGTTTAAGTGTCCCCTCCCATTGTTTGACTTTTGCTAAATTTCCACACTAGCCTATGACTTTATAATAACATTTCACGCTGTCAGCTAAACAAAATTTATAATGATTTTAATACATGTAATAATATATTTATGAAATATTGGAGGCAGACCCTTTGCAGTTCCGTCCTTCCCCTCATCCATGTCTCCGCCCAATGGTCTGGCTAACCAGTCTCATCAGTTGCAATTCGGATTCCAAACCTAAGTGCACTGTAAAAACAAGCTCACAATGAGAGAAGAATGAATGGTGAGTTCTAGAAAGGGAGCAGAGCGTCAAGTGGCGACCACTCCAGTCTCCAGGTCGAGTGGACTACCACCGAGAAAGCACGGGTTCTCCACAGTTGAGGTGCATGAAACAAATCCGATCAGTGAGTTACGTTACTGATTACGCTCGTCCCCAGTATACTCAAAATCTTCGTATCGACACCTTTAAATCGTGCATTCTTTTGATATTATATAAACAAAAACATCAAATCGTTGTATAATCCTGGGTTCGCTGTCGACATAAAATCTTTAAAACGATCTGAGCCTATAATAATATTATACTAATAATTTCTCGGCCTCAGCATAATGACTCTCTGCATAGACTGTCGTCTTCATCGTCGTCTGTTCTCTCAATCGAATAAGTTCAGTGTAAATTCCTATAGACGACTTCGAATGACATTAAACACCTTTTTTTATAATCGATAGAAAAAACATGTGCAGTTGGTCAGTATCTGCTTATCTCTCAATAATTATTGCATTAGACACCAGATTTGACGAGGGATTATGGTACCGTCCAACTATTCCGAGGGTACACTGTTCCGCATTCCACTATTCCGAATTATTGCATGGTTTCAGCGTTGGTGGAAAACAAGTTGGATTGACGAAAAGATATCTTGCGAAATAGAAGTCGGATCGATGAAAATAATTTCTCATTTAATCGAAGTTGGCCAGTTGAAGAGATTTTCTTGCTGAAATGGAAGCTGGATTGATGAAAAAACCTCTTAATTAAGTAAAAAAAATTGTATATTGATGAATGATAACAACTTAGTACACACTACACAGCTTGTCTGACTCACTTCCATTCGCTGAAGAACAGTGAAGAAGCACTTGAAAACTGTTCTTTTTGACCGTGCTGTAGTCGGAAGCACCTCTGAGTAGTTTTTTCTTGAAGAGGTTCCATACATATACTCGAATGAATGAATGAGTTTATCATAATAGTCGTATAACAGAACAATGCTCGCAATAGTGGACCCTCTGAATAGTGAACCCAAACCAGGGCTTATGACAACAAATGCCGCTGCCCTCGAAAAAAATTGTTTGGCATGTTTTTCCGATGTTATGACAAAGTAAGTAAGTAAGTATATTCTTTAATATAACCAGCTGCAAAACAGCACTCTGGTGAACAATTATCACAAGTAAAATTCACATAAGACATCAAAAACTATAAAGACAAAACAAAGTAATTAGTATGTATACAGCATTCCAGTTACAAAATGTTTTCCTCATCTGACTGTCTGCTTTTCGTAACACTCGGTCATGATGCCTGGGTGCAAGTTATGATCCGTTTGCCTCGCTGGGGATCAAATCTTAGATGACATGGACTGGTCGTGTCAGAAAACAAACGGTTATCAGTATGACGACACAGCTCTTGAGTTGTGAGTTTTTGTTTACTGCTGTGCTGTAGCGACTTGCTTCTGGTTGTTTGTTTCTGTTTTAATGTTGTTTGATTTTCTCTTTAACTATGATATGTCGAATTAAATAATACAACAAAATTACACGATGGTTGATCATTAATGATACGATGAATTTAACAAAATTTTAATGAACAATTTGGAGCACAGTTGTTCAATATACCAAAAAATGTAATAAAATAGGATGATGACGACCTTTAACAAGATGCGAGATGCACATCACGCCCCAATGCTCACCCTTCCAACGCCATCTGACGAATGAAACATTTCACGGCAACAAAAGCCATAGTTCAAGTCATCTTAGCTTCTTTAGTTGACATCCAACGACACCCAGTAATAATAATAAGAAATAATATGGTATGCGACGACCTCCTATTTTCTTACTTCGAGCGTAATTAAAGTGAGTGGCGTAATAGCTGCTCTGTGTAGATGTCGGCTAAACGGGTTGAATTAAAAATGTTGCTCGATGTAGAATTTTATTAAGCATCCGAATGTGTTTAAAAGGTGTGTTATGTCATTCGTCATTTTGTTATAAATTACTAACAAGTACGAATGCGATGTCCGTCTTTACGTCGCAACAGAATCGATCCATTTTATCTTAATTAACTGAGACAAATCGAATCTAAAAATTTCTATAGCGCCATGTGAATGATCGTCAACATTTTCATGATATCAAATGAGCTGAAATAACTAGACCTATTCTGTATCAGTACGTATATCGTGCAAGAGTGTTTTCCGTTACTATAAATGAACCCCTTTCCAATGAACGACGACGACGACGATGATGATGACGACGTCGATGACGATGACGATAACGACGACGACGACGACGACGACGACGACGACGACGACGACGACGACGACGACGACGACGACGACGACGACGACGACGATGATGATGATGATGATGATGATGATGATGACGATGACGATGACGACGGCGATGACGATGACGATGACGAAGACGACGATGATGATGATGATGATGACGACGACGATCACGTCGAGTTGGAAGACCAGATGCATTTAATTGAGCAGGATGAGTCCGATGAGATAAGGGAGGAAATGCAGCTATTCAGGAGTCGCATTAAAAACGCAAATTCTCTGTGTTATAACATTTGGAAAAATGATTTTTAAGGTGTCTAATGACATCCGTCATGTGGTAGACTTTACATACAAGTACGTTAACATTCAGCATCTCCTACATTGCAGTCAATCAGTCCGCTTTAGTATTTTTAACCTAGGATCTATCTTATAATTTCTATAGCGCTAGTTTAATCGACATCGATTGTTCGGTTATCTCTACTGTGTTAAATTGCGTCCGTTTTTGTTGATTGACCAGTGAATTTAGCAAATGGAATCTATAGTTGCAATAGCTTCATATTCAACTGTCGTTTAACGACATCTTGTGTATAACTCAAAAGTTTCGACAGGATTCGAACAGTAATTGTAGAACGACGCAAAAGAGCAAAAACGTAAGGTTAGAACGCTTCTCTGGCAACAAATGATAAGGAAACTCGATGTCCACTACTATGTCATGCAGACAAAATTACATGTATAATGGCGTTAATCACTAGAAACAAATACAACCCTGTGATTTATTATTACACACCTTCAAGTCATAAAGACGGAAAATATAAATGAAAGCGCAATTTCCACTGAATCGCAGTTGTGTCCTAATATTCCGTTAAGGTTGTTATCCACGTCAGCAGCAGCTAAAAGTGTCGCTAGACAATAGATAACAAAATAAACATTTAGGTTATATTATCCGGAATTAGCAATCAGCGAAATAAGCGCCTGCTGATACATGTACATGTATGTGCATGAAACTTTCAAGAGTTGTCGCTAACTACTCAATTGTGCACGAAAACTGCTCTTTGCTAGGCAACCGAGTTGAACCGAAATTGATGCTCTTCATTCAAATTATTAGGTATTTGAGTTTAATGCAAAACCTCGGTAAATTTCTTGACGGAACTCTTTTAGACATATTTAAATTCATTTTTAAAAGGTTATACCCGTATACTATCATGTCGATTCAAATTTCCGGACGAATGCACGACCTTTTTGTTTCAATTCCTAATCTACCACCACCACCCTTGGATTATAGGCTATATCTTATCCGTCACTTAATAAGAAGAGAAACAAATTATGCCATTCTATAGAGGGAATGCGGGGCTACATTTTCATGCCAAAGAGTTTGTCTGCTGATGACCGGAAGTGCTCAAAATAAATTAAAACCCATTACAATTGATAAAATTTTCTTTAAATCTGCATGTTCTTTCGACTGTAACGACGGCCTCCTATTTTCTGACCTCGAGCGTATTTAAAGTGAGCGGTGTAACGATAGTGTGTAGGCCTAGATGTCGGCGAAACGACGGAATTTAGAACGGTGCTAGGAATTTAAAAGTGTGTGTACTATCACAGTGTAGTTGCAGTTTAACGTCACTGTGTGGTAACAAATACCCTTAGCGACGCCCTCCTCCTTTATCCAGGCTTGGGACTGGCACTGGCAGAGTGCGACCAGTGGCGGAGTTAGTATTTAAAAACGTTTAGATGTAAATTTTTATTAAGCATCCGAATGTGTTTAAAAGGTGTGTTATGTCATTCGTCATTTTGTTAGAAATTACTACCAAGAAATACGAATGCGATGTCCGTATTTTACGTCGCAATAGAGTCGATTCATTTTACATTAATCAACTGAGTCAAATAGAATATAAAAATTTCTATAGCGCCATGTCTTTGGTAGTCAACAGTTCCATGATATTCATTGAGCTGAAACAACTATTCTGTATCAGTGCGTAAATCGTGCAAGGGTTTTTCCGCTACCATAAATGAACCCCTTTCCAATTAACGACGACGACGATGATGATAGTGATGAAGATACTGATGATGATAATGATGATGATGATGATGATGATGATGATGATGATGATGATGGCGGCGGCGGCGGCGGCGGCGACGACGACGACGACGACGACGACGACGACGACGATGACGATGACGATGACGATGACGATGACGATGACGATGACGATGATTATGATGATGATGATGATGATGATGATGATGATGATGATGATGATGATGACGACGATGATGACGACGATGATGACAACGACGTTGACGACGACGACGATTACGACTTCGAGTTGGAAGAGGAGATACATCGAGAAGGATGAGATAGTTATAGTTATTCACGAGTCGCATTAAAACGCAAATTCTTTTGCTTATGACCTTTGGAAAGATTATTTTTAAAGGTGTCTAATGACATCCGTCTTGTGGCAGACTTTACCTACAAGTACGCTACATTGAGCTTCTCCTGCATTGCAATCTTGAAACTTCTTTTAGTCTTCGTGGCCTTCCTCTTGTTTAGCTTCGTTCATATCTTACTGACCGTACCCAAAATAATGGTTATACTAGATGATTCTCGCACCTCATGGGTTCCTGTTAAATTTGGAGTTCCTCAAGAATCCGTACTAGGTGCTCTTCTTTACATCTTGTTTAGAGCTGAAGAATGGTTGAATGAGTGAGATTTGTAACTAGCTGCGGTATGGCAGGAAGAACTCAATAAAACGGATATAATATTCATGGATTGATAGAAAGATTATGATTTTAGTAATTTACGATACATTGGTATCCACAACCAACTCAGAGTATATTGATGAGATTTCCATGCCTGCTTATACACCTTTAGATCATGCTGATAATATGATATAAATTATGTTGCTGAAACTTTTTGCCTTTATCCGATAATGCAAAAATAACAATAATTATATTTCAAAATTTTCTTTATTGAACAATTATGTTGACAGAACCCAACCGAAAACAGTGTACAGTTGAAACCAACTACCTTCATATACACAGATTCGATCAGGATTTCCTACAGTCAATGTTTACGCGGCCTGAATTGTATTACTGATGCCACTGTTTTAAAGTGTTTATCCGATTCTCTAAAATCTACAGGTCTTGCTTTATTAATTACGTTGCCAGAATAATGATAGAAACAGAGGAGGCAAAAAGTAATAATAGTTTCATTTTTCGTATATAAACGAGGCTTCCGTCAAGTTTTGCCATTATTTTCGACTTATAAGGTAAACGAATCCACTAGACGTCAAAGTCTTTCTAGAAATATATTATTGCACACATAATTATTATCATGTGTGCAATATTTTTCAGAATGCAGAGTGAAAGATACCCAAAGGTGGCACTGCAAGAATATGTGCATGGGAGAAGGAGAAGAGGCAGACCCAGGAAGCGATGGGTGGATATGACAGGACTGCCTTAGGATGGGATTAACCGTGGGAGATGCGGCGCGGAGAGCTGCACAGGACAGGGACGACTGGAGGCTGTCCATAAAGGAGCTGGTAAGTAAGTCAAGTGCAATATTTAACACAATTTGCCTACGTTTGAAAGCGCATCTCTCACCGTCACTCTTAAAGTTCTTAAGTGCTGTAGTACGCCGAGCAAATTTCTGTCCAGGGTAACGGCCTCTGTCGTCATAGATCCTGGTCAAATCGGATCCATCCATCACCGTCACTATCCTCAGTCAATAACCACCAGCTACCATGCTATTTTGTGACATGGACTACCAAAGGGCAGAGTGGTTACTAACTTCGCTGGATTTTGGAGTTGGTTTGATATGCTATCAATAATACAACAACTTTCAACTCGCCATTGCATTGACGCGTAATCATTCAGAGGCGATCGATTCAATTGTTGGTCGGAATCATATCTTTTGCGCCACTGATCACACTCTTGCAGTGCCAGTATAAAGCCTGTATAAAGAAGGAGGGCGTCGCTCATGATCTATGTTATCGCACTGTGTCGTTACTGCTCGTTATTTGGTAGTACCAGTCCAAAGGCTGAAGAAGGGAGGAGGGTGACACTAATCACTTTGTTACGACACAATATCGATGAACAATAACAAGAACCGTTGGCCAACCGATTTTAGGATTTGACTTTTAACTGCAAGTAATTCTATCTTAGATTGAAATCAATAATGTCGTTAACCATCATCCACTTTCCTGTGGTTCAGACGGATCCCAAACGTAATATTGCTAAAGGTGTAACTTTTAATTTGCTACGTGGCAAAACTTTAAGGTTTCGTGTAGGCTAATTGTGAGTCATCCATCGAACAATTATAAGTGCAAGCATTTATTGGTTTGGTAAATAATTTCACACAGGTAAACATTAAACAGTTCAATTGGGGTCCTGAGCGTCGCTCTCCCAGATGTTCAACTGGACCTCACAAGAACACACCTATTAAAATAAACTGAACATAATTACATACACATAAATTTTAGCAAACGCAGGCACACTTAGATAGAGAAACTAGTTATGATAGACACTTTCCTACAAAAATGGATCAGATTAATGCGAGATTTAATTAACAGGCATGATTGCATTTTGACGATTCAATAATACGGAACGGTTAGCTGAGGAAGCTGCAAATTACTTTCCAACGCGCAGTTGTTCCATGTGCATAGACTTGGTCCACAATATGTATGTCTTCTTCACTGAATTGTTAGATATGAGAAAGTAGTATCAAAACTAGAAACACATCAACTGTTGATTATACTTAATATTTTTGATGAATACAAATATAATCAATGAGACACATTAAGAAACACAGAGAGAGTCATCGCCAACTGAAATCTTAATCATCCACATAATACCCAGAAGTGGAATCCGATAACGACAGCAGATATGCATACACGTATACACGTATATTATGCTATGAGTTCTCTTTCGACTCGCTGGAACACGAAGAGCTAACTAATAGACTAAGTGGCCTCTGACACTCGTAGTAACTTCCATGCGATGAAACGAGCGTCGAATAAATTGCCAGTCAATATTTACCGCAACAGTTTCCGTTAATCGTTTCAATGCAATAATTATTGTGTTTCTTCTAAAATCTTTCTTAAAATACGCTTCTATTGGACAAGCAACTTAATGAAAAATTTGTTCATAAATGTGTAGAGAAAATTTAGAAAAAAATTATGTTGGAAGACTGTATAATGTCTCCAAAATAAACACTCCAGATTGATTCTTATAATCCAAGCGAACCCCACGTATACAAATACGTGACTTTCATAGCCAATATGGATGAGGGCTAAAAGAACACCTTTAAATAGCTTTTAATATTTTCTATATGTAGGCCTCTGGCATAAACTCAAATTACAATCATATGACTTGTGCCTGTTCAGATCATTTAGATCTCAAGTGGTTTGATGTATACTGTAACAGTCTTGGTGTTGCTAAATAATAAAATTTATAATTATTAATGACACGTTGCAACAGATGATCGAGTATCGTCTCTGGACATCTATAAAGCGCATCCCGCATATTCAACTACTCAGGTGTGCTCTCAATGCTAAAACACCGTGGAAAGAGAAAAGCCTTAAAGCAACGAGTGTATACGTGAGGAGGAGACACCATACATAAGACAAGCAGCGGGGTGGCAACTAAACGCAAGCACTTGCAAATCATCCTCTTTTCAATCGGTATGGGTCTACGAGTGCCCCGATGAGTATCTATTGAAAAGGCGTTATATTATTATGTGATCATATTTTTATATGCTTATCAATTTGTGTTCGGAATTGTCCAAACTCAGCATTTGCAACAAAGTTTTATATTTTGAGATGATTTTGAAAAATCAGGCACTAATGGGTTAAAGATCGTCATAGCAGATCTCGCGTATTCTGTTTATATAAGCGACCAACACTAAAATCGTGAATTGAGAATTACAAGTACCAGTTCGTTTACATTTGAATCACTAGATTTCTATTAATATTATTCAAGCAGATTTTGCTTAATTAATGTGATTGTATCTAAAATATTAGCCTGCTATCGCAGTGGTAGTCCAATGCCTGAAGACACGATGAGGGCGAAGCAGATCATCTTTGAAATGAAAAAGTAGTTTTAAGAGCAACAACTTCCCGTAGCCAATGGTTGACGTAATGTCAGCTCTACATGAACTGTGCTGTGGTATTGCTAGGCACACGAATTGCGCTGAATCGGAGCGAAGAGGAGTCTGCACCACAACGAAGAGAAGTCCCACAGAAACCGCCTGTAAACACCGCACCATTCCGAACATAAAGCATGCCCTTTGCATTCTCTCGCGTTCATTCCCTTCTCAATTTCCTGGGAGGACGACGTTGGTCGAAGCTCAGTGGTCAGAGAGCTGGTCAGTCAATCGAGAGGTACGGGGTTCAAACCCAGCCAGGGCAGAGATTTCTGCTCCATCTGTTCTCCTGTTCAACTTATGTTACATTCACTGTATGCCGTCGGTGGATGAATAAGAAATCTAGGAATCGGATTTGTCTCGTGAAAACCGAGGCCAAGTAAACGAAGTCGCCAGCGTTTAATAGTCATGACGTTGTCTGCATCACAACGTTGGCTACAAATACTGATGTGCAAATAAGCGAGTAAACAAGTAAGTGCGTATGCAATTCAAACATGGCCTCTCATCGCGAAAGAATTCACATTGAAGAGTTGGATAAAAATGATTTCTCCTATTATAGACACCATTGGTCGTCCTCGACTTTTCAACAAAAAGGCCTGGAAATTTAACGAAGGCGACAGCTATTATAAAAGCGTCAATTGTCTAAGGAATCCTTAAGACAGGTGAGAGAGCAGAGTGACGAAGACAATGTATGTCCTCATACACAAGGTATCTATAGATACTAGCGGGTAAAACTAGTAACAGGGTGTGCGATGTTTGCTTTGGACACCTTTAAAAGGCTACAAGGTATGCTATATAGTCGAAGAAACTGTATAAATTTATGGTTAAAGAATATGCCTTGCAACGCGCACAGCTCAAGTGCGGTCCTCTTCCTTGAGAAAGTTACCGTGTATGAACATTAAGTCCTATAATTATACACTGGCAACTGTTCAGTTATATCGATTGAATCGTTCGATATATTCAAGACTCGCACAATACTAGTGTCGAAAATAACAAACGAACGCCAGTTTCGTAAATATATCTTAATTAATTTCAGGACCGAAAAATTCATTCGCAGACTGCTGCGATTAATGATGAAACAATGACTATAAAGTTGTTTGCTAGATGCATTATTCTCAGGCTGCATTTTACTGCTTGCTTATAATCAGCTTAACGTCTCCCGTTGCATCAACGACTGGCGAAGGTTTGAGTTTTTTCTTCTAATAGTTGAACGCAATTCGCTCTATTTATATCACCTACTTTCATCGTTCTAATGGGGTGTTAACGATTAGTGATTATAATGCGTCAATTTATCGTCGCCGCAGATAAGTGACTTGCGTTATGGTATTAGAAGTATTTTTGCAGTATAAGACTGTGTGATAACAAAGATCACTAGCAACGCCCTCCTTCTTTGTTTAGGCTTGGGCCTGGAACTTGATAAGGCAGCGATGTTAAACTTGTAACAAGTCCATAGCCACTCGCGGACCTTAAGAGGCATGAAATAATTCCAATGCTACAATGTATGTGTCACTAAATAATTATTGGTTCAACGTTTGAACGAATCATCATCATCAATGTCCATGGGTTCATCGCCCGTAGGTGCTTGATGCTCTTTTGATCACCTCCTTCCATTTGTCCCTTTCTCTTGCTGTGTGGCTCAATTGCTGCAGTGATATGTTCCACACCATTCCGCGATGTCATCCTTCCATTCTCTGAAGGGATGTCCCCCTTTTGTTCGTCCCTTCCATAATGCCAAACACCAACGTTTTGAGTTTTCTGGAGTCGTCCATTCTGCATATGTGTCCAAACAGTTGTAATTATTTTCCTGCAGATTACTTTTTGCAGCAGAGTGTCTCTAAGTCCAATTCGATTGTATAGTTGTTCATTCGTCATCTTTTCTCTCCATCCGACTCTTAATACTTTTCGATAACATAAAAATTATTCTTTCAAAAGCCAGTATTCGTCTTTCAATTTCCTTGTTAATTACCCATGTTTCACATACGTATAATGCTCCGCTCAACACACAGGTATCCAGGACTGCCAGCTTAGTCTTGAACGAATACCTTATGTTATTATAGCTAAATTCTGTTTCAAATTGCGACTGATCGGAATCCAGCGGTTTAATTGGCCCTGAAAAAGTTATATCAAGGTGTTTAATTATAGTAACATAAATGTCTATGTTTAGCGACTCCTTATGCGTTCATGTCGACTTCACCTCACATCGATTACCGATCTGTGATTACTAGCAAATGAATGGACGGTTCGAGAGTTCAACGACATCATTATTTCTGATCAAGCGAATCACTGAATGGTCAACATCCAACGCAATTGTGGGTCGTTAGTAGATGATTATCAGAGATGCAATGCGATAAGAAAAGCCTGTCGTCGACAACGGTCTTTGTTATCATAAGCAGCTGCTGTCGTTCAATTCGTCATTAAGTAAAAGGAGCGCAAAGTTAAGATATGGATGATATCGAGAAGGCCATACATATAAACTGTCCTCAGAACTTCGTCGATGTCGCGTATATACAAGTCGTTGTCTTTTGCAACGAAAAAGATGCAGGTGAATTTCCTATCAGAATCCAGCACGAATTCCAGAGGGAAGATGATTCCACATTAAGGAACGAACAATAGCAAAAGCCCGATGCTCGGTAATTTGATGTTCTGGTAAATAAATAAACAAATAAATAAAAATAGCAACTAAAATAAATAAACAGGTAAACAAATAAATAAATAAATAAAACAAATCAATAAATAAACTAAAAATACACTAAAATGAAGAAAGATAGAAATAAATACCTGTTATACCATAAGAGCAAAAGCCGTTATCTTCATAATATTCATCTCGCTAAATGCGTTCTGATGATCGTCTTTATCTTGCGTTCATATTGAAAGCAAAAGCCGTTATATTCATATTCATCTCGAAAGCAAATACCGTTATCTTCATATTCATCTCGAAAGCAAACGCCGCTATCTCCATATTCATCTGGAAAGCATAGCCGTTATCTTCATATTCATCTCGAAAGCAAAGCCGTTATCTTCATATTCATCTCGAAAGCAAAGCCGTTATCTTCATATTCATCTCGAAAGCAAAAGCCATTATCTTCATATTCATCTCGAAAGCAAAAACCGTTATCTTCATATTCATCTCGAAAGCAAAAACCGTTATCTTCATATTCATCTCGGAAGCAAAGCCGTTATCTTCATAATATTCATCTCGCTCAATGCGTTCTGATGATCGTCTTTATCTTGCGTTCATATTGAAAGCAAATGCCGTTATCTCCATATTCATCTCGAAAGCAAAAACCGTTATCTTCATATTCATCTCGAAAGCAAACGCCGCTATCTCCATATTCATCTGGAAAGCATAGCCGTTATCTTCATATTCATCTCGAAAGCAAAGCCGTTATCTTCATATTCATCTCGAAAGCAAAGCCGTTATCTTCATATTCATCTCGAAAGCAAAAGCCATTATCTTCATATTCATCTCGAAAGCAAAAACCGTTATCTTCATATTCATCTCGAAAGCAAAAACCGTTATCTTCATATTCATCTCGGAAGCAAAGCCGTTATCTTCATTTTCATCTCGAAAGCAAAGTCGTTATCTTCACATTCATCTCGAAAGCAAAGCCGTTATCTTCATATTCATCTCGAAAGCAAAGCCGTTATCTTCATATTCATCTCGAAAGCAAAAGCCATTAACTTCACATTCATCTCGAAAGCAAAAACCGTTATCTTCATATTCATCTCGAAAGCAAAGCCATTATCTTCATATTCATCTCGAAAGTAAAAGCCATTATCTTCATATTCATCTCGAAAGCAAAACCGTTATCTTCATATTCATCTCGAAAGCAAAGCGGTTATCTTCATATTCATCTTGAAAGCAAAGCCGTTATCTTCATATTCATCTCGAAAGCAAAGCCGTTATCTTCATATTCATCTCGAAAGCAAATGCCATTATCTTCATATTCATCTCGAAAGCAAAAGCCATTATCTTCATATTCATCTCGAAAGCAAAAACCGTTATCTTCATATTCATCTCGAAAGCAAATGCCAATATCTTCATATCCATCTCGAAAGCAAAGCCGTTATCTTCATATTCATCTCGAAAGCAAAGCCGTTATCTTCATATTCATCTCGAAAGCAAAGCCGTTATCTTCATATTCATCTCGAAAGCAAATGCCATTATCTTCATATTCATCTCGAAAGCAAAAGCCATTATCTTCATATTCATCTCGAAAGCAAAAACCGTTATCTTCATATTCATCTCGAAAGCAAAGCCGTTATCTTCATATTCATCTCGAAAGCAAAGCCGTTATCTTCATATTCATCTCGAAAGCAAAGCCGTTATCTTCATATTCATCTCGAAAGCAAAGCCGTTATCTTCATATTCATCTCGAAAGCAAAAGCCATTATCTTCATATTCATCTCGAAAGCAAAGCCGTTATCTTCATATTCATCTCGAAAGCCAATGCCATTATCTTCATATTCATCTCGAAAGCAAACGCCGCTATCTCCATATTCATCTGGAAAGCATAGCCGTTATCTTCATATTCATCTCGAAAGCAAAAGCCGTTATCTTCATATTCATCTCGAAAGCAAAAACCGTTATCTTCATATTCATCTCGAAAGCAAAAGCCGTTATCTTCATATTCATCTCGAAAGCATAGCCGTTATCTTCATATTCATCTCGAAAGCAAAGCCGTTATCTTCATATTCATCTCGAAAGCAAAGCCGTTATCTTCATATTCATCTGGAAAGCAAAGCCGTTATCTTCATATTCATCTCGAAAGCAAACCGTTATCTTCAAATTCATCTCGAAAGCAAAGCGGTTATCTTCATATTCATCTCGAAAGCAAACGCCGCTATCTCCATATTCATCTGGAAATCATAGCCGTTATCTTCATATTCATCTCGAAAGCAAAGCCGTTATCTTCATATTCATCTCGAAAGCAAAGCCGTTATCTTCATATTCATCTCGAAAGCAAATGCCATTATCTTCATATTCATCTCGAAAGCAAAAGCCATTATCTTCATATTCATCTCGAAAGCAAAACCCGTTATCTTCATATTCATCTCGAAAGCAAATGCCAATATCTTCATATCCATCTCGAAAGCAAAGCCGTTATCTTCATATTCATCTCGAAAGCAAACGCCGTTATCTTCATATTCATCTCGAAAGCAAAACCGTTATCTTCATATTCATCTCGAAAGCAAAGCCGTTATCTTCATATTCATCTCGAAAGCAAAGCCGTTATCTTCATATTCATCTCGAAAGCAAAGCCGTTATCTTCATATTCATCTCGAAAGCAAAAGCCATTATCTTCATATTCATCTCGAAAGCAAAGCCGTTATCTTCATATTCATCTCGAAAGCCAATGCCATTATCTTCATATTCATCTCGTAAGCAAACGCCGCTATCTCCATATTCATCTGGAAAGCATAGCCGTTATCTTCATATTCATCTCGAAAGCAAAAGCCGTTATCTTCATATTCATCTCGAAAGCAAAAACCGTTATCTTCATATTCATCTCGAAAGCAAACGCCGCTATCTCCATATTCATCTGGAAAGCATAGCCGTTATCTTCATATTCATCTCGAAAGCAAAGCCGTTATCTTCATATTCATCTCGAAAGCAAAGCCGTTATCTTCATATTCATCTGGAAAGCAAAGCCGTTATCTTCATATTCATCTCGAAAGCAAACCGTTATCTTCATATTCATCTCGAAAGCAAAGCGGTTATCTTCATATTCATCTGGAAAGCAAACCGTTATCTTCATATTCATCTCGAAAGCAAACCGTTATCTTCATATTCATCTCGAAAGCAAAAGCCATTATCTTCATATTCATCTCGAAAGCAAAGCCGTTATCTTCATATTCATCTCGAAAGCAAAGCCGTTATCTTCATATTCATCTCGAAAGCAAAGCCGTTATCTTCATATTCATCTCGAAAGCAAAGCCGTTATCTTCATATTCATCTCGAAAGCAAATGCCATTATCTTCATATTCATCTCGAAAGCAAAAGCCATTATCTTCATATTCATCTCGAAAGCAAAAACCGTTATCTTCATATTCATCTCGAAAGCAAATGCCAATATCTTCATATCCATCTCGAAAGCAAAGCCGTTATCTTCATATTCATCTCGAAAGCAAACGCCGTTATCTTCATATTCATCTCGAAAGCAAAGCCGTTATCTTCATATTCATCTCGAAAGCAAAAGCCATTATCTTCATATTCATCTCGAAAGCAAAGCCGTTATCTTCATATTCATCTCGAAAGCCAATGCCATTTTCTTCATATTCATCTCGAAAGCAAACGCCGCTATCTCCATATTCATCTGGAAAGCATAGCCGTTATCTTCATATTCATCTCGAAAGCAAAAGCCGTTATCTTCATATTCATCTCGAAAGCAAAAACCGTTATCTTCATATTCATCTCGAAAGCAAACGCCGCTATCTCCATATTCATCTGGAAAGCATAGCCGTTATCTTCATATTCATCTCGAAAGCAAAGCCGTTATCTTCATATTCATCTCGAAAGCAAAGCCGTTATCTTCATATTCATCTGGAAAGCAAACCGTTATCTTCATATTCATCTCGAAAGCAAACCGATATCTTCATATTCATCTCGAAAGCAAAGCGGTTATCTTCATATTCATCTGGAAAGCAAACCGTTATCTTCATATTCATCTCGAAAGCAAACCGTTATCTTCATATTCATCTCGAAAGCAAAGCGGTTATCTTCATATTCATCTCGAAAGCAAATGCCATTATCTTCATATTCATCTCGAAAGCAAAAGCCGTTATCTTCATATTCATCTCGAAAGCAAAAGCCGTTATCTTCATATTCATCTCGAAAGAAAAAGCCGTTATCTTCATATTCATCTCGAAAGCAAAAGCCGTTATCTTCGTATTCATCTCGAAAGCAAAGCCGTTATCTTCATATTCATCTCGAAAGCAAAAGCCGTTATCTTCATATTCATCTCGAAAGCAAAGCGGTTATCTTCATATTCATCTCGAAAGCAAATGCCATTATCTTCATATTCATCTCGAAAGCAAAAGCCGTTATTTTCATATTCATCTCGAAAGCAAAAGCCGTTATCTTCATATTCATCTCGAAAGAAAAAGCCGTTATCTTCATATTCATCTCGAAAGCAAAAGCCGTTATCTTCGTATTCATCTCGAAAGCAAAGCCGTTATCTTCATATTCAGCTCGAAAGCAAAAGCCGTTATCTTCATATTCATCTCGCTCAATGCGGTCTGCTGATCGTCTTCATCTCTTGTGCCTGCGACTAGTACAGTGTTCTTGCCGAACATCGGGCGTTCACTGTGGTTGGTCCCTCCAGTTGGAATGTCCTTCCTACTGCACTGTAGCGGTTTAAGCAAATGACTCATCTTTCATCGTCTGTCTCGCATTGTTTAGAGACCTTTCTTTCTTTCCCTTCGGAGTTTTTGTTTAGCCTCCGAACAGTCATTCTACGAGAGGCGCTATAGAAATCAATAGATCCGATACAATGCAATGTGGGGCGCGGTGGTGTAGTGGTGGCGTCGTTGCCTTGAAGCCGGAAGGTTCGAGGTTCGAATCCACCTCGCCGCGTAAGGACCCTGGGCAAGTCCTTCACTCACAATTGCTCAGTGCTTCGGCGTGAAACTCCGATGCAGTGTCCGCTCTGCATTCGGGAGCGCATCTGAGTAGTTAGAGCTTGAAGGGGCGCTATAACAAGTGCACATACAAACAAATGCAATACAATACAGTTCAACAAACTCTGATCTGAACAATCGGTCACCGAGAGTCACAATGTCAAACGTCATTCAGCAATAAGATTATTGGTCGAGGAGACAATCAAAGTCAACAACTGACAGCATATTAGAGTAACTCTTGTTGCATTGCAATGGATAAAGAACCATCGTTCTTTCTACTAAGCTAATGAACGTTGCTATCACGCGGTGTCGTTAAATTGAATTGACCCAACTTTATAATAGACTTAACATTCAATATAATATTTACCTGATTATTTGTTTTATATCGATAATTATGATAATTCATTCGGGTGTTTAAAAGTTTCCGATTGCATGCACATGAAATTGATCTCAATAGGACAGAGAAAGGACATGGCACTCTCCAACTCGGCCACTGCTCACACAGTTGTAGTGCCAACCCCAAACCTAAATAGTACAGTAGGGACAACGCTAATAACCGTTATTTGGACACGATGTGGGGCGCGGTGGTATAGAGAGTTTGTTCGTCGCCATGCAACCAAAGGGTTGCAGGTTCGAATCCAACTCAAAGTCGCTGCACATGGTTATTGGGCAAATCATTCACTCGCAATTGCTCAGCGTTTCGGCGTGAAACTCCGATGCAGTGTTCGCTCTGTAGTCAGGAGCGCCTCCGAGTAGAGAGCTTGAAGGGGTGCTATAACAAGTGCACATACAAACACACAATGTCTTAGTTGTTAATCCGTCACCATCCAACACCAGGAATTACACAAATCAAAATACACGGAGCACTGATCCTACCTATATTCGTTAACTAAGCAAAACAGGTAGACAAATTGCAACCTGATATATTGAGACAGACAACAATTAAACTAAATGAACACAATCAGCTTTAGAAATTAAATTGAATCAATTGTTATGGTTTAGTAATGTTATGTTTGTATAGAATATCATAGAGACAAAATGCCTTTCATCTTTACTTGGACGTTCAAAATTATGCACACGAGTCCTCAGACCTGGATGATGGTTGTTCTTTTTCGGGAAAAGACATCGAAGGATTACTTGGAAGTCGTTCATAGTTACCGTATGCAGCAGTCGGTCCTCAGCCGTCAGAAAAAAAACTGCCATCTTCAGCGGATTTCCTCCGCGCAAAGCGACCATCTGTCCCGCCCCACCCATTTCCAACTCCATGCAGAAATCTGAATCCCCCCCGTTCAAAGTAGTTGAACTCGATTAAACGCTCCTCTGAACTATGTTTAATTCGTTATCAACGTCCACATAAATCAGTTGCGTTAAATTGAAACGCTCTTTAATGTTAAGAAGATGTATTTACACTTTGGAAACTAATGCTCCTATTCTTTTCTGCTTATACACCTTTTAAGTCTAAAGAACTGTATATATATACATTTGCAATAATTATTTTCATTCAATGGGTCCAGCTGCCGGTGTTGCCAAAAATAATGAAAACCGTCACAATAATTATAGCTGATCAATTGAAACGTGAGTCTAACGACATCTTGTGGTTAGCTCAGACGTTGATAATGACTTACAACAATTACAATAAAGGTCAATGATGAAATAAATCAACTATCATTGTTTATTTCAAGGTATGGTAAAATAATGTCAACGACCTTGTAGCCTTGCGCTGTGGTTAAACGCTGGAACTAATTCTATCATTCGCTTCTGATTAGACACCTTTAAATGTTTGTGCAAAAAATATATATATAGGCAATTTTCGTTTTAATGCTAGTTATGTGACGGGTTCATGGCGGGCTTCAGAATTGGCGGTAGGATCATCAGTAATATTAGATACGCTGATGACATCCTCTTGATCGCTACATCATCAAAGGAACTCCAGGAGCTCGTCAGTCGAGTCGAAGCCGCTGCCGATGAGTATGGTTTAAAGATAAATACTTCAAAGACGAAAGTTATGACCAACATCGATGAGGTCCTTGAGGTTTTCGTCGCTGGCGTTGGTCTCAAACAGGTTGATGACTTTACATATCTATAGGCAGCAAAATCTCAAGTGACGCCAAGTGCTCAGACGATGTTAAGTCCAGGCTGGCCATGGGCATGGCAGTCATGGTGAAGCTCACGAAGGTCTGGAAAAACAAATCCGTCAGCACCCAAACCAAGCTCCGATTGATGAAATCCCTGGTGTGGTCAGTCGCAACTTATGGTTGCGAATCATGGACGCTCAAGAAAGCTGAGGAAAAGCAAATTCAAATTTTTGAAAACAAATTTATTCGAAAGCTTTCGCGCATATCCTGGACGCTCAGGCTTACAACAGAGGAAGTTTATCGGCTTGCTAGAACTTCCCCCGTACTCTTGGGTTCCATCAAGGCTCGCAAACTCTCTTATTTCGGACATATCATTAGGCTCCCTCAGGATTCCTTGGAAAATGCCATCATGCTGGGTCACGTAGAGGGTTATCGACACCGTGGAAGACCGTGCATTAACTGGATAGACAACATTCTTTCCTGGTCTCACCTTTCTGGATCCTATCTTCTCGCTGCCGCACGCAATAGGCGTCAGTGGAGAGCCCTAGTCCATGCATGTGACCAACCGTCGCGCGGCGACGTCGGTGTTTGACATGACATGACATGGTTGATAATTGCTTCTTTTATTACGAAATAGACAGACAATGTTAGCAGGAAATCAATATTCAAATATTCGAAATTATTAAACACCTTTCACAAGAGCACCAAATATACAATAATAACTGTCCATCGGTTTGTAGCCGTCGCGCTGGTTAAGTCCGTTCATAATTCTTTCAAAACAGTCTTTAAGTCGCAGTCGAATTGGAAAAAGCGAAGTTAGTAGTTAGTGTTAGAAGCGCAGACCATAAGGTTTTGGTTGCGTCCGTGGCAAAGCAATGGGTATTTGATTGGACATCGCCATCATAGAAGTGACTTCGCAAAGAGCAAGAAGCGAGTAAAGAGCTTATGTCCGCAGTGAAAAGAATATGGAGCAAAAGTTCTAGAACCCTGCAGAAGGCCGCCTGGAACGGGGATCCAAGGGGAGTAAGTGGAGTGATAGACGTAAATGTGACGTTAGCTACAGGTCCATAGCAAGACGGCAGGATCGGTGTGACGGTCGACCGTTTCTAGTAAGCAGGTAAAAGGCCATCGCGGATCGATGCATTACACATGAGAGTCAGAAAGGGAAGGAAGACGTCGATGGATTGCTGTACGAGGAACGGAGACCAAGTAACCAATTCAGAGCACTTTGGCGGAGAAGAGAGGATGAGGCGACGTAGCTCGAGCTCAGAGGCGAGGTCGGCCGAGGTTAGAGAGGCGGCTTTCGGTAGGAGAACATTGAGGGGGAGGGGGAGGAGGAGGCCATCAGTATTCCGACGGACCATGTCGATCATTGGGGGCGAAGACAGCTGCCGTGAACGGTGGATGTGTTGCAATAGAGGAAGGTTGAGGTCGGTCATTCAACGAGCGTCATAATTGAATGTTTTTTCGACACCCTAATATTGATTTCATATAGTTGTTATATAGTGTTTTCTCGATAAACATCCAGTTAGTTTCGGTTGAACCCAGAGTCGACCCGGTTGCTAGCGTAACATTGTGTTCATTCATTCATTCATTCATTTGGACATTTATATAGCGCTCAATCAAGAAAAAACTACTCAGAGGCGCTCCCGACTCCAGCGCGCACAAAAAGAACAGTTTTAAGCTTAGTAAGGAAGGATCCTGGTACAGTCCCAGGCAGTGGCGGCGCCAGGGGGGGGCTGGAGGGGGCTAAGCCCCCCCCTAAATGCGACTCAGCCCCCCCAAAGCAAAATGCGGAAAATGTCTATAACGGCTTATTTCGTAATAAGAAAACTAGACAATGATCAATGGCATCGAAATTTACTTTGAGAATGAAGTTAGCGACTTCATTTCTTGGCCACAGTCTATGAAAACGGGTGACAAGTTTGCACCCTTACCTTTTGACCATACAACGGGACAGGGTAGTCGAACTTGTCGAAGAAACAACATGGCTCTTATACACCTCGTTTCAGATTGAAACCGTTTTATAAGTATAAGACGTTTAGAAATATCAAAATTGCCTAGTCCTTCAAAAAGTGGTGCAAAGGTGTATTTTCTCTTGATTTTTCGCATATGTCACAAAATTAATCATCGTCACAAAAGAATGTATAGGGTTTTCTCCCTCCTGCAATCAACTATATAATCATAGCGTAGATGCTTGCGCCAGTGGCGTCGTCAGAGGGCTATGGGTTATTGTCACGAATTGCATTTGCAGCTGTGGAAACGCTATGGGAGTGTTAGATAGAAGGCCTGTTCATTGAAGCGTAGCTCGATATACGGGCAAGGTAAATATATTTAGACAGCTCATAGAAGGCTAGAAATAGTGTATATATGTAGATTTAGTTCAGTGTACGCTGCAGACACCTCCGAATAGGAGGGATTTCTTTTAGTGCGACTGTGACTTTAATTAATTCTATTGAGACGCCTCGTCGTATTTCGTTTATGCATAACCTAAATAAATAGACGGCGATGGGTACGTAGGCACGCTGGGTCGATACACGGTGACCGAGGGGTCCAAAGGGAAGGGCCGTCATAAGGGATGGGCAACAAAGCAACGTCAAGGAGTGAAGGCAACGAATATTCAGTCAGCGTTGAGACGAGCTGGAGAACAGTCGATTGGGAGACGAACTACAGACGAGTCGGAGACCGAACGGGTCTCTGGACGGACCAGAACGCTTTTCGTCTTCGCAACGGGTCTCTGGACGGACCAGAACGCTGGTCGTCTTCGCAACGGGTCTCTGGACGGACCAGAACGCTGGTCGTCTTCGCAACGGGTCTCTGGACGGACCAGAACGCTGGTCGTCTTCGCAACGGGTCTCCGGACGGACCAGAACGCTGGTCGTCTTCGCAACGGGTCTCTGGACGGACCAGAACGCTGGTCGTCTTCGCAACGGGTCTCTGGACGGACCAGAACGCTGGTCGTCTTCGCAACGGGTCTCTGGACGGACCAGAACGCTGGTCGTCTTCGCAACGGGTCTCTGGACGGACCAGAACGCTGGTCGTCTGCGCAACAGGACTCCGGGCGGACCAAAACGTTGGCCGCCTGTACAGCAGGCCTCTCGACGGAAGAAAACCCCTTCGTCGGTGCAACAGGTCTCTCGACGCAAGAAAACCCCTTCGTCTGTGCAACAGGTCTCTCGACGCAAGAAAACCTTCGTCGAGGCAACAGGTCTCGACGCAAAGAAACGTTGGTCTTCAAGAACATCTTGGAACAGCAACGGAATCATGACGCAGTGAATCTTCGGAAGCGAAAGCTGTCCCAGAGAAACGGTCCTACCTAAGGAGCCTTGGACGTTCAACATACCGTGAGTCATAACCGGAATTGTTGGGGAAGGGGGAACCCTGGGTTGGGAATCGGTCGAGGTCCGGGGTAGTTAAATAACAGCAGATTTGATTATATTAACTATTGACTAAACCGTGTTATGCACGGGAACTTATCGTTTATTTTGTTGGCTAAATAATAACTGATTTAATTTACACCGTCTTCTGAATTGCTTTATAAACTCCCCGTTCTAACCGGCGGGGCATAACTGACCATACTCTAAAAAGAACTTGTGACAGTTATATACTCTAAATGCGACTCAGCCCCGGAAAGCAAAAAGCAGAAAATATCCATTACGGCTTATTTCGTAATAAGAAAGCTAGACAATGGTCAATGGCATCGAAATCAACTATATATACAATATTATATATATGTATATATATATTAAGTTGTATAGGTCATTTAATTCGTTGCATAGCAAATGCTACAAATTTAGTGAACCAGTTTTGTTACATTTAGTAGCTGCCCTCTGTAAACCGTTTCTTCTTTATGGAATGGAAGCTGTCAGCCCTACCAAAAGTGAGCTGAACTCTTTAGAGTAAACTTACAGCTCTGCAGTATGTAAAATTTTTAAAGTCTCCCATAGGAGTGTTGCATCTGTATTGCACATCATGCATGAAAATATTATTACAGACTGCTGGTTATCCAGAATAATGCGTTTTATCCAGAAATGCCTTTGACACAACAATGTAGTTGTCAGATTTGCGTCATGTTTCTCTTACACACCTCAAATGTGTGCGCTCTTGTTATTTTCGGTATAATAATTACTATATTCTTGTTGTGTATACCACCACTGTCTGGGAATGTAGGCCTACGTTTGATATATGAAATAATTGTGTGCATATATCTAAGCATGCATATTTTTGTATTAAGGAAACTTAAACTGTTTTCTGTCATTAGTAATATGCAGGCAGATAATCATAATAGTGTACTGTGAACGTTGTTGGACACCTTTATTGTGATTTATTTTTATTTGTGATTATTTTAATCGAATGTCCAGGGTAACGGTCTCTGTTGTCATAGACCCTGGTCAAATCGGATCCATCCATTATTGTAAATACTTTTATATTGTAAAATTTCTGAGTATTAATACTGTGTTGGACACCTTTATTGTGATAACTTTGAACTCGAGACCGTGTCCATGGTCGACTTTTTATACGATAATACTGAATTGCACACCATTTTATTGTAAAATTTCTGGATAATAATTCTGTGTTGGACACCTTAATTTATTGTGATAACTTGGAACTCGAGACCGTGTCCATGGTTGACTTTTTATACGATAATACTGAATTACACACCATTTTATTGTGAAATTTCTGGATATTAATTCTGTGTTGTACTCCTTTTATTGTGACAACTTGGAACTCGAGTCTGTGTCCATGGTTGACTTTTATACGATAATACTGAATTGCACACCATTGTATTGTGGAATTTCTGAATATTAATGCGCTGTTGGACACCTTTATTGTGATTTATTTTTATTTGTGATTATGTCAATTGAATGTCCAGGGTAACGGTCTCTGTTGTCATAGACCCTGGTCAAATCGAATCCATCCATTATTGTGATTACTTTTTTATTGTAAAATTTCTGAGTAATAATACTGTGTTGGACACCTTTATTGTGATAACTTGGAACTCGAGTCCGTGTCCATGGCCGAATTTTTATACGATAATACTGAATTGCACACCATTTTATTGTAAAATGTATGAATATTTATGCTGTGTTGGACACCTTTATTGTAATAACTTGGAACTCGAGTCCGTGTCCATGGTCGACTTTTTATACGATAATACTTTATTGCACACCATTTTATTGTAAAATTTCTGAATATCAATGCTGTGTTGGACACCTTTTATTGTGACAACTTGGATCTCGAGTCTGTGTCCATGGTTGACATTTATACGATAATACTGAATTGCACACCATTGTTTTGTGGAATTTCTGAATATTAATTCGGTGTTGGACACCTCTTATTGTGATAACCTAGAACTCTAGTCAACGTGGTTTTTATCGGTATGTCAAAGACAATAGGGACTTTACATTACCTCACTGTCTGAACCACATAGCTACTCGGGCTGCTGTGTGCACACGCATTTTAAATACTGTATCGCCTTTGCTCAGCTCGGTCACCAACTCGGCTCAGATGTCTGAAATTTCGGGGTATGGTACAGCGCGGGTACGGCATATACTTTACGCGGACGCGTTTGAGGACCTCACATTCTCTTTTGCTACCTTATTTAGACACCTTTGTTTATGATAATTCGGAACTTAATCTAAGATTGCGGCCGGATACACCAAAAATCAAAAACCTCAACAATTAGTGCTGACTTCGTTTAAATAACCCACTCAATCTCCAACTACATTGTGCAATGGAATATTTATGTGGAGCCAGTGCACAATTTCTTGTAAAACCCTTGGTCGGTATGTGCTTCATTCATGCGTTCGGCACTCGCAGCTTCGCGCGATTGCAATATGACCGCCATTGGAAGAAAATGTTCTAGTTGCGTCTCTGGGAGGGAGGAAGGCTTGGGGCTTCAGCCCCCCCAAACCTGAAATCCTGGCGCCGCCACTGGTCCCAGGGTGTAGGCGTAGCTCAAAAGGAAGGCCATTCCAGACCACTGGTCCAACCACAGAAAAGGCTCGATCCTTCATGGTAGTAGTACGAGCAAAAGGAACTAAGAGGACTCCCCTTTCAGCAGAGCGTAGCTGACGACGTCCTTGGATACCCAATGTAGAGCTGCATAGCTCACGGAGGTAAGTTGGGGCAAGGCCCTGACAACATCGCCATACCAATGCAGCGACCCTGAACTCGATACGCTGGCGAATAGGGAGCCAGTGAAGTACCTCAAGCATGTAGTTTGAGACATGATCATATTTAGGGATTTTCCCAATTAGGCGTGCAGCAGAGCGCAACACCAGGTCAAGACAAGTCAATCTGCTGGATGGGAGGCCAATGTAGAGCGAAGAGCAATAGTCGATGCGAGATGTAACGAAAGAATGCACTAAAGTAAGAGTAGCAGCAGACGTAAGAGAACGGATGATAGTGCGAAGCTGCAGCTGATAATAGCAGTCTTGAGCAAGACGGTGAAGTTGAGGAGCAAAATTGAGTTCTTGGTCAAGTTGGATACCGAGGTCATGAACAAAGACAAAGTCAGGAAATTCAGATGCAAGAGAAAATAGATCAAGCTTGGCAAGCTGCTGCCGTGTGCCCAACCAAATAAATTTTGTCTTAGATGGGTTCAAGTGTAGTCTATTGGATGTGTATCTAAGTGCTACATGCAAAAGAAACATAGTTTTGAGTTCCGGAAGAAATTGTAAGAAAAACGTGATATTGTGCCAGCAAAAAAAAGGAATTTCCCCATTTTTTCCATTTTATTCCCGTTGGATATATTCCATGAAAATTAAATCAAAATGTGGAGATAGAAATTCAAGCTGAATTTTTCAGGATACAGGTGAAAGAATATGAGTAGAATGAGATACGAAAAGTGCCAAACTATCATTTAGGAGCTCTTTCTGAAAAAAAAGATTGCGTCAAAAATCGTCGTCATTTTCCAAGATCATCAGTTATCACATGGAAACAGCTCGCATCAAGCTAAATTTGTCATGATAGGTGATGGGGTATGAATGGAGTGAGACACTAACAGTCCCAACAATCCCTCAAGAGCAGTTTCTGAAAATCAATCTGGCGTCCAAAATGGCCGTCATTTTCTATTATTGCCATCATGGGCGGAGAGGGGGACGGGGGGACAGTCCCCCAATGGAGGTGCTGGGAGACGGCCCATGCCTTTGACCCCCCAATCGTTGAACGTCACCATAGCTCGAGGGTACGCGTACCCTAAAATAGAATACGCTAAAGTACGTACGTACCTTTCAAAAAATACAATACGCCCCCCCCCCCATGTCTCCTCCACCCAGGTCTCCGCCCATGATTGCCATAATGTTGCAACCTTAGAATTTGGAATTACAATGGAAGGGACAAATCTGTTGACTCCCGATTTAAGCGTAATCATTTTATTTATTGGCTATAAGGTAAGTAAAGCTTTAGCTCTTAAGTGCTGTAATACGCCGAGCAAATTTCTGTGCAGGGTAGCGGCCTCTGTTGTCTTAGACTCTGGTCAAATCGGATCCATCCAGCCACTCAGAGTTGAATTGCTAACTTGCAAAACGGACTTTTATGTCTTAGCCATCGGGCTACCAAGGGGTTCTTATGCACACCCTATGTTTTTCCCAAATAGCATTTGTTTAGTCACGATGAACAGTTTGACGTGTTAGGTAGCTGTAGATGGTTCATTTGCAGAAACGAATGCTCTATCCATTGATGTATTGCAGGTTATGATATCTCAAACCAAATCCAAAATTCAGGGGTGGTAACCACCCCCTCCTCTTGGTAGTCTTTGTCGCAGAAAAACTTGGTAATCTGAGGGTTAAGCTAAGCTGTTGTTAAACTCTGGATCAGTCAGTTAGACCGAGAAAGACGTGCGGCCATCTAGCGAGCGAGTGGACGGCAACTTTTAGCACGCGTCGGAAAAGATAGCGTAGCGTAGAACGTCGTTAAATGTTCAATATCTGTCAAAGATATGATTCTTCAGGAAGGAAAATGCGGAAGTTCCTTCTTTCTATAACTGAGTAGTCAGTAAATTTCAGGTTTGTGTTCACCACTGCATGGGCAAATATATTTATAGTGATGACCTTTGGGATCACTGTCATTGTAGCTCCGCTACTTCTCAATTGCATGCAATTTTATAATTGAAACAATTTTTTGTAATTCTAAATAGTTTGTTGAGTTACTAATTAGCGTACTCAGTGATTGCTTTGCTAAAACGTCCTCTCTTTCGTTACCTGATATAAAAATATTTTAGTTTTTGTTTTATATTTGAGATTAACGCTGCGAAACTTTATTAAGCTAAGACCTCATTAAAATGGGTGTCCCAGAAAGCATATAATTTGTATTAAAATAAAATAGTTAAATGTATTGTTTAACGACGCCTTGCAGTGGCCTCGAGCCCTGTTGAATTAGCCTACGGAATGGCTAACTAAGGATTATTCGTGTCTGATTTAGTGAGAATAGGCGACTGAATTACACGCATACTATGCTTTTATCCGTAATAACGACGTCGACCGATGAGTTGTACATAAAAATAGAATGGATTAATGTCACTTGAGTTTCAACTTTTGATCGCAAGAGTAACTGTTAATGAGAAACTATTCTTGAAAAAATAACATCAAAAAGGTGAAAGTCGATGTAGGGAATTATTTCTTATGATGTCAACAAAAGTGACTATTAAATTTTAGGTTCCGCTTGCGGCACATGTGCACATTAGCCTAAATAAACATTCCGAGCCTACTCTGTCGTAAACGAACTACCTGCCGTAGTGACCTATCCGCTGATAGCAGATACGTACGTAGAGCCATTCAATGAACCATAATAAAAAAAATTGGCCTACTGTCCGATGTTTTCACAGAGTTGAGAGCGTTCAACCAACCGGTGAGTCAGTGTTTCACCCGTTTGAAAAACAATCAATTTATTTTGCAATGAAATTTATTTTGCAATGAAGGACTATACAGTACAGTGAAAAAAAATCATTCCCTATCATAGAAAACAGTTTTTATAAGATACGCCCAACGGAAAAAATCTTGATCACTTAATAGTTGTCAGATATGGTTTTATGAGCACTTTCGACGTTCGAGTAATACAATTTTCGACAGTACTGTTTGCAACAAAATCTCACACAATTTTCAAAAACATTAAAATAAATATATGTTTTGGACTTTGTGGTTTTCGGGAGTCTAATAACAATCACATTTCATGATAACTTTTATCAGCCTGTGTCACGGACTTCAGTTTGGACTTTGCGCAATTTGATCTTGTGTTTCATTATTGGAACAATGGGTACAAGTGTGGGGTAAAGATTCTCATTACCGAATGTCGATCAACGATTCTTACTTTGCCTTACACAGTTTTTTTGGCTGGGTTTTGCGAATTTCTCTGCGTGTGTTTTTAATAGCGTTTTTAAATTTGAACCATGGAGAAGCGAAAATGTCCGAAGTGCTTCCTTGATCACTGGGAGGCTATTTTGACACGAACATTTGATCGAAATAGATAATAACATGATTGTGTTGGTTATTGAAATGTTGAAATGCGTGTCTGCTATTATTTACAGGAGGATCTCAGCATTTTAAAAGGTGTGCTAGGTAGCGTGCCCATTTATTTAGCGCGTTGATCTTCTAATTCAGAGGTTCTCAATCTTTTTCCGCTCGCGACACACCTAAACTTAGAACTAAATTTGGCGACACACCATGCGATCGTCAAGTGATTATCTTTAAAATTAAAATCGACCTACGTTAAAGTAACCAAATTTTTCTATTTTACATCGTAAAAATTCTAGTGAATGAAAATGTTGACACTGAATGTTTTTTTAGTTTCTGCTGATTCTAAAATTCTAAACTTGACCGATCTAAATCTACGATTCCTAATCGTTTTATGACTCTACATGTACGTTAATTGTTTGGCATAACGGTTAATGAGATTTTTGCAACTCGATTTTCTTTTAATAGTTATAGGCTACGCTAGAGCGCAATGTCTCGAATGTTACAGCATTGGGTAAAAGTTTATTCGGTGCGTTCGCTAATGTGTTAGGCCTATATTGTAGGTTGAGAGAGCACATTTCCGCGTCATCCGCTAAATATTTCATGTAAGCCTATGTAGGGATCGTGGGCCAGTGGGCCTGCAAGGAAAACATTGTGAGCGCTCCAGATGGCGATTAGGTTTAATGGAATAGATAAAATAGATTGCCTCGAATCCTCACAGCCTACGTCCGCTAAACTGATAATGTAAGCAAGTCAGTGTAGGCTAATGCAAGAACGACGGGTGTATGCTGTGAGAATTCGCGACACACCAATTCTTTGCGACACACTAACGTCACACCCGTTTTACGCGACACACCGCCGGTCTATTCGCGGCACACCAGTGCGTCGCGACACACCGGTTGAGAACCTCTGGTATAGAGATCACCGAACAATCGATGTTGAGTAAATTAGCGCTATGGAAATTACAAGATATATCATAGGTTATAAATAGCAAGGACTGACTGACTGACTGACTGCAATGTAGGAGAAGCTCAATGTTAGCGTACTTGTAGGCAGGGCTTAAAGTGTGCCAGGATGGTCATGGACGGCGTCCAGGCACTTATTTTCGAGGCTGGACGCCGTCCTGCCACTTATTTGGCCAGCACTGCCTGGACGGTCGTCCATGACTGCCTGGACGGCGTCCAGGCAGTCTTGGACGGGCGTCATGGACGGCCGTCTATACAGTTATGGACGGCGGCATGTGCAACGTACATTTTCCTGCGACGTACAGCATAATAGATTGCCCTTGTTAAATTGAACCAAGATATATAATATATATTAAACACCTTGCACAGAAAGTTTCAGGCTCGGTGCAGATTTAAAATTATATATAATATTATATAGTTTTAACTGAATCTCGATCTGTATGTGTGTGTGTGTGTGTGTGTGTGTGTGTGTGTGTGTGTGTGTGTGTGTGTCTGCCTCTCCACCATCTATTTGTTCGAGACTTTCCCTCCCTGTTTCTTTTTCTAACCTCTGTCCCTCCTATGTCACCGATACTGTGCGCTGTGTATGCCTGTCTCTGTCTGTCTGTTTGACTGTCCGTCTGTCTGTCTATCTCGGTTCTTGCTCCAATTACCTTAACCCCTTGCAATCACAATGAGTAATTACAGTTGTTTTCAGATAAAATGATGCGCTAATATTATATTTAGGCGTCTGTCGGCTAAGGGATGCATCTATGGAATGGAACTGAGTCATAAAAATTAATCGTCAAAATGTGTTTTTAATGTTGTTGCTTAACCCTCAAATGACCAACTGGGGTCCTGGGGGACCCCAGCACCGTTTCGACTCGTGTAACTTTTTTGCTTGTCAAAATTTTTTAACGACGTTTAATGAATTTGTCACGTGGACATCGCTCATTATTTACGTATAATCAAATCCGGTTTAACTTTTACGGTTATTTTTTAAATACGAAATATCTAGTGGGTCCCGCGCCTTATGATGATTTTTTGTTATGGAACCGAACGCTACTTCATGAAAAGATATGACAGCGAGAAATGATCTAGTAGGATTTAGGGTATGTATGTATGTATGTATGTATGTATGTATGTATGTATGTATGTATGTATGTATGTATGTATGTATGTATGTATGTATGTATGTATGTATGTATGTATGTATGTATGTATGTATGTATGTATGTATGTATGTATGTATGTATGTATGTATGTATGTATGTATGTATGTATGTATGTATGTATGTATGTATGTATGTATGTATGTATGTATGTATGTATGTATGTATGTATGTATGTATGTATGTATGTATGTATGTATGTATGTATGTATGTATGTATGTATGTATGTATGTATGTATGTATGTATGTATGTATGTATGTATGTATGTATGTATGTATGTATGTATGTATGTATGTATGTATGTATGTATGTATGTATGTATGTATGTATGTATGTATGTATGTATGTATGTATGTATGTATGTATGTATGTATGTATGTATGTATGTATGTATGTATGTATGTATGTATGTATGTATTGTATGCATCTATAAATACATACATGCATGCATACTTGTGTGTATGAGAGTCTGTGCATGTATGTACGTTTGTATGCATGCATGTATTTATGTACATACCTACATATATGCACTAGACCTACATGCATACAGACGGGGGTAATGGCGGGGGATAATGTCCTACGGAGGTAATGGGGGGGGGGGGGGGTAATGACAGGGTCATGGGCCGGGGGAGGGTGATGTCCTATACCCATTTTAGATTCATGCCAAAAACATAGTCGTACTTCCCCGCTATATGGCTTATCCCGCATGTTAGCTGCTTTGTAAGGCGTCCTTGCTGTGTTACTGCGCTATATAAATTGTCCTGATTATTGTTGTTATTATTATTATTACTACTACTAACTCACAGAAACTACTGACATTGCTTTTTTACGCAATTTACATATGCTACCCTTAACAATATTGACGCATGAAGCAATGAACGCATGATTAATTGTTGGGGTCCCAGGGGACCCCAGTTGGTCATATTAAGGAGTAAAATATGTTGGTCGCATGAGGGTTAATATCGGATTGCAGTCACTCGCCAAGGCGCAAAAATACCAAGACATACGCAACTATAATAATTATGATGCATTATCAGGCCTATGTCTACCTTCTATAGACACAAAAATAACTTTATATTGGGACTTTTAAAAGTGGTGGTGATAGTCACACCACTTTTTTTATTCTGTAAGGAAATAAATTAATTATTATGGTTTTGAAACATGAAAGCCTTTGGCAGTCTATCGTATTCGTATGGGCTGTGAATTCATGCGTATAGACTAAGCTGGCATTAGTATATATATATGCACACACACACACACACACACACACACACACACATATATATATATATTATATATATATATATATATATATATATATATATATATAAGGCTCTGGAGTCGTATACATCTGGAGGAGGGAAGAAAAGGAAAGAATTTCCCTCCCCACTTTTGAGCTTGAGACAGGAACGTGAAGGAATTGCAATCCCCTTCCACTAGCAGAGACAAGCCCACACAGCTCTTGGTTCATTTGTTACTATCAAAATATCATTGCTTGTATCTATATAGTGGAAATTTTATACTCTTTATGCCTGATTCAACTTGAAAACAAGCAACATAATTATGATAAGTTATAGTCGCTGACAGATATATGCCAAGCCAGACTGCCAGAGCATGCATGGATGGCGAGAGCGAGGAAGCAGAGAGGCTTCATAGGCCTCTAGATCACTTTTCTCAGGACGAAGCCTATCAACTTAGTGTGCAGTGGATTATTTATATTTTTCAATAAGTAACGTAAACAAGCAAAGCACTTTGTCTAAAGGAGCGCTTTTGAAAGTAGCCTATTTGAACAATGTTATCCGTTGTTTTCCATGTCACCAGCTGTGATGGTAAGTTCAACTAAGCAGACTAATAATTATGTAGGCTATAATTATGTTAAAAATCGACAAACAGCATTTGGCTATGAGTGGACAACATTCTGTGTCAGTCATTTTCTTCTATACAAAACAATCGTTTTGGTGGCAGTTTCTTGCTTGTAATCGCAGCTACATGTGATCTGTAGGTTTATGTAAACGCTCAGTCGCGGGAAAAACTTACAAAATAATTATATAAAAACAAAAGTCCACAGACAGCCAAGGCTAAGAATCAAATGGTCAACTCTGCTGGCGGAAAGTGCTGTCTGTATAATTATATAGCATGGTGTTCAGAATTATATACAGTGTTTATTATATATATATATATAATATATATAATATATATATATTATATATATATATATTACTATAGCTGGGTACCCGGCATTGCACGGGAAATTTAGGATTCGCCCGCTCTTGACCTATCCCCAACTTCCCCACCACCCTCATTTCACTCTGTCCCCACTCCTACTCCCCATCCCCACTTAATTTCACCATCCCCTCACCTGGTGTTTATTATAATATATTTATTATACACGGTGCGTTGGCTTCAAAGAGATGGTTAGAGATAAAGAGAGCGCTCGCGATAGAGAGATGAAGACAGACAGACAGACAGGCAGGCAGACAGGCAGGCAGGCGGATAGACAGACAGACAGACAGACAGACAGAGGATAGGAAGGTAATTAGGGGCGTCCAGGCACTTCTTTTTTTACACTTTAAGCACTGCTTGTAGGTTTAAGTCTACCACATGATGGATGTCATTAGACACCTCTAAAAAAAATTGTTTTTTTACAAAGGTCACAAGTAAGAGAATTTGCGTTTTAATGCGACTCTTGAATAACTATAACTATCTCCTCCTGCTCCGTGTATCTCCTCTTCCAACTTGTCGTCGTTATCGTCGTTGTCGTCGTCATCATCATCGTCGTCGTCGTCGTTCATTGGAGGGGGTTTATTTATGGTACCGGAGAGCACCATTGCACGATTTACGTACGGTTGCAAAGTAGGCTAGTTGTTTCAGCTCATTGGATATCGGGGAATTGTTGACGACCATTCACGTGGCGCTATAGAATTTTTTAGATTCCATTTGACTCAGTTAATTAAGATAAAATGAATCGACTCTGTTGCGACGTAAAAGACGGATATCACATTCGTATTTGTTAGTAATTTCGAACAAAATGAGGAGTGTCTTAACACACCTCTAAAACACTTTCAGATGCTTAATAAAATGTTACATCAAGCACCATTTTTAATTTCGTCCGCTACCTCGCCATCTATACACAACTTTTACACCGCTCACTTTAATTACGCCCGAAGTAAGAAGATAGGAGGTCGTCGCATAGCATATTTTTTCTTATTACACGGTGTCGTTGGATGTCGACTAAAGAAGTTAAGATGGCTTGCAATACGGATTTTGTTGCCGTAAAATGTTTCATTCGTCAGATGGCGTTGGTAGAGTGAGTTTTGGGACGCGATGTGCATCTTGCATGTCTGTCAAACAGTTATAATATTATTCTGTGTCAAAGCTCATCATCATCTTTCGTTCGTATTGAAATCGTATAGCCTACTGTTTACGGTCAGTTTACGAAGGAAACTCGCCACACTCGACAATTTCACACAAATAGATTATAATTTTTTATATAATAGATTCGTTTGTACCTATTAATTTTTGTTCCCAGTTGTGTGTGACCATATTGAACATAGAATAGGCACTACAGAGAGTGTGAATAGGCTAATTAGTGGATTTATCAAAAGTTGCATGTTTATTCATTGAAATATAGTGGTCGCAAACTTTTGACTGTAAGCAACGAGGTCAAGTAACGTTAAGTCGTCCAATATCACTCCCAGTGTGTGTGTTAGCCCAAGGGTCCGCTGATTGTTCATAATTATTGTGGATTCTATGGCCGTTAGCGCTATTATACTCTCACATTCTTTCCCCAAGCTTATGACTACAAGTTAGCGCGTTGCAGTTAGCGGGTTTGTTATTCAACGGTTTGCACCTATACGTTTACTTATTGGATGATTCCATACTTAAAATAGGTGTCTGATGTAGGCCTAGACCCCATTGCTGATGATTTGGTGTTGTTTCACCACAACGCTTCCTACCAAAAGCGTTGCCCTCCTTCTTCCACAAGGTCTGGGACTGGCATTCCCGAGAAAACAGGCAATGGTCAAATGACGATTGGTCAGAAGACGAATTGGTCGAATGGCACATGGGTCGTATTCCACAAATAATGGCCATGAGTAATTTTTTGGAACAAATAAACCGTAGGCAAAAATGGTAAATCTTCTTTTGATAACTTATTGCAATTAACAATTATCTTATGTTATTGCATATTCTGGTATAGTGAGTAACTGTGCTCTGAAATGTTCATTCAATTTTGTTGCATTCATCGTATCATTAATAATCAATCATCTTGTAAATCTTGTTCTATTATTTAATTTGACACATAACATAATTAAGAAGAAAATCAAACAACAATAAAATAGAAACAAACATTCAGAAGCAAGACGCTACAGAACAGCAGTAAACCAAAAATCACAACTGAAGAACTGTGCCGTCATGCTGATACTCGTTTGTTTTCAGCGGCGCTGACACGACCAGGCCATGTCATCTAAGGGTTGCTCCACCCAGCGAGGCAAACGGATCATAACTTGCGCCCCAGGCATCATGACCGGGTGTTACGAAGAGCAGACAGTCAGATGAGAAAAACATTTGTAACTGGAATACTGCATACATACTAATTGCTTTATAGTTTTGGATGTCTTATGTGAATTTTACATGTGGTACTTGTTCACCAGAGTGCTGTTGTGCAGCTGGTTATATTAAAGAATCTACTTACTTGCTTTCTCATAACATCTGAAAAACATGCCAAACAATTTGTTTAGGGCAGCGGCATTTTGTTGTCATAAGCCCTGGTTTGGTTTCACTATTCCGAGGTCCACTATTGCGAGCATTGTACTGTTATACGACTATTAAGACAAACTCATTCATTCATTCATTCGAGTATTTATATAGCACCTCGTCAGAAAAAAACTACTCGGAGGTGCTCCCGACTCCAGCACGGCAAACAAATAGTGTTCAAGTGCTTCTTCACTGTCTTTCAGCGAACGGAAGTGAGTCAGACAAGCTTTGTATTCAGCTATTATTATTAATCAATAGACAACTTTCACTTATTTAAGAGTTATTTTTCATCCATCCAGCTTCCATTTCAGCAAGAAAATCTCTTCAACTGGCCAACTTCGATTAAAGGGGAAATTATGTTCAACAATCCGACTTCTATTTCGCAAGATATCTTTTCTTCAATCCAACTTGTTTTCCACCAACGCTAAAACCATGCAATAACTCGGAAAAGTGAACCCTCGGAATAGTGGACTCTCGCAATAGTGAACCCTCGGAATAGTTGGTCGGTACCATAGGCCCTCGTCAAATCTGGCGTCTAATGTGGTTCAGCACAGTGGCGATTATAAACTGATTTCTTCGCCATTATCACGATGGCATGCACAATTACACATTTGAAATTAATTTTCATAGATTCAATTTTATATATTTTATTTTCTCTTTTGTAGGGTGACCCGTCAAAAGCGCGCATGGCAAGGTCGTTGATGGCGTTGTGTCTTGCCTGTCTACCGAATCCAAGTGAGCATGAGAGACCATGGGAGCCCCTTGCTGAAACGGGGGCGCCACACACACGTGTGCCGCTCACATAATTATGGCCGCACCTAGACGGAGGCCTACAGCAACTCTCACAGCCTCGTCGCTCAATCTGAGGTCGAAAGCGGTCAGTGGAAGGCAGTGGCGGCGCCAGGATTTCAGGTTTGGGGGGGCTGAAGCCCCAAGCCTTCCTCCCTCCCAGAGACGCAACTAGAACATTTTCTTCCCAGGCGGTCATATTGCAATCGCGTGAAGCTGCGAGTGCCGAATGCATGAACGAAGCATATACCGACCAAGGGTTTTACAAGAAATTGTGCACTGGCACATACGCGCTCCACATTGCAAGATGTAGTTGGAGATTGAGTGGGTTATTTAAACGAAGTCAGAATAATTATTGTTGAGGTTTTTGACTTTTGGTGTATCCGGCCGCAATCCAACATTAAGTTCCGAATTATCATAAACAAAGGTGTCCAACTCAGATGGCAAAAGTGAATGGGAGGTCCTCAAACGCGTCCGGGTAAAGTCTAGGCCGTGCCCGCGCTGTTCCATACCCCGAAATTTCAGTCATCTGAGCCGAGTTGGTGACCGAGCTGAGCAAGGGCGATACAGTATATACAGTGCGTGTGCACACAGCAGCCCGAGTTGCTATGTGGTGCAGACAGTGAGGTAATGTAAAGTTCCTATTGTCTTTGACATACCGATATGCAAGCACTCAAAAACCACGTTGACTAGAGTTCTAAATTATCACAATAAGAGGTGTCCAACAGCGTATTAATATTCAGAAATTCCACAATACAATGGTGTGCAATTCAGTATAATCGTATAAAAAGTCAACCATTGACAGATTTGAGATCCAAGTTGTCACAATAAAAGGTGTCCAACACAGCATTAATATCCAGAAATTTTACCATAAAATGGTGTTCAGTTAAGAATTATCCTACGAAAAGTCGACCAAGGACACTCGAGTTCCAAGTTATCACAATAAAGGTGTCCAACACAGTATTAATATTCATTCATTTCACAATAAAATGGTGTGTAATTCAGTATTATCGTATAAAAAGTAGGCCATGGACAAGGACTCGAGTTCCAAGTTATCACAATAAAGGTGTCCAACACAGTATTAATATTCATTCATTTTACAATAAAATGGTGTGTAATTCAGTGTTATCGTATAAAAAGTCGGCCATGGACAAGGACTCGAGTTCCAAGTTGTCACAATAAAAGGTGTCCAACACAGCATTAATAAACAGACTTTTTACAATAAAAAAAGTAATCACAATTATGGATGGATCCGATGTGACCAGGGTCTATTACAACAGTGGCCGTTACCCTGGACATTCAATTGAAATAATCACAAATAAAAATAAATCACAATAAAGGTGTCCAACAGCGCATTAATATTCAGAAATTCCACAATACAATGGTGTGCATTTCAGTATAATCGTATAAAAAGTCAACCATAGACGCAGACTCGTGATCCAAGTTGTCACAATAAAAGGTGTCCAACACATTATTAATATTCAGAAATTTTCCAATAAAATGGTGTGCAATTCAGTATTATCGTATAAAAAGTCGATCATGGACATGGACTCGAGTTCCAAGTTATCACAATGAAGGTGTCCAACACAGTATTAATACTCAGAAGTTTTACAATAAAAAAGTAATCACAATAATGGATGGATCCGATTTGACCAGGGTCTATGACAACAGAGACCATTACCCTGGACAATCAATTAAAATAATCACAAATAAAAATAAATCACAATAAAGGTGTTCAACAGCATTCACAGAACACTATTATAATTATCTGCCTGCATATTACTAATGACAGAAAACAGTTTAAGTTTCCTTAATACAAAAATATGCATGCTTAGATATATGCACACAAATATTTTATGTATATATATATATATATATATATATATATATATATATATATATAGTTATCTGAACACAAATGTTTTACATGTATATGCTAATAGCACTAGGACTTTTTAGTTGACCATTATATCAAACGTAGGCCTACATTCCCAGACAGTGTTGGTATACACAACAAGAATATAATAATTATTATACCGAAAATAACAAGAGCGCACACATTTGAGTGTAAGAGAAACATGACGCAAATCTGACAACTACATGTACATTGTTGTGTCAAAGGCATTTCTGTATAAAACGCAATATTCTGGATAACCAGCAGTCTGTAATATTATTTTCATGCATGATGTGCAGTACAGATGCAACACTACTATGGGAGACTTTAAAAATGTTACATGCTGCAGAGCTGTAAGTGTACTCTGAATAGTTCAGCTCACTTTTGGGAACGCTGACAGCTTCCATTCCATATGAACTCTATGGTCGTCGGCCATTTTGGCCGCACGATTTAAGTCTCTTGTCACTACGATGGATTATTGTGTCTGTGGGAATTGTCACTCGAACATTGCCCAACATTTGGATTTCAACTGACGTCGGGAGTGCGCCTTTGACTTCTCCAACTCCGATTTGTGAACGTTTGCACGGCAACTCATGTCGTAAGTTGTTGGCGAGGACCATCATCATCTACGTCCGCCATTGGACGGGTTCACTCTTGCAACCTGCAAGGGGTGCGAGGTTGTTTACAACACCATCAACTAGGCCACCTTGCGAATGAGTGGCTGCATAATACACGAATGGGACTTGAGAAGGTTGGACGCAGCATCATGTCATCCACTGGGGACCGTGCCGAAGTGGTGCTTCGCGAGTTGAATAGCACCGCCCGTCGCAGTCCTCTGTTCCCGATGCCTCTCGACGGATGATGGACTCCAAACGCCGCTCTACCATCTGCATTGAACGAGAAACTGTCGGCTGAACTGTTAGGCGTGTTCGCGTCCGAGTTCGTCGCTGGTGGACCGTTCCTCGAGTGGCGTTTAACCACAGATGACTCTGTCCGTTGTAGTGACAATAACATCGAAGACTAGAGCAGGGATGGGCGCCGCTGTTGGCTGCCAGATCTTTTTTTTTTCATTTAGTGTTAGCTACCGAACCCGCTATACAGCCGTCCTGCGTGTCGTGCGAAGCGGGCCGTATTTCGCATAACCTGTATCTGTAATCTTTCTGCGGTTTGTCAGATCGAATCTTTTATTAAACGAATATACACATAAAGAAGAAACGGTTTACAGTAGGCAGCTACTAAATTCAACAAAACTGGTTCACTAAATTTGTAGCATTTGCTATGCAACGAATTAAATGACCTAGACAACTTTATATATATATATATTTATATATATATATATATAAAATATTGTTTTTATAGTTGATTTCGATGCCATTGACCATTGTCTAGCTTTCTTATTACGAAATAAGCCGTAATGGATATTTTCTGCTTTTTGCTTTGGGGGGCTGAGCCGCATTTAGAGGTTATAACCCATAGCCCTCTGACGACGCCACTGGCGCAAGCATCTAAGCTATGATTATATAGTTGATTGCAGGAGGGAGAAAATCCTGAACATTCTTTTGTGACGATGATTAATTTTGTGAAATATGCGAAAAATCAAGAGAAAAATAATACAGCTTTGCACCACTTTTTGAAGGACTAGGCAAATTCGATATTTCTACACGTCTAATACTTATAAAACGGTTTCAATCTGAAACGAGGTGTCTAAGAGCCATAATGTTTCTTCGACAATTTCGACAACCCTGTCCGGTTGTATGGTAAAAAGGTAAGGGTGCAAACTTGTCACCCGTTTTCATAGACTGAGGCCAAGAAATGAAGTCGCTAACTGCATTCTCAAATAGATTTCGATGCCGTTGATGATTGTCTAGTTTTCTTATTACGAAATTAGCCGTTATAGACATTTTCCGCATTTTGCTTTGGGGGGGCTGAGCCGCATTCAGGGGGGGCTTAGCCCCCTCCAGCCCCCCCTGGCGCCGCCACTGGTGGAAGGGCGTGTAGCAAGTCGGAAGCGTGTGGTGCCATTGAGGCCTTTAGTCGTGCCCGATCGTATGGGTCTTGTAGCCTTGACTAGATGGAAAGCACCGTCTTAAGCAACAGCGGCTTGTCCAATAGTGACTGCTTGCGACCTGGAAACTCCGCTGGATCTCCAGTCTCGGTAATCCGTATCCATTCGGAACGCGCGGAATTATTCAGACGTTTAGCGTCGTCCTATGACATCAATGGTCGTTGACGACAATACAGATAATATGCAATGCAGTAAAAAACAAATTTCTAGCATCCTAGAAACACCACCAAAATGCGTCTAATTTAAGCATCACAATTTCAGCAATGTTCAATCTTTAACTTACAATCTCTATGCTCATACATTCTGACAAAATGATCTAATGCAAACCAAGCAACATTATTTTACATCAATTGTCTCACACTAATTTTAAACTGTGACATTAAAGAGCAATTATGGCTTCAAATGCTCAATGCAAATTATGACTCTGGTCTCAAATACTAATATTTTAACAAAAAATTTCATAATATCTTCAAGCGCAACGCACATGACATTATAATAACTATCCACTATCGATTATACGAAAACGACTTCCTTATTGGTCCGGAGAATTCAATTAAAAGGTGTTTAAATCGACCAATTATGATGCTAATTATTATCAGTGTTAGTATCCTGCGTCGAACGATATATTCAGATATCAATTTACTTTAACGCGATAGTGACCACAGCTTACTTGTTCACAATATCCAAAGCGGTGATATCTTGGAATTAAGTTGATAGACTTGCGGTGGACAGAGACGTATAATGGCTATCTGCGAGTTAAGATAATTTCATATATCGATTCATATGTAGTAGTATTTTTTCCACTACGAACAATAAAGTAAGCTTCATTTAAACCTGCTAAATTCTTTTAATGCAATGCCAATAGTCATACCTAGTTTAACATTCGACGTTAATGCATTCATTGTTGGTTCTCTAATGTGGCGTCACCTTCCCGCTGGAATTCGTCCATGGCAGGATTCTGGAGGAAATTCACCTTCATCTTTTCGCTGCTTTTCATGGGCCCGCCACGGAGAGAGCGCTTCTGAATAGTTCTGCTGTGAGAAGCGCTTTACTTGCAAATGTTTTATTAGAGTAGATATTAGATTAGCTCAAAGCGTGCTTGAATTAGAAACCTTTATTTCATTTATTCAGAATGTATATATAATTCATTTTGACAAACCGAAATACCTAACTTCATCCCGTACGATGTTGTCAACATCGCACCTAACAATCAAAGCAGTAAATGATGCGACTCTGAGACAGCAGAATATTCATTTGCATTACCAGTCATCCTAATCATGAGATACCATTTAAATTACCAAATCTTCATTTTCCATTGTTAAATGATATTCAATGCATCGAAAGTGTCCGCATCCAATCGACAGAATGCATGTATTATCGATTTCTGAAGAGAGTTTATTTTGAACAAATAGTTTGGAGACATATTTTCAATTCCAGAGAACGCATTGGAAACTTTTATGAAGCTATGCAGTTTGAGCTGGAATTGCAGTTTCTATTTAAAAGACAGAAAACGTTTTCAAGATGTCATTATTTCATCGTCATCATTATTATTCGATCTCATGTACAGAAAGCGTTGTTACATTAAGGAAAAGTAGAGTGCCAGCTTAGCTTAAAACGTAGAAGGAATTTATTTAATCCTTTACCCGTTTGCCTCGAGAATTTTAAAATGAACCGGTAAAGGGTTTATTGGCGTTTATAGAGAACCTGGCATGTAATGAAAAATCGACACGTTCCTTTTTGGCTAATATCTCTTATTATCGTTGTTATTTGTGTTGCTGTCATTGTTTCTGTCGTCATCATTGTTATTCGAACTCCAGTTAAGAAATCATTTTGCATATAAACAATAAAACTTCCTGAATAAAAGCTGAACACGAAAGAAAATTTGCTTAATGTGTGAAACTGACTAAGAATAATGCAAGTGTTGGTATGTTGTCAATTTGCCCTTCAACATCTCCGTCTCTTAATGAGAGTGGTTATCGTGTCCCTCAACCTATCTGCAGATATTGAACTATCAATGCCAGAGTCGAGGAAGAAGAGTGGGTTCTGTTGAGTAAGCATAATAATAATTATTATTATGGTTTCTCGCTGTCCTATAAAATTGGATTAATGTCCTGACGAACGGAGGTTTCCTTTTTCTTACACTTATGTAATTACTATTTTTAACGTTTCAAAGGTGTCTGAAGATTTTTTCAACTCCGCCGGTATTTTAAAGGCATCGTACTGCAGCAAAGGACTTTGACGTGGAAAGGAATACTTTTTTGAAAGTTCTACCACTTGCTGCGCAGAACTAATCTTCCGCCGTGTATAAAAAACGGGTATAACTTTGCATAGTAGGCATGTTGACACGTCATCAGTTTTCCGAAATTAGCACCGTCGGCAAAAACTATTGTTATGTGAATTCCTGTCACTTCATTTCTGTGAGGATTTCTGATCAACAAAAAACATCGCAACATAATAAATGGTATAAAATTATAGTATTAAATGTAACTACCAGAGCTTTGCAAACCGAGTTTTTATGCTAACCCTTACCGGTCCAAAGGATAATTTATTGGCCCAAAATTGGCCGCTGAGAGCGGACACAGGACTGGTAAAGGTTCTATATAAACATAGTTATTGTTAAGAAAGTTGGTCTAGCCACCCGGATCGTATTAAATTTTGTCAACGGATAAGATTGTGCACGTGAGTCATGCTAGATTGTATCCTAGCAGCGAAGTGGGCGTGGCCGGATAGTTTTTGATGCTCTATCAAAATGGGTGCCGGGGTTGGGGGGTCAAAGGCCATCTTTACTACAAATTTCCATTCCTTTCCCATACTTTCACACTTTTTCACCTCAGACATTGCAGCTACACAGCTATTGTGCTACAGCGGCCACCTCGCCCCACCCAACACACACTTCGCCCCGGAGGAGCCGATGGAAGCAGGGCATTGTTGGGGGAAACAATTTGTGGGTAAACGGAAGTATCACGAGAGGCGTACCGTTTAGGAGGTCGGAGTGTGATGAGGTCGGGGTTGGGTGGGGTGGGAAGCCGGTGGTTGGGGCGGGTTTGAGTGGTTCAAAAGTGAAATTTATCGGCCAATGCAGAGTAAGCTTACCCAAGTGAGGTGGGTCAAGGTGGGCCGGTGGCACGAGCTATTCTATCATAGATATTATGTCGGACACGCTTATGCCCTATCTCCGCCACTGGTCGCATTCTGCCAGTGCCAGTCCCAAGCCTGGATAAAGGAGGATGGCGTTGTTAATAGTCTTTGTTACCACACAGTGACGTTAAACTGCAACTACTACTATTACCTGTTGAGTGGCTATACAGCCGATTGGTAAATCTCTTCCTTCAGCGGGAGGAAGTCAACCGTTGTGATTGCTTCGGTCGAATACCATCGTCTCTGCGGTCAGTCTAAGAACGTCCTGCATTCTCGAATCGAGTCCGACCTTGAGCAGAAAAAGTCGCAAGGTTTCTCTGTGCGAACTTTCCGAACAGAAGTCAATCACAACGGATCACTTTACAAATCGGACATAAGAGATTTCCCGATCGGCGTCACAGCTACACAGCAGGTGGTACTGGAAATTGTTATTTGCAAGCGTCTAGTGCGGACAGCATCGTACTTGCGATATTCTATAAGATCATAAAATATATAGAGCTATGTAAGATTGTTTTAAAGGTGTCTTATTTACACTCAATTGTACTAATACTCATTATTTAGGCTAATGATAAACATATTTTTACACCAAAGACCGTACTACTCCGACTTATTTATTAATTTATCAGGAGTGCTTACACTTTCCGTTGTTTATTTTTCTGCCAAATGAATCTAGATATCTAAATCGGTTTCCCTGAGTCTGATTGTGATCATCTGATACACGCGGTCTAAAGCAGGCCAACCAGAAGATATCGCTCTGCTATATCCTGTCTCGCTCGCAAAATGATACTCGGTCGATATCTTTGGACAATCCATCTGACTAGACGTAGCCCTCGATTGAGAATAAGCTTGAGCATGCCATTAACTTTTATGTAGCAATTTCTAAATTCGTGGTTTACGATTATGATGACGAATCACCAATAAAAATTATTCGTCTCAACTTTAAAAAAGTTGCTGATATAAGGCACCAATAAAACATTTATGGCTGTGTTACATTTAACGAACGCGCTTGATCTGTTGAATGATATACTCATAGGCGTAACTTTCTATTGTGACGGTGGTGTCCAGTCACCACCACTTTTAAAAGTGGTGGTGACAGTCACCACCACTTTTTGGTCCGGCAAATGAATATTTTTTGAACATGATGGCATTTACCTGTCTAACGTAATATATACCGGTAGCCTATAATTTTGGCTATTCGCGACTAACATTGCAAATTCGCAATTGCATATAATATTTGGATAGCCAAATACTTCCGTGTTTAAAAAATATTTATTTGCCGGACCAAAAGGTGGTGGTGATTTTATTACAAAATCCAAAGGAAAACGGACCAGCAAGCTAAACAAATGTCTCTTGGACGACATAATTGCTCGAATGAGTGGATACTGAGAGCCTTATACTCTTTGGACATGATTCAACTGAGGACATGATTCAATTGAAGACGACAACATATTTAGGCCTAAAGTTGGTCGCTGACAGCAAACTTTTTGCGCAGTAGGAGCATGGGCGGTTTTAGGAGGAATGTGACGTACACTAATATACATGTATCATCCTATTAAAACAGGTTGGTCAGATAAGAGAGCGGGCAACTAATATTATTATTAAGGCGTACAGATGTGACACATAAAATATACACCGTGGTTCAATAAAAAGTAAACCAAACTGTTTTTCATATTATCTCTAATGCCTGATAATCAATCATACAAAAATTTATCGATATTTAGAGGATTGAACCAAGAATATGATTCCAAAATATCTTGTCATAAATTTGAACGGATAGAAAGATAAGAATCTTTCAACTTCATCGGCCGAAATTTGAGTTTACGAGCAATTTTTTCTTTGGGTTTTGTAATAAAGCACTTCAAACATGAAAACAATCTTTTATATGCTTGTGAAGAAACTCTAAGTATTGGTTGATTATTTAAATAAAGAAGATGTCATAGGCGACAGGATTTAAAGCTGAACTGCTCAGAGTCTATAATGTGGTAGAAATGAAGTAAGGTGTCTGTCTTGTTAGCATTTCGATTGTTTCCCTGGTTCTGTGGGCTGACATTGTCCTGTTGAAAAGGAAAACAGCCTTCTGGGGTTATAGCTTTCCGATAACAGGTAGAAGATGTTGTGACAGCAGAACGTTGCGATAATAGACTCCGTTAATTTTTACTCCAGGATCACTGAACACTAAGCGTCGAAAGCGCAACGAACAGACTTGCGGAAAACTTAAATTTTGGCAGATGAAGTTGAAAGATTCATATCTTTCTATCCGTTCAAATTTATGACATGATGTTTTGGAGTCATATTATTGGTTCAGTTCTATAAATAGATCTATGGGGGAAATTCAGTATGATTGATCATCAGGGATTAGAGATATATGAAAAACAGTTTGGTTTACTTTTTATTGAAGCACGGTGTAGATTCATACATGAAATTATCATCTAGATGGGAAAAGAACGCTTTTAGAGAGGGAGAAGACAGAGAGGTAGATGCGTTCATCTTAGAACCCGATACTACATTCGATTTCACACACGAATATAAGTAAATTTGAAATGAATAAAATTGATAAATAGAGTGCTATATGTATACATGTAGAGGAGCACCTTTGAAATTATTTGAAAATCTTATCCGTCATTTTTCAAGTTGCCAGCTGGATTGGGATGATGATGTGAGTAGCTACAATTAAGCAAAAAGTGCAAATGCACACTACTTTGAGATAGAATTGATTAGTTATCCACACAGATGAATAGAATATGAACAATCTGGATGCAATAATGTGATAGAACTGTGTTTTAAACGTTGTCTTAATGATCCGCGAATGGAAAGATCGTGGAGCGCACCATGCAGCGAGAGAGAGGAAAGAGGGGAAAGAGTGAGAATGGAGAAGGCACGGAGGAAGACTTAGTTATCACTAGACTATTAAATTTATCCTAAATTCGTATGTGGGGAAGGGACAGAGGAAGCCGATGGAGAGAAGAGAAGGGATAAGTTTTGAGCAGAGGAATAGTCACCACCACTTTTCAGGGGAAAGTTACGCCCATGGATATACTATCCTTTTAATGTCATAGTAATAATTATATAATACTTTAATACCATGCATAAATAAATTAAAGATATTTGAATAGGCTACAGATAAATTTATTTTCAGAACAACGGCTTAATTTTGTGTCCAACGGTTGGAATTCTGGCTCAATCGAAGTCCAATAATTTGATCTGAAATTGGGGAAAATATTTTTAAAAACATTATAAGCAAACAGACACGCATAAAACGAAGCACAGACACACAGAGACATTGAAGGAGACAACATAGTTTAATAGTTATAGACACATCAATTACTTATAGCGACGATAAAAGACCGACACACAAACTGCGATTCAGACAGACGTAGGAAGACACGCAGAGATACCGACAGAGAGACAGCAGGACAGACAGACACATACACAGAAACTCTCACACCACTCTTGCAGTCAACGACGCAAAAGACGAACATTGTAGGAACAAAGAGGAATCAGCATCACAACGAAATTCCGCGATCTTCCGAAGACAATTATGGCTCTTGGCATTCTCCCAATTAATTCCCTTCTCAACTTTGGTGGGGAAGGGCGGAGGTCAACTGGTCAGTGATCTGGAATGTCATTCGAGAGATATTTTAGTTCAAACCCATCTGGAGAAAATTGTCATGAAAATAATACACCGTGTCTCAAAAAAAACTGTGCAAAATTGTTTTTGTCAGAATTTCGTCAAATTTCCACCAATCTTAATAACTTTTGGTAGGCAGATGGCAAAATGGCCGAAATTGTATACTATATATAAATTTTCCATATCACCTGAATCATGTCACCGCACTACCTTGTTAAACACAGAATACCAATTTTTCATATAACGCTTACATTTTCTTGCTTGCAACAAACTTTCTGACGACTGAATTAGCGCACAATAAAGTAAAAGATGGTTTACTTAGCCGAGTGTTTTAATTGTGATGACAGATCTGCTTAAAAGTGTTAGAATTGGTGCTCGAAATGTGCCCCGAATACACGGGCACAAGCTCTTAGATGGCGACGCAACTGGCCGATAGCAGCATCAACAATCGACTGGTCAAAGCGCGCCCACTCGTCAAGCAGGAGCGCTTTGAGTTCGTCGTTGGTTATTCTGGACCGGTAAACCCTCTGCTGCAGCACACTCCATATTCTTTAGTCGACTGGGTTAAGATCCAGTGAATTCGGAGGCCAGAGTGTTGGAGGGATAAAGTCGGGCGTCTTTCGCTCCAGGAAAGAGACGGCGTCGCGCGCTTTTCGGACCATCCTGTTGAAAGACAATAAATTCGCCCTGGGAAATCCTGGCGTATGTCTGACGGTATCATCTGGGCAAGAAGGTTGTCGCGATAGTAGGCCTATGCCCTATTCACTTTGACATCCGGCTGGATGCAATGGATTTCAGTGCAGCCAAGCTTCGAGACGCCGTTATATGAAAAATTGGTACATCTGTGTTTAACAAGGTAGTGCGGTGATATGAGTCAGGTGAGGTGGAAAATTTATATATAGCATAAAAGTTCGGCCATTTTTCTATCTACCTACCTAAAGTTATTAAGATTGGTGGAAATTTGACGAAGTTCTGACAAAAACAGTTTTGCACAGTTTTTTGAGACACGGTGTATATATAACATTTTCAGAAAACATTTTAAAGGTGTTCAAGCAGTGACAAAAATAAGCCGTAATTTCGAATGCCTAGGGACCTCGACTGCAACAGATCTGTATTTAACCCTCGGAGGCTAACCTATAAAATGCACATATTGGATAACCTGGGGTATATTTTTCACCCCACACCATTTGAGGCCTATGACATAAAATTAGACCATGTTTGATCAAAGATGACACCTAATTCAAGTTCAGCATGGAAATGACAAACTATGAAACCTAACTAAGTTAAAATTGTAGCAATATAATTGAGTCTACGGTCATCTATACACAAGTAAAGCTTTGTTGCATGCTTTCCACATACAAAGTTGCAACACAAAAGCTAGGTCTATGGCATCATCGATTTCAACATTATCTAGCTCCGAGACATCATTGCAATCAGCAAACTCTCCATTATCGTCATCACTATCATCATTTTCAATACATTGATATCAATTCTGGTATCAGTTTAGCTACACTGGCTGCAGATAACCGTCGAAATCTCTTAAACACAAATAAGTTATTAATAACAATGGCCATTATAACTATGACCTCAGGCACGTGACCATGCATTCAATATAAAATAAAAAATGTGAAATTAAGCAACAATCATCTATGAACAGATGCACAAAGTGCATGGCAAAATTTCAAAGCAATAAAAAAATTCAGGGCAAATACTGACAGTGGGGTGAAAAAAACACCCCAGGTTAGCCTCCGATGGTTAAACACCTTCTTCGAAAGAAAAATCGACTCATGAGAACAGGGAGTATTGAAGAAGCTTCAGCCCTAGCCTCACGCATATGAAAACTTACTTAGATAAAACCAAAGCGCACCTTCGGGACATTGACCACCAAGATGGTCCTAAGGAACTGTGACGCAGAGTTGTGGAGGTTATTGGGAGTAAACCACGTGAACAACCAATGAGCAACATAACAGAGAAGGACTTCAATCAACATTACGCAGGTATACCTCCTGACAACAAATACAAGGAACCTCAACGGTGTATAACAGTGCATCGTGACACACATTTCATTACTGAATAAAGAATTTTCTAATTATTGGACCAACTACATCACACGGCCGAAGAAGCGGATGGTCTGCCAACATGGTATCCTAGAATTGAAGCGCCTGTCTTTTGCACTGTGTAAATTCAAAACAATTTGTGAAGGGGGCATCCACCTCCCCAAACCATTCCCATCTTCGGCGCTAAGAGCCTCAGCGATGGTCACCGGGCGCCAAAGATTTCATACTAGAAACCTTGACCCCCTTCCATATAAACGGGGGAATCACACACTGGGGTATGGTTTATCATGACTCAGTTTCGTTAAACAACAATATTTAAACATCTCACAAGATATTGCGAACTCGAAATCAAAGATTGTGGCGGCCTCAAATATAATGTCGCTAAACAACTTCATGCTATGATTGATATAAGGACAGTTTAGACACCTCTTAAACGCCATAATACAAAAATATTTTTAAATTTTCCGTTCATAGAATCGACTGTATTCTGCCGTTTTTATTGCTACAGCCTTTTAAGCGACTTGGTATCGTTTAGAACACACATTTTGCGATTTGCATCAGATTAAAATCCTCTAAATCGCTCGTTTAATGCGCTATATAAGTTCATCATTCTCACGAAAGTTTTGAATCATGGCGGTTGAAGTCAAGATGGCATCAAAGGTAATGATCATATTTTGAGACAGGCTCCAGATGTCATATTTTATCAAAACAAATAAACCGACTGTCGCTTAAAGGAATAACTTCTTGGTAATTATAATCGGATATTGGATTAATTAGGTCTCTTGGCGCATGCAGAAGTCGATCAAGAAACTTCTCTGATGTCTACAGCTGTAAAATCACAAGACGCCAGATGTCGTTTAACACTGAATGCAGTGAATTGTCTTCTCTTCAACTTTCCTTTTGATCCGAGGTTGGTCGTTTCATGGACTAGTTTTTTTCCATCTTTTCCTGTCTTCTGTCTCTTTCAGCACCCGATGAACTATTGACATATCCATCAAGGTACTGATGTCGTCGATCCGTCACCCACACCTGCTAGTGGGGCGCGGTGGAGTAATGGTGGCGTCGTTTGCCTTGAAGCCGGAAGGTTCGAGGTTCGAATCCACCTCACGTCGTCGCGTAGGAACCTTGGGCAAGTCCTTCACTCGCAGTTGCTCAGCGCTTCGGCGTGAAACTCCGAAGCAGTGTCCGCTTTGCAGTCGGGAGCGCCTCTGAGTAGTGAGAGAGAGCTTGAAGGGGCGCTATAACAAGTGCACATACATACCTGCGTTCTTGTTCCTGGCACTGTACCATGCAATATTTCTTTATCCGAGCACTCTTCCTCATTTCTTATCACGTGTCCGACGTAAGGGAGTTTTCTTCTTTTGATGAACTTGAATAGAATTCGTTTCACTCCGACGCCTTCAGCACCCATTCTCTTGATTTCTTTTCTGTCCATTGCACTCTTAGAATCTGCCTTAGGGATTTAATCTCGAGTGCTATTCTTGGGCTATTCTTTCTTCTATCTTTTCTTGATGGTCCAGCTTTCACGGCCATACGTTGTCACTGGCCAGACGAGGGTCTTCATAAGTCGAACCTCGGTAGCCAATGTTGTGCTATTACATTTGCATATTTTGTTTTAACACTGCCTCTATGTTCTGTCCCTTGAGAGTTTGTCTCGAAAATCTCTGAAACATTCTGTATTTTCGATTATCAGCGATCCAAGATAATGAATTACGTTGACCTGTTACAATCTTTTTCCTCTGACCAATTATTATGTTGCATGTTCCAACTTTTAAAGCCATAACTTTGGTTTTCAAATATCCATATCAATCTGCAGTCCTCTGTCTTCCCATCTGCTCTAGACACCTTTAAATCGTATTCCACAATGCTATATATAATCGAAGTGTAAAATGGATGAATAATAATATTGGCACCCTTTCTCTGTTAATGGCCTTATGCAGTATAAGCAATATTATTAACCCTCAGGCTACCATGCTTTTTTGTAACACTGACTACCAAGGGGGGGGTGGTTACCACCCCCCTGGATTTTGGGTTTGGCTTGAGATATCATAACTTGTAATACACCAATGGATTCAGCATCATTTCTGCACAAAATGGTATATTTAGGTTTACAAAATATGAATGCCCCTCGAAATTATGAATTTTTTACCATGGTACCCGTCGATTTCACAAAACGAATACTTACGCATAGGGAATATATTAGAATATGTGTGTTTTATACATTATTTATATATAAAAAATAGCTTACATATAATAAAGTCCAATGTTCATCTATAAAAACTAGTAATAAGTCTGTTTTATGTTCAATCAAAACAAAAAACATGTTATAGCTGCTGAAAAACGTTTACGCAGACATATTGGCTTGCGTTGTAAAAAAACCCAACATTTTCACACATTTAAATTTATTTTGAGCACTTACGGTTATCAAAAGGCAAATTATTTAGTATTAGAAAATAGCCCCAAATGCCCTCTGCAGAATGGCATAATTTATTTCTATTAAAAAATAAATTATGAATAAGTTATAATAGAAAAACATGACAATTTTATGAAAATAAAACACCTTTATATATATTTTAATTTATTTTGAGCACTTCCGGTTGTCAAAAGACAGATCAATGAGCATGGAAATGTAGCCCCACATTCCCTCTATAGAATGGTATAATTTGTGTCTCTTAATATTAGAGGGCAGAAAAGTTACAGACGATATTCTAGGGGTGGTGGTATCCACCCCCCTGGTGCCTTGGGTATATCGGGTGTAACTTTTGAACGGTAGGGGGCATCATCAAAAATTTTAGCTTAAAATGTGTCCCAATGAACCCTCTACAGATACCAATTTTTTCAAAATTTTATTCTAGACTGAACGCGTTTGATTTGCGAAAAACCTAGGGGGTGGCAACCCCCCCTTGGTAGCCCGAGGGTTAAAACGTTGCAATAACCATCAGATATTAGACTTATTAATATTATACAGGTTGGTCATTAAAAAAGAAACCTACAACAATCCATCTGCAATATGTAATTGAAACAAAGTAAGAACAGACTTGCTGGGCTGACGTTCGTATTTCCGTTTGTTGTATGCATCGGGGTTGAGCTTTCATAAATGATAGTGTTTGTATAAAATAATATATCGATGATATACAGAATTATAGAAAAACAAAGAAGATGGAACGGGCACACACTCAGAGGAGACTCGGTGCTACGAACAGAGGGGAAATGGAGGGAAGAAGAACGAGAGGCAGACCAAGACAAAAACTGTTGGACTGGATGATGAAAGACGGTTATCAGAGGCTGAAAAAGAAAGAACAGAACAGAGAAGAATGGAGACGTCAAACATTCGAACCTGCCTGACGAAGGGCAGAGAACGAATAGGAACTTTGATGTAACTCGTAATCTATCGATTTAAAATCAACCGAACTCATTCGCAGCAGGCGCTCAGTCAAAAACAAAATCGATGAACAGGCCGCGTGTTTAATAGCGGCTTCATGCTATAATAATTATTTTTGATCCAAGAGACCAGAGAAACTCACTTGGTTCTCCGAATTGAAGTAACAAGAAGGGTGGATGGGGAAATCCTGGTTGTATTTTGTGGAATCAACAGCGCCTTCAGTTGTCGGTATGTAACTTGTGTGGAGAGATCGAAATCACTGGATGGATGGTGTCTTCAAAATTTTGGATCGATTTAAATAGCTGCGTTGGTGACGACAATGGAATAACCCGTTAAAGCTGTTTGTAGGCAAATATATAGCGTAAGTGATAATGCGTTTTAAAGGTGTTTAAACCCAACCGATTATGATCTAACGACATCTCGGGCCTGTTGCTCACGAGTATTATTTAACAGGATTGGTTAGCTGTGAAAATGGTAAATTTTCAGTCTGAATTAAGAGCATCGTATAATAGAGATCGAGAGTTGATGTTCATTTGTGTTCGTTACAAACAATGGAACTCAACTTAAAATTAAGGACAATCACATGATGATCTTAATCGCGTGAGAGTGTTAAACATAACAGGATCAGAAAGGCTGTTGTTGTATTAGTTTCTCTTTAGTGGAATTGAAAGTGTCGAAAGAGGAGCTAATGATGAAATTTGGATTTTTCGCGCCTTACCACGTCAAACATGAGAGCACTCCGTCAGCTAATGTATTAATTCAGTATTATAAGATAACAACTGCAAATTTATAGAACATTTGAAGCCCTTTAAAAAGGTGTTTTTTGGTTACCATTATTAATAATCTTCATTTAATCACTCAATCTGACAAACCGAAGAATGATTACAAGTGCATGTTATGCGAAATACGGCTCACTATAGCACGACACGCAGGTCGGCTTTACAGCAGTGGGTTCGGTAACTTAACACTAATGGCCTAAGTGCTGGATCACTTCTGGTCGGCCAAGCCAGAAGTGGGAGGGGGCTATCTTTATTTTTAGCAGAACCTGAGTCAAGCAACACAACAGAAAAGCGCCAATGGCAGCTCACAGAAACTTTACTAAATTAATGCCTGAGGCGAGGCTTGAACCCGGGTCGCGCGGATGACTCAGTTTAACGACCAGCGCTCTCTCCACTAAGCTACACCCACCCGTTCAAGTTTGTACCTCAGGGCTCAAAGAGGGTTGGTGAAAATGCACCCCGTGTTATCAATGAGTGATTTTTAGGTTAGCCTGTGAGGGTTAAGCGACGACATTTGGTGATTAGACTCTCTGCTCGAAGTCGAGTCTCTTTATATTATATCATTTGCTGTTTTGTTCTACGACGTAAGAGATAAAAGTAGTTATGATCGTTGAAGAGGTAGACGTCAAGTTAGAGACCTCTTTCACGCAAAACATTCATCTATGTATTGAAAATATGCAAATGTTGGATATATGCATTCAATCAAGCTTACTCACAGTGATATGCTTTTTCATTATGCCAATCATTGTATGGATAGGTGGTTTGTTATGAGATTGGTTCATGCTTAGTGTTCTATCTCTGACGACGTCATTGACCAAAATTTGATCCTAAACTGGCTTTTTAAAGTGACGTAATCGGTTCACAGGTGTTTAACAAACACTGGAGATATTATATATTTCATCAGTCCTGAACAAATTGAGTAATTTTGCTTAAATGGCATCTCACAAGGGCATGTTGCAGTGAGGAAACTTTGAATAAAACCTATTTTTAAAGTATAGTCTTTATTTATTGAGACCTTTTGGCACTCTTATAAGCACTGAAAAGTACAGCTATTTTGTTAAGATAACAGCTTAAAATGCTACCATTGCAATGTCAAAATTCAAAAAGTTTCTGGTGGGGAGGGGCATATCCCCTCCTCACACCCCTTCCCTACCACTCTCGGCCCTGCGCGCCTCATGATTGTCTTCCAGACGGTCAATTATCTACCCCTCCGGAAACCTCAATCCCTCCCCAGAGGAGGGGGCTAAATTAAACTCTGGTTTCGGCCAAACGACTAAAAAAGTTCAGCAGATTTTTCAGCCAAAGATCAACGAAAAATTTTCCGACCCCAACCCAAAAATGTTTTGGCCCCCCCTCCTTCGAAACGTTCTGGATCCGCCACTGTCGTTTCTGGGATTGGTGTATGATTTTAAAACAAGTGCATGAACGCCATCCATCACACTTTACAAATACACACTCAAAAAGATGATACTACATACATGTAGAAGGGAATGCAACAATTAAAGACGTTGGTCTATCATGGAAGTCCTTGCCCGGAGAACTTTAGAATGTCAAGTCGGACAGAAGACCGCAGAGGTCGGGCAGAGATTGCTAGAACGCATCCGTTCTTCGTCGGCATGTCCTTGTGCTAGGGCCAGGTCATGAACTGTGGTTAAACTATTGAGCTTTCCTTCATTGAACTGTTGTTTGCAGTTTGTCATTCAGGTTTTTGTTAAACGAAAACAAGTCGTTCGCTTATACTATTCTACACGGAGCAAAGATAGAACTTCTATATCTAATAAATATTCAATAAAAAGGTGTTTGAGAAAGGCTTCGCAGATATAAAAGAGCCATGTAATATAATAATATTCTTATTCTCCTCCTCCTCCTCCTCATCATCATCATCATCATCATCACCACCATTATCAACATCAACTTCAATTCAATCCTTAATACGACGTAGCCATTTCATACCTGAAAACATTTTATCTTGATTATTGATGTCGTCATGACGCTTAACAAATGCATTGTTCGGGAGAAAAGCAATTCAGTTCGCGATTGAAAGAAATTGAGGCCTTCATATAAGATCAGATTAACATAAGTAAAAGGTGTCTAATGGAACGACATGATTTTGCTGTTGGCTGATCCTGGCTTATTTCAGTGATTCAAATCTTGGTCTGGCAATTTAATAGTGTGGAATCCACTCAAGTTGGTGAGCGATGGTGAAGATCTCAACAAATCAACAATAATAATAATGTGCATGGAATCCTGAAGACACAAGCATTCGAATAAAACTCCATTTATGTGGCAAAAAATTCCTACGGGTCAACAGAAACCGCAAAAAATCTCCTTTACTTTGAAAACCTCTTTCACATCTGCAATTAGCTTTCCTACTAACCCCGCCAGCGCACGAGCCTCGCTCTGGATAAGCAGATCACCCTTACATTGAACAAAGTCTGTCAAACAATCGGCCAGAACGAGGCTTACATGGCTCTAGAGGAAGAACGCGACAATAATCGTTCAATTTCCATCCCGCTTGAAGTTCTTCTGTACGCGCCCCCTCTCACGTGACTTCCTGTTTGGAAGCAGAGATCCGTCGAAAGAGGAAAGAATCGTTTCTCTTGGATAATAATATAAGTGACGAAATGAATTTAGTTGAAGGAAATTGAGACGGTTAGATTAAACACGCACAACAAACCTATTGCATGTGTGACTTGACGGTATTATTTATAAATAGTAATCAAACGTTAAAAAGGTATGCAAGTATATTATTAATATTTGTACAGCAGAATGAAACAATGTTAACAGATGAGTTTAAATATCCTATTTTACTTCATTTTAGTGCATTGTTATTTCTCATATATAAAATTATATTCGAAAACCCAAGAAGGAATATACCTTTCGAAAATTAACATCTTGGTTCTCTGCAAGAAATTGTCCACGTGAGGATGTAATCGGTTTCAACATCGTTCATGTGTACCACCCGTCAATTCATCGACGTAAAACTAAGTATATTGTAATTTCGATGAATGTTGTAATAATTATGCGTATCATATGGAATCTTCCAATGCTGCAGCCCGAGAGTGAAACTCTTCGATGACGCGGTTGTTCATTGTTAACACACAAGCTAATCTGTAGCAGATGAGAGCATCCATTATAGTGCACAATCATCTTGTGTTTTAAGTGATGTTCGAAAAGAACGGAGCTGACGTAGATAATATTAACAGGGACGACAAAGTTATGTTGTTAGCATGATGCAGTGTCTAGCGACGTCTTGCAAGAAGTAGGACAGTTAACGGCGCTAGAAATCAAATAAATGCAACGACAATGTCATGAAAAACTTATGCTTTTATGCAGTATTTAGAAGGCCATCTTTACAACGCCCAATTAGCTGTTTTATTTCAGCAATATGGCAAACATCTTTTTAAACTGAACAGTATATGACAGTGCCTTCAAATTTGAATCTCTTATGTCACCATTTTATTACTTTTGCCATATTGTTCTTGCAAAACATGTCTAACATTCGACCGGGAAACTCATGTTATTCCTTTCCAACTTTGAATGGTTCTTGCTTAGCAACACTTTGTGGTTTGCAATTTCTAATATATAACGAAATCTTTTGCCCGCCAGTGTTGTTGACGCAAACCGAAACATTTCGTGTCATTTTGGGATCAAATTGTTTGTGAATTATTACAGAGTTTAATAAAAAAAATTAAATTGCAAATATATTTGAAACCATACTCACTGTTTACAAGACGCAAATTCTTGAGATGAGAAATTGAACATTGATGAAGAAAAGCCGTAGACGATCAACAGCCGTTATTCTGGCATCGAGCGGTCAACAGCCGTTATTCGGGCATGGAACGGTCAACAGCCGTTATTCGGGCATGGAACGGTCAACAGCCGTTATTCTGGCATAGAACGGTCAACAGCCGTTATTCTGGCATAGAACGGTCAACAGCCGTTATTCGGGCATGGAACGGTCAACAGCCGTTATTCTGGCATAGAGCGGTCAACAGCCGTTATTCTGGCATAGAACGGTCAACAGCCGTTATTCGGGCATGGAACGGTCAACAGCCGTTATTCGGGCATGGAACGGTCAACAGCCGTTATTCTGGCATAGAACGGTCAACAGCCGTTATTCGGGCATAGAACGGCCAACAGCCGTTATTCGGGCATAGAACGGTCAACAGCCGTTATTCGGGCATAGAGCGGTCAACAGCCGTTATTCGGGCATGGAACGGTCAACAGCCGTTATTCTGGCATAGAACGGTCAACAGCCGTTATTCGGGCATAGAACGGTCAACAGCCGTTATTCGGGCATAGAACGGTCAACAGCCGTTATTCGGGCATAGAACGGTCAACAGCCGTTATTCGGGCTTAGAGCGGTCAACAGCCGTTATTCGGGCATAGAACGGTCAACAGCCGTTATTCGGGCATAGAACGGTCAACAGCCGTTATTCGGGCATAGAACGGTCAACAGCCGTTATTCGGGCATAGAACGGTCAACAGCCGTTATTCGGGCTTAGAGCGGTCAACAGCCGTTATTCGGGCATGGAACGGTCAACAGCCGTTATTCTGGCATAGAACGGTCAACAGCCGTTATTCGGGCATGGAACGGTCAACAGCCGTTATTCTGGCATAGAACGGTCAACAGCCGTTATTCGGGCATAGAACGGTCAACAGCCGTTATTCGGGCATAGAACGGTCAACAGCCGTTATTCGGGCATAGAACGGTCAACAGCCGTTATTCGGGCATAGAACGGTCAACAGCCGTTATTCGGGCATAGAACGGTCAACAGCCGTTATTCTGGCATAGAACGGTCAACAGCCGTTATTCTGGCATAGAACGGTCAACAGCCGTTATTCTGGCATAGAACGGTCAACAGCCGTTATTCGGGCATGGAACGGTCAACAGCCGTTATTCTGGCATAGAACGGTCAACAGCCGTTATTCGGGCATAGAACGGTTAACAGCCGTTATTCGGGCATAGAACGGTCAACAGCCGTTATTCTGGCATAGAACGGTCAACAGCCGTTATTCTGGCATAGAGCGGTCAACAGCCGTTATTCGGGCATAGAACGGTCAACAACCGTTATTCTGGCATAGAACGGTCAACAGCCGTTATTCTGGCATAGAACGGTCAACAGCCGTTATTCTGGCATAGAACGGTCAACAGCCGTTATTCGGGCATAGAACGGTCAACAGCCGTTATTCGGGCATGGAACGGTCAACAGCCGTTATTCTGGCATAGAACGGTCAACAGCCGTTATTCGGGCATAGAACGGTCAACAGCCGTTATTCTGGCATAGAACGGTCAACAGCCGTTATTCGGGCATAGAACGGTCAACAGCCGTTATTCGGGCATAGAACGGTCAACAGCCGTTATTCGGGTATGGAACGGTCAACAGCCGTTATTCTGGCATAGAACGGTCAACAGCCGTTATTCGGGCATGGAACGGTCAACAGCCGTTATTCTGGCATAGAACGGTCAACAGCCGTTATTCTGGCATAGAACGGTCAACAGCCGTTATTCTGGCATAGAACGGTCAACAGCCGTTATTCGGGCATAGAACGGTCAACAGCCGTTATTCGGGCATAGAACGGTCAACAGCCGTTATTCGGGCATGGAACGGTCAACAGCCGTTATTCTGGCGCAGAACGGTCAACAGCCGTTATTCGGGCATGGAACGGTCAACAGCCGTTATTCGGGCATAGAACGGTCAACAGCCGTTATTCTGGCATAGAACGGTCAACAGCCGTTATTCTGGCATAGAGCGGTCAACAGCCGTTATTCGGGCATAGAACGGTCAACAGCCGTTATTCGGGCATAGAACGGTCAACAGCCGTTATTCTGGCATAGAACGGTCAACAGCCGTTATTCTGGCATAGAACGGTCAACAGCCGTTATTCGGGCATAGAACGGTCAACAGCCGTTATTCGGGCATAGAACGGTCAACAGCCGTTATTCGGGCATAGAACGGTCAACAGCCGTTATTCTGGCATAGAACGGTCAACAGCCGTTAATCGGGCATATTGGCTTCTCTGTTGTACACTGTGGGTTGTTTGCTTAAATTTAATGACACTTTTGGTACTTATCGGTTTATTCACCGCCACGAGAGTCTCTTCACTCGGCGTAAGAATGCGGTGGATAACCGGGGGTGATTTAATTTTTGTATGTAAAATTTCGTATAATGGGTGTCTGTGTGTGGCGGTGAATTAATCGATAAGTACCGGAAATCGTTCGAAACATAGCACGAAAGATACGGTGAGCGTTTACAACATTGGCAGTGAGAAGGTTTCGTCATTAATTGTAAACACCACAAAGTGCTGCTGGGGAAGCTGGAACCATTCAAATTTTGGAAAGCAATGAGCCAGCGAATAGTGTATCGGTCGACTATTAGACACCTTTATAAAGAAGGAGTCAGAGGCTATTTATTCGCTGCCTGCAACAGTTCGCTAGATTTGATCTCCAGTTTTAAATCGTCTTTAGATAAACCGACTATCCCAGATAAAATAATGAAATGGTGACGTGAAAGTATGCAGCCATCCATGCATCCATTCATTTACCATCCGCGCATCTAGGCATCCATTCATCCATCCCTTCATCTATCCATTTCTCGAACCAACCATATAATATCTTCATCAATCTCTCCATCCATCCCTCCATCCCTCCACACCTTATTCATCCCTCCCACAACCCATCCCTCCATTCCTCAATCCCTCCCTCTATCCCTTCACCCATCCCTTCATCCGTCCATCCATCCATCCCTCCAATGAGTTCACATATAAACAAAACTAGTTACTCACATTTTAGAGTTATTTTTTAGACTTACAGGTCTGGAGCTACGAAGCCATTTTGCACAAAATTATGAAAATTATCAGAGGTTTGTAATTCTTGATCAGCCAAATATTAAAAATATTTCTTGTTAGTCCGTACAACAGAATCTTGGAACAAGATTGGTTGCTACTGTCGAACAAAAAAGTGACATGAACAGCTCGCATATAAAACTATACAGAAGTAGTAAAACTTTTGCTATTGAGTGTGGATCCACACCAATGTCTAATTCTTTGTAGAAGTAGCGATGCAGGTTTGGATCAATGGAAGGTTGGTAAACGGAAGAGAGGCCTTCTTTGTATAACTGATCCTCTGATAAAATATGTATGTGCACTTGTTATAGCGACCCTTCAAGGTGCTACTCAGAAGCGCTCCCGACTACAGCGTGGACACTGAGTAGAAGTTTCACCCGAAGCGCTGGACAATAAATTGCGAATGAAGGATTTGCTCAAGGTCCCTACGCGGCGACTTGAGGTGCAACCTGTCGAACCTGCAACCTTCCGGCTGGCAACGAACATACTCACTACACCACCGCATACCACGTCATACTAATTATGGGATTATTAGCGCTAAATAATTTCGTTCGAGATGTTCCTGTTATTTAGCCGTCATTGTGAAACTCAAAAATAAATATGGTATGTTAAAAATGTTTTGAAGGTGTGTAAAGCCAGCGGAAGCTACAAGGTGTTATTCATTCATTCATTCATTCATTTCGAGAATTTATATAGCGCCTCGTCAAGAAACCTACTCAGAGCGCGTCCAGTCCAGCCACAGCTAAACAAATAAGATTTGGGCGACTTATAAAAGCATTTGAATTTAGCCTAGGCATAAACTCCACCACTGACTGCACTCTGCCAGTACCAGTCCCAAGTTTGGATAAAGGAGGAGGAGGGTGTCGCTAATGGTCTTTGTTACCACACAGTGACGTTAAACTGCAAATACTACCACCTAGGCATAAGTCACAAGGTTAGTGGGGGGCCATTCCAGATAGCGGGACCCACAGTAGAAAAAGCTCGGTACTGTCTTGTAGAAGTGCGAGCTCTAGGAACAAAAAAACCATCGGCTGTCGCAGAGCGAAGAGCTCGACAGGCTGCAAGGTCGGAGACAGGTCGACACTCGACAAATGCTTGACAGGTATAATGGAGCACAATCAATAAGGTATCGCCGAACAAGTGCAGCAACACGGTAGGAGATACGCTGTGAAACAGGGGGCCAGTGAAGCAGATGTTAATCGGGACCAGTTCATTATGCTCAGATACGATGTTGTCCTTTATGTGCCATGAGGTCCCGTTTGCAAAATGGTGTTGGGGGACTGTCTCACTTCCAATCAGTCAGTGGTCCCTGGACATGCAAAATCACCGAGGTGCTTGCCTGACATGACGTCACGAATGGCGTAATTGACAAATCCAATATGGCCGCCGCCGGCCATATTGGAAAATTCATCTTCCTTATTTCTTGCAGTATATGCTCGTGTAATACCTCTAATGGTACTGATTCTGGTATGTAGAATTCATTCCCAATATTATTTTTGTCATCAGGGGTACTCTTGAGGTCATAAGGTCATGCAGGGCTTTTTTAAAGAAATTTTCAGAACTGCACAACTTCCATGGGCGATGTTTGATTTCCGATCTTGGGGGGCTAAAAAAAATTTCCCGGCCAAAGCAGTTGATGAGCTTTTTTGGTCATAGAGTTGAAAATCTCATAAAAACATACCATTTCCCGGACATTGATAGTTCTTTTTGACAGTCCATTGTTTTGAAATGTCCATAATTGCAATTACAATAAAAAAAAGGTATGCAATTGCAAATGTGTGCCAAAATTAAATATTTCAGTGTTCTCAAAAAACCTGACGTGCTACGAGAAAAACAAAAACACCACTGCATTCAGCATTAATTGCAATTATAGTTTTAAAAAGGTGTGCAATTGCAAATGTGTGCCAAAATTAAATATTTCAGTTTTCTCAAAAAACCTGACGTGCTACGAGAAAAACAAAAACACCACTGCATACAGGATTTAATTGCACTTATAGTAAAAAGGTGTGCAAATGCAAATGTGTGCCAAAATTAAATATTTCAGTTTTCTCAAAAACTTGACGTGCTACAAGAACACCAGAAACACCAGCATTAATTGCAATTATAGTTTTTAAAAAGGTGTGCAATTGCAAATGTGTGCCAAAATTAAATGTTTCAGTTGTCTCAACAACTTGACGTGCTACAAGAACTCCAAAAACATTGTCACTGATCTTGGGCGGTACACTGGCAAAATTCCGGAGACGATGAACAGGTTCTTACAGTTTCTACCACAGACACAAAACTGCCAAATTTCAGCGCCTCTGAGTAGCTTTTTCTTGAAGGAGCGCTATATAAATATCCGAATGAATGAATACAGCAGTGGCCTTGAAGTGTCGTTGCATCTCAGACAATTCTCAACGTTAAATTCACGGCCAAGAGCCTGAATAGAAACACTAGCCAAGATTTAGATGATTTAGATGATTTAGAAGATTTAGAAGATTTAGATGATTTAGATTATTTAAATGATTTAGGTGATTTAGACAACTCCGTGATCGTTTTTCTAGCCTTATTGGCCTGCAGCAGAAAAGACGGGTACGGAAAACTTAATCTGACGGATTACATATCAAGAGCCAAGTGGTTAAAACTTATTTCTTTATTAGCCAACTGGTTTAATATTTTATTTTGAATCTCAGCGCAGCTAGTACAGTGGGCTAAGATGCTTGCTTATATTGTATAGCTCAATTCACTACAGTAGAATTTGATGGTTCGCACTAGACAAGTCAATTGGCTGAAATGGCTTGAACCAGAACAGATAAGTGATAAGAAATGCCACCTGGAGCTATAGTTTGAACCACAACAGATAAAGTGCTAAAATGATGGCCTGCAATAGAACAGCATATTAATTAGCTAAAATTGTTGCTTCTATGGCTTGCACTAGAAAAAACCAATAATTTTCAGGTAAAAGTCTTACCTTGATGGCTTCACTTTAACCAGAACAGCCGATAGGATAGAAGTATCACATCCATGTCTTGACACACAGCAGACATTTAAAACATTTAATACTCAACAGTTGTTTTATATCACTTCTAATGAGTGTTTGCTGAAATTTGACTGTTCTATGTAAAATATGAATTACCTTAAAGCCAGTAAAAGTGATCAAAACATTCTCGCAGCCATCAACATATTGCACGATCCGTCATCGAGTCCTGCGCACGTCGTGCCTATAATAATTGCAATGATATACACGGTAAAATTTATATAGCGACGCTCTAGCCAAAATATTGCGAAAAAACTTTAGAGAGTTAAATACTTTTTCTGGCCCTTCCAGTATGTATGTATGTATAGAAGCAAGTGTGTAAAGAAAGAGGACAATAATGTGATTGTTATTCTTTTGATCTGATTTCTGTAATCACAATGAGATCAAAGGAGAAGATTCTGAAGGGAAAGGGGAATATTGAGCAAATCTGTGGAATGCTACCAAAGCACGAAACTCCTTGAGTGCAGAAGCCTACTCAGAAATTATATGAAATAATTTGTTTGTGATTATTCGTATTATGGTAATCGTCGTCCTTATGATTCGACTGTAATTATATGTATTATTCCCACAATCTTTGCCAGAGAAATCCAATTTTCTGTTGTTTTCCTTTACTTTTACTTACTGGTATAGCATCGCTTGACTATGATTTAAAGGTGTCTTAAGAACATTCACGTATACTGAACTTTTAATAGTGATAGTCGCAGTTTGACGTCTCTGTGTGATAACAAGGACCACTCGCGACGCCCTCGTCCTTTATCCAGGCTTAGGACAGGCAACTTTACATTCACCCCAACAAAATAAATAATCGGTTCAGCAATGCCAAGTTTGCATTGTCCACAACCTTGGTTGATTGATGACATCATTGATGACAATATGTTTCTGTCGCTTTAAGTAAATAGCAACAATAATTCCACCCTTACATTGCTTTCGTAGTCAACGTTTCAAAGGTATCCAAGGTTCAACTTTAAGCATTGATTGGGTTTCATAGCAGCTTAACAACACCGTGTGATAAGAAATATCATCACCGTGACGGTGCATGTTGTGGTGAATGTAAAGTTGCCTCCTTCTTTATCCAGACATGTGACTGGCACTTCCTGAGTGGGAACAGTTTCGTTTCACCGAATTAGATATTTTCATCAATTCAGTAGGCTAAAGGAACGGGACTGAGTCATAGTCGTTCTAGTAGAAGGAACTAGAAGATCAACTATATTATTTTAAAGAGCGAAGTGGACGATGCGAGGTGGCTGAAACTGGCCTGTGAATTCCATTGGCTAGATATTTTGGGGCAAGACCCCGAAATATCTTTGGAGACCAAGATGAGGATTTTGTACTTAAATGCGCACAGTTAGAGGAAGCCAATGGAGCTGCTCAAACATGAAAGTAGAGATATGAGAGTAGCATGGAAGGCGTTCAATTAATCTGGCGGAAGACTTTAGGACCGACTGTAAAGGTGAAACACTTACCGAAGTAGTAATGATTTTACGGATAATAACTAACAACTATGACATAATCTTATTAGAATTGTTTTTAAAACTATTGAAACATATATTTTATAGGACTAGCAGTACTGTTATAGTAAGAACTGTAAGATCGAAGTTTATTGACATTGAGACATAGCACGCTTACTGCTAAATATTGCCTAGCCAGATAAATTATTTTAGTCTTAGTTGGATTCAGGCGCAGTCGGTTAGACGACATCCACATTTCTAGGGCAGTTAAGGTCTCACTCATGTCCCGGACCATTGATATGGAGCTAGATTAGTTAGTTAGTTTATTGGTTAGTTTACTGCTGCTTAATTAAGGTCTCGTCTCCCACGCAGTGGTGTTAAATTGGAAGTGATGTAGGTAGGGATGCCACTCATGGATTTTTCCACCTACACGTAGATCTAGGTTTTTTCGGACTTATCTAGGTTTCTAGTTTTTTGTCAGGATCTAGTCTTTGAAGATAAAAGGTAATTGCTCTCTGCGTTAGATACAATAGTGCAAAATAGTAAAGCATCACAATGATCTATTTAAGAGGATGGATGGATCCGATATGACCAGGATCTATGACAACAGATGCCGTTACCATGGACAGAAATTTGTTCGGCATATTACAGCACTTGTGAACAATTTTTAAGTTGAAGGAATGCGGTTCTTATATTGCATTATCCCATGGTTTAGAGGTGTTTAATTCAATAAGATCTCACCTCTAACGCATTGATGTTAAATAGGAAGTACTGCTACTAAGCAGGGATGTCACTCATAGCTTTTCCCACCTATATCTAGATTTTTTCGGTATTACTGATAAACAAAACTCGCTAGATGACAATCTTGAGGGATCTCAAGCCACGCAAAATCAAAAGGCAAAATTGTGTTATATGTGAGTCTCTAGCACAGACTGCACAATATCTGTATGTCTGAGGCCAGATATCCATAGCTTGTGTTACCAACATTCCTTACCAAATGAAAGAAATCGCGTTGAATCTCATTTGACATTGAGCCCAAAAATCTGACCGATCGATCGACTGATTGATTGATTGAATGATTGAAGACATAAAGTCTTAGATGAAACAATTTAAAATGTTTGCAGTTTGATTTGTAAAACAAATCTCTCTCATAGTAACAAGTCATGATATACGGATTCATTCCAAAACTTAGTATCTTCCGTATCCATATCCGTGGTCGTCACCGTGTCCACCATATCCACGGTTTCCGACGTGTCCGCTAGTGCCTGGAACACCTTCCCAGCGCGCAGTTCCCGTTCCGGAACCCACGTGTTCTGCCACGTGATTGACGTAGAGTTGGCGCGCCGCGTTTCTGTAGTTATCCGGCCTGTCACATCAGCAAAACAGAGTGTTGTTACAGCACCAAATTTTGATTAGTATAATGGCAGAATGAACGAGTGATTTACGATTAACCCTCGGAGGCTAACCTGGGGTGTTTTTTCACCCCACTGTCAGTATTTGCCCTGAATTTTTTTACAGCTTTGAAATTTTGGCATGCGCTTTTGTGTATCTGTTCATAGATGATTTTTGCTTGATTCCACATTTTTAAATTTTTTCATATTGAGTGCATGGTCACGTGACTGACGTCATATAATGGCCATTGTTATTAATAAATTATTTGTGTTGAAGAGGTTTCGACTGTTATCTGCAGCCAATGTAGCTAAACTGATACCATAATTGATATCAGTGTATTGAAAATGATGATAGTGATGATGATAATGAAGAGTTTGTTGATTGTAATGATGTCTCGGAGCTAGATAATGTTGAAATCGATGATGTCATAGACCTAGCCTATGTGTTGCAACTTTGTATGTGGAAAGCATGCAACAAAGCGTTACTTGTGTATAGATGACCGTAGACTCGACGATTATGCTAATATTTTAACTTAGTTAGGTTTCATAGTTTGTCAATTCCATGCTGAACTTGAAATAAGTGTCATTTTTGATCAAACATGGTCTAATTTTATATCATAGGCCTCAAATGGTGTGGGGTGAAAAATATACCCCAGGACCCATGTTATTCAATATGTGATTTTTATAGGTTAGCCTCCGAGGGTTAAGCTAGCTTGAAGAAGCGTACATGTAAGTAGATGGTGTGAAGAGGCTTCTATAAATAGAACTGCTCTGGAACATCATCGGAAGCTGATTGGTCGGATGCTGACTTAGTAGCGGCGCTAGGGGGAAGGGGGCTAGGGGGCTTAGCCCCCTAAAAACGGCCATCCATTTTTTCCCCATGTAAAAATAAAATATTTGCACGATTAACCCCTTTAGCGCCCCCAAAATAACCGTAAAGGTAGGCACCTGTCCAGGTTGGACAGAGAGTTCGGCGTATTATGAAAAAGGACCACTTTCAAAGATTTCGATCAAATGACAAAAAAGCTCATCAGAAATTTTGACGGCGAAAATGCAAAATTTTCTTCGGATTTTGGTCGATGACAATAAAATAAAAAAGGTCGTCAGAAATTTTGGCGACTGAAAAGGAAAATTTTCCCCGAAAATCCAGCCCTCCAAAAACGAAAATCCTGGCGCCGCCACTGCGCTGACTGCTGATTGGTCCCACGAGTTGGAAAGACTGTCATCACTCAATACACTTAATTGGCTTAGTGATTCATTATCATCTCTCACTCTTTCGAGGCATTTCTTCCACCGGGTTTTCGTGATGACGTCTCTTCAGAATATATAATTCTTCGAGATTTATCTATAGATTATGAATCTTTAGATTCAATGCAATATATATGTACAATGTAATTTAGCTTACACGTCGTATCTGTGACCAGATTGGTAATGTTCGTTTCCAGCGAAGACTGGGGCGACGGCGACAACGAACAAGACGATTAGGAGCTTCATCGTGACTATCTTGAGACCTGTTGTTGTTGGTGGCGGAAGGTGCAGGCGAGACGTCGTAACTGATGCAATAACTGACAACTGCACAACCACCGATCCTTTTATACCTGATACCAGTGTGATAACCAGTATGCACACACAGACAAACACAGACACAAACGCACACACGTATGCACAGTTGCTCGTCATGCAAAACTATTTAGATAATGTTGCGTGCAATGTATGGACACCATTCAATAATAGACGCATTGTCTTCACAATGACAATGTTTCATAACTTGTATGTCCACACGTGCCGAATAGTAATGAACAACAGCAGTTATTCGGAACTTCTGGTATCGTTTCAGGTGTCTCTCCCGTTCTCTGCCTCTTTCTGTGACTCTATCTGTTTGTCTGTCTGTCTGTCTATCTGTCTTCTTATCCAGCCACATCCTATGCCTCTAGGTCTACAGCTCCGCTTCAGTCTGTTTGCATGCCTGTCTGTCACTTTGGCGCACGTGTGTAGGTGTTTGCCTAGCACGGACCTCTAAGAGAACCTCGGTTTCAGGTATAAAAGGATCGGTGATTGTGCAGTTGTCAGTTATTGCATCAGTTACGACGTCTCGCCTGCACCTTCCGCCGACGCCAAGAACAGATCTCAAGATAGTCACGATGAAGCTCCTAATCGTATTGTTCGTTGTCGCCGTCGCCTCAGTCTTCGCTGGAAACGAACATTACCAATCTGGTCACAGATACGACGTGTAAGTTCAACTATATAATCGAATCGAATCGCATTCATTCATTTCTACAACGCCTCTCGCAGAATGACTATTATTCAAAAGCATACGTCTAGTCATCACGAAATCCCCGTGAAACAGAAATGCCTGGAAAGAATGAGATAGACCTACTAGTGATTAAAACAAATCATTAGTCCTAGAGTAGTTAATGATGAAAGCCCTTCCAACTGGGGACCAATCAGCAAGCGCCCCATGATGTTCCAGAGCAGTTATATCCAGAGAAGCGCCTACACGCCATTAAATTACGCTGTTTCAATTAAAATCGTTAATTGTGTCATTATAGTAATCAAAATTTGGCGCTATAACTATCTTTGTTTTGATGATGTAACAGGCCAGATAACTACAGAAACGCGGCTCGACAACTCTACGTAAATCACGTGGCAGAACACGTGGGTTCTGGAACGGGAACTGCGCGCTGGGAAGGTGTTCCAGGCACTGGCGAACACGTCGGAAACCGTGGATATGGTGGACACGGTGACGACCACGGATATGGATACGGAAGATACTAACTTTTGGAATCAATCCGTAGATCATGATTCGTTAATTTTAGAGAGATTTGTTTTATAAATAAAACTTCACAATCTTAAATTGCGTCTCCTTTACTTTGCCACATTCTGACACCGTTGCATGTGGGCATATGATGAGGTCATGGGTCTTGTCAGTCGCCAGATGTCGTTGGAATTTAATGGCAACGTTTGCTGCTCACTTCACACACCTTCAATTTGAAATTTCATATACTATTTGTATCAAAACTCGGTAAATATCGCCACTATAGTGATACAATTGGTGTAAATGATGTTGTGCAACGTTAAGAATGTCATCAGCAACCATGGGTTCAACGCCCGTAGGTGTCTGATGCCATTTTCACTAGGCTCTTCCATTGTCTTCTGTTCATTGCCGTGTGGCTCAGTTCTTGGAGCTTTGATCTTTCTCTCGCTGCTCATTCTACAGATGTGTCAAAGCAGTCCTAGCTTTCTATGGATCAGTTTCTGCATGATGTTTTCTTTTAGGTGTATTCGTCAGTGAATGGCTTGTTAAAAGAAACTTAAACACCACAAAATCAATTTCAATATAAGGTATAAGTAAGCAATTTCGTATTAATTATATGATTTCTGCCCCTTTTTTACCTGTTCTAACACGTAATCGGTGATGCCACTCATAGGTTTTCCCTCCTATATCTAGGTTTTTCGGTGTTGTCTAGGTTTCTAGGTTTTTTAACACTCGAGTGCCCAAGGTATTTTTTGGTACACGAAGGCCCAAGGGGGGGTCCGCGCGGACCCCAGCGTTTTCATGGTAATATCTTGAGAAGGGATTGGAATATCGTTACAGAATTTAGTTCTATGTATTCCCAGATGAATTTGCAATCGATTGATGTATCTTATACCACAATAACACCACCTGGTGTAAAATAATAGTGTAAAATCTCTTGATACACATTTTATGCTTGCTTGCGTCATTTACCGAAGGAAGTCTATCGTTTTCATGCTAAAATCTTCAGAAGGGATTGGAATATCATAACAGAATTTAGTTCTATGTAATCCAAAATGAATTTTCAGTCGACTGATGTATCTTATATCACAATAGCACCACCTGGTGCAAAATAATAGTGTAAAAATCTCATGATACACAGTATAATGCTTGCTTGCGTCATTTATCGAAGGAATAGCAGCAAATCTTGCGGTACCCTTAGTATACGATGTTGTTGTGGGGTACAGGGTTGGACAATACTCACGCAAAATATACCATTCGATGCCCAAATGGTTGCTCTAGGAATACCTAAAAGCATTTTTGCATATCTATAGCCGTTAAAAAGTTATCCGGAAAAAACTGGCCTGGGGTCCGGTCGGACCCCCCCCCCTTGGGCACTCGAGGGTTAAATATCTAATTTTTTGACACGGCGATTTTCTCACCTTAAAAATAGATTTTAAAAAAAAATCAACGAAATGTGAATAAAAGGTCGTAAGACTTAGGAAAAGATTTCCGATTTCAATAAATTCCAGTAAATTATTAAAACAGTGATTATAGTCGTTTATTAGAAAGATGTAACTTCCGACGCTGTAAATAAAATCATTCACCAGCACTGCGATATTCCATGAATTACCTGCAAATTCGCAATGTATGATAAAGGAAAATGGCCATCATGTGAGCCAGCACCGTAAGATTTATTTTATTTATTTATTTATTGTTTTATTGCCAAAGAAACAAAAGAACATGTGTACAAGTAGTAGATACAGAAACGGTCTCTGAGCAACAAGAAGCCCGGAAAAAGCTAAAAGCTTATATCAACATGGCCCCTAAATTACATTTACATTTCAGTCAACGATACATGTCACACAGTTGTAAACAAAAAAGTTCTGTTGAGACCATAAGAATAGCACTGACCAATATTATACAACAAAATAGCAACACAATCAGTACAAAATTAAAGATGGATTAAAGTCAAAGATGGATCTATCTGGACCTCATTGACCTACATAATGATGAAATTGCGTCAAATATTCATCAACCATTATTCTGAAATATTGGCGCACCAGCCACCGGTCATCTTTCATTTTCACAACAGCCTGCTAAAAAATCGCCGCCCCTCCAAACATCGACGAAAGTTTTTCTTATTGAAGTTTGACATATTCAACATTTTTTTTATTTCTCCAAGGTTTAACGTCGTCGTTTGACATCAAAGGCCGTTGACGGCAATTTACAGCATATACAATGCAGTAGAAAATGAATTAATATAATTGTCCAATTTGAACCATTTAACTTAGTAGTCTTAATATGTCGTTCCAATCTCGCATGGATGGATACAGGGTCTATGACAACAGAGGCCGTTATCCTGGACAGAAATTTGCTCGGCATATTACAGCACTTAAGATCAAGGTAGTAGAATTATAATAGTGGCAGAGTGTTCCAATCTCGCTTGAGTTGCGATTTACATATAAATAAAATTGTTTATTATCGTTTTAGAGGTGCCGCTATTCCAGGGCTACGCGACAATTCAACACGAATTTCGTTACTTAATCATAGGCATAGTTATAATTTACAAGAAATTGGAACTAATGGGTTATAATGATGCCAATGTTAAAGCTTTGTTTGGTCTACCAATCATATAGAAGTTTATAATGATGTCCCAAAGTTAAATCATCTGCTATAACTGTGCGATCTATTATTAATAGATCTTATGCCATTTACTTTCCGGAAAGTCTAACGATATCGGAAAGTCTAACGATATCGTATAACTGCTATGGTTGTTGACGTCAATAAAAAGAATGAGTTGTATTTCAATCCATTAGTCATTTTACTCAAGACAGATTAAAAGCACCAGATCGTGTTTCTTATCCATATGAAAGATATACAAAATTATGTCCGTAGTTTGCTTTTCATCTTCAATGGCCATTGACGATCTTTTCTATTAAATCCACAAAATCATGGAAGGGAAATGGCGGGAATATTTATTATAGCTGTTGTGATCCAGATTAATTTTAACAAAGTCTAAAGGTGCCAATTATTCGGCCAAATCTATCGACAGTACATCCCATTCACAGCTAAGTGATTTGCTACGTTAAAACTATTGCTTAACCGCACATTAAAATTTTATTTAGCGTCACCTCTAAGAGAAACGGGTCAATGACAATGGAAGCCAAAACGCTGCACTAGCACACGATTCGTTTGCCAATATTAGACACCGTTAAATTGTAAATCTCAGCATATATAATTATAGACCTAAATTTTGCTTGCGTCGCAGCTTAATGATGCCGTTGTCCACTAATAAATACAAAAATTGAAAAGCGATTGAGATTATCGTCTTGGCTACCATAAGTTGTCAATTCGTCAGCAATAAGTTAACTGCAAAACCAGAGAATGTCAACGCATCTTCGGCCTTTGTGGTGCTCGGGGTGTGGGGGATATGTTCGTCGTTGCCAATGGACCTTGAGCATGTCCTTCACTCGCAATTGCTCATGCGCTTTGGCGTGAAATTCCAATTCAGTGTCGACGCTGAGTTGGAAGCGCTTCTGGGTGAAACTCCTCTCTTCCAGCAATAAATTAACGAGATTGGGTGATCCACCTGGCGATTACCCGTCTAAAGGGCAATTAGTTAATTAATTAATTGATTAATTAACTAGGAACACAAACTTCAGTCGTTTGCTAATAGATATCTTAGAACTATTGTACCGATTTTATTGAATACTAGCTGTACCCGGCCACGCGTTGCTGTGGCTGAAAAGACTGTCCAACCCTCCCTTCCTAGGTTCCCTCCCCTTATCCCTCCCCTCCCCTTCCCCCTCCCCTTCCTCCCCTCCCCTTCCTTCCCTCGCCTCCCATCCCCTCCCTCCCTCCGTCCCTACCTATTTCCCTCCGTCTCTGCCTCCCTCCCTCCGTCTCTCCCTCCCTCTCTCCCTTCCTGCATCCCTCTCTCCCGTTTCATCCCCTCCCTCCCCTCCGTCCCTCTCCTTCCTCCATTGCTAGAAATATGCGTTTTAGAAAGACGCGCGAAAAACGGCCGCAAATGGACGATTTTGTAAAGACACACCTTTTAAAACGCGCCCGAAAAATAAAGACACACCTTTTAAAACGTGCCCGAAAAATGGGCGGACGCCGCCGGACGGATGCGTCAAAATTAAAACGGATTCATTATTATTATTCATTATTAGCATTTATATAGCGCCCCTTCAAGAAACTACTCAGAGGCGCTCCCAGCCCAGCCACGGCAAAAGAAAAAAGATTTAAGGGACTTAAGGAATAAGGATTGACTGGTCAGGTGGAGCAGATGGAGGTTAGGGGGAAGTCATTATGGCTGGACTCCATCGACGTATATCGAATGGAATTAAAAGTTGTGTTTTTTTGGTCGTAAAGATTGCGCTTTTCCCCAAAAGGTATTATACAAACCCGCTCATGTTCGAATGGAACGTTTTGCGAAAATGTTGAAAACAATCGATCTATAACTTTCCGAGATCCTTCTTGTCGAACGGTAACGTTTTACATTTTTATTTATATAGATAATCGATAACTGTATTATAATTTCTAATATTTTAATATTCTGCCAGTCCTAACTAAGTAGAACTGTCATTGAGAAGGACGGCTGTTTTAGGTTGAAGACAGTGCGCGATAACAAAGAGCATCAGCAATGCCCTCCTCCGATACACAAAATTAGGACTGGCACTGCCAAAGTGCGACCACGGGTAGAGTTATCAATCCTATACACACGTGGAATCATTATTATCATTGTTGGTCCCCACACAAGGATCAGGTAACGATTAAGCGAAATCGACATCCTTATTGCACCGGAGAATGCGATTAAAAGGTGTCAAAAGGCGGCTGATAATGCAAGTAAGTGGCCTAAGTAAATAAGTTGTAGACTATAATTTTCTCCATTTGAAAACGTCTGAAGCGGGCATCGAGAAAAAAAATGCATTATAACACATGCATGCAATGTAACAGTAAAGTATGGTAAAATATTGGAAAAGTAATGTGAAAAAACGTGCTGTTGTATTTCCCACTCTTAAGAAACGCAATCTGGATCCTAGCATAATTATGCAAAAAACATTATTAACAGCCGCGTGAACCCTGGTTTTTATACGCCGTATAACCCGCGTATACCCTTGATTACAGACCTATTTTGAACTAGCTTTAACTACACAGAAGTGCATCCACAGCTGCACAAATTCATTTACAGCTGCACATTTTGTGTAGAACTGTACGTTAAAAAACCTGCATTTTTCTATCGTAAAATAGGAATGTTTTGGTCAAAATTTGTACACCTTTAGAATATTAAGTGATTTTCAATATAGAAGGTAGCGGAAGACAGACTTACTCTAGTGTGCTCTTGCTCTTGCTCTTAAGTGCTGTAATATGCCGAGCAAATTTCTGTCCAGTGTAACGGCCTCTGTTGTCATGGACCCTGGTCAAATCGGATCCATCCATAACCTAAAGGCAATCGATTTCAAACTCAAACTTAGACAGTGCTAGTCCCAAGTCTGAATAAATGAGGGACGACATGTAATTTAATGAAAGATTCTCCCTGATAGAGGCGCTCCATAAATGCTTATAACTGAACACAATGACTTCTATGGCACTTAAATCGATGAAACCAACATCAAAATAGGAACACGAAAGAATGCAAACTATACCCTAGGAAAAAGCATGTAGGCCCTATATATGCACTTGTAATAGTGACTCATCACTATTACCATAGATGTAAAAAAAACGATGAAAGTTTTTCTTATAATACCGTCGTCAGGATGGATTGTGTGGTTAAGTGGTCGCAGATGGTAGACGGTGACTTTGACCGGAGGGAGCAGATCAACGAAACAATCAATCACATAAATTTATATAGCGCCCCTTCAAGATCTCTACTCAGAGGCGTTCCCAACCAAGGGTGATTGCAGATAATATCATGACCTATAGTGTTATATACTCTTTCTAATACATGCAACAACTAATGTTATTCAGCAATCATAACGTCGTTAACTTTGATGCTATGATAGTCCAGATCAGCATTCTGATGAATTTAATTACCTCGACAGATGTATGGTTTATATAGATGCGGCTTTCTACGTTGAAAAGGTGTGCAATATATTTTTATCCTCGTTTATTTAAATACGAGTACCGAATCGAAAGTTGCGACAATATTATAGATGAATAATATGTGGAAACTTCAGAGTCCAGCTTTAGAAACTGTTGGAGCTTAAGATTTCAATAATTGCAAGAATAGTTTTTGAAGGTTAGAGGGAAATGCGTTGGATCATCTTCACGTGTATTATTATTTTTACATTGGATCGTAATTCTATGCTTCATCCACATTCTGTTCGTGTTTAGAAAATATATCTTTTTTACGCATTCTAAACTTCTTAAGTGTATATCTATTATTCAAATTGTTGTGTTCTGCGAGTCCCGTCTTCCGAGGCGGTTTCTGTGTAATGACACTTATAACTGTACAGATCCTTCACTCACGAACACAAAATTCGCGTATACACGTTTTTATATATAATTTATTTGACATCGTTTAAATGGTATCGAAACAAAAGTCTTTTGTTCACAATTCCTTGAACTGTAAAGCAACGTTAAAATCAATTACACACCTTGAAAGATGATTTTTAAAACTTTATATAAGTATCTCACTCCTTTGGCCAGTGTTGTCTCGACATGTGCTTTCATTGTCAGTAAGCTTATTATAATACAGCATTTTGTATGGGTGTCTTTGTATAATTAAGTAACGCTCGAGGATGGGTGGGTGAGGTAATTGAAAACGCTACGAAACGCTACGTGGGCGGGGGATCTGAACGTTACGTAACGCCATGAATTGTTTTAGTGAATATTAAATTACCATCGAATGACTTTTAAATTAGACATGATGTGATCGAAGTCCAAACTTCGTGAAATTTATTTAAAACTTAACGGAAGTAGGTCTATTTATCTGAATAAGATCCGGTGTCACGAAATAGAGTATCCCCTAATAATCGTATCCCATCTGCGAAATAAAGTATTAAATTATTATGAGACCACACGCACTTTTCGAACTTTCTTCGTGGCTTAAATCCTTGTAGGGTCCCTATAGCCCCAGTTAATTTTCGTTGCTCTTCTTCGGCATTAATTAGTCCTAATTATTTGACATTAATTAGTCTTAATTCATTGTAGTCCTAAATAACACCAACAAGCGCTAGCTTCATATATCGGAATGACTCGATGACACTAACAAGGTGTAACACAAATACTAGTGAGTAATTGCAGTTTGACGTCACTGTGTGGTTACAAAGATCATTAGCGAACACCTCCTCCTTTACCCATGCTTTGGACTGCCACTGGCAGAGTGCAGGCAATGGCGGAGTTAGGACTATATGAATCTTTTGATTGACTTTTGATAGCGATGTTATATAGCCAAATAAATTTTGTTGAACAGTGTATAGATTTAAACTGCAATTTGAGTTAAGGGGGTGGATGGTTCCAGATTTGACGAGGGCTTACGCGGCGACTTGAAGTGGATTCGAACCTCGAACCTTCCGGCTTCAAGGCAACGACGCCACCACAACACCACCGCGCCACACATACATGTATGCGTATGCGTGTGTGTATGCGTGTGTGTATGCGTATGTGTGTATCCTTTAAGTAGGCCATCTTCCCCCCTGTTAAAATCTTTGCTATGTACAAGCTTTGTCCCAGGTCCGTCTTCTTTAATCCTGGTTAGCTAGTATAGCTACCTCCTCGCACAGCTATACTGCCGTGCTAAGCAAAAAGACAGTAACTCAAAAAAGTTGATTCCGCGTAAAACGACAAAGAAGAAATCGGTTTATTCCAACCAGAAATAATACTCCAATCATTCTGAATTTTTGCAAACAATCATATCTAAACTTGTGAATTTATTAAATAAACTCGTTTTTAGTGAAATTTTATTATAAATTGTATAAAAATGAGTTACTGTCTTTTTGCTTAGTATCGATGCATTGAATATCGGTTTGATGCTAAGCAAGAAAGCAGTAAGTCTTCATTATAGTGCTGCAGACTGGTGAGAAAATGTTCGCTTTGCATAAAATTTGGTACATAACACGAACAAGTCCTAAGAAAAAGACTCGTCAATTGGGCCATCGCAGATTTGCAATCTGGCCCCAATGGCAGCCATTTTTCAAAATGGCTGGTCAATCTACATATTGTTAAGGATCTCAGCTTCTATTTCACTTAGAATCGTCAGCTTGGTGCCTAAACATACATTTGTGGGGGCAAGGATTCCATTGGGGCAATCTAAAACTTTCTATGACCTCAGTGGCGGCCATTTTTCAAAATGGCCGACCAGAATTGTTTTTTTCAATATCTCAGCATTTAATTCATTTAGAATTGTCATCTTAGTGTCTAAACATACATTTGTAGGGGCAACGATTCAAATGGGACCGTCGTCTTAAACTGTCTATGGCCTCAATAGCGGCCATTTTCCAAAATGGTCGACCAAACTGAATTTTTTTAAATTTCTCAGCATTTAATTCACTTAGAATCGCCATCTCGGTGTCTAAATATCCAAATGTAGGGGCAAGCGCTTCAATAGGTTCATGTCAGATTTTTCCTATGGCCTCAGCGTCGGCCATTTTTCAAAATGGCCGACCAAAATACCAAATCATCAATATCAGTCTTTTTAACAGATCTTTCAGTCTATTTAGAATCGTAATATTCGTTTCGAAACATACATATTAAGTGCAAGTATTCAGAAGCCCCAGGAATTCCTTAATTGTGGCGAAAGATTGCGTAAACTTGTAGTAATTTCCTATCTTTGGGTCGGCCATTTTGTAAAATGGCTGCCATTGAAACGATGGGGAAATTTGCGAATGCCCCATTGCTGGAATGGATCCATTGCCCTGAAATGCATATGTTTATGCACCAATATAATGATTATAAGCGATTTGGAAGAACATATATTAATATAGTCCTATTTGGTCGCCATATTGGAAAATGGCTGCCATTGACACCATGGGGAACTTTGTTGTAGTCCTATTGGAATCCTTGCTCTTATATGCCCATGCTTGGACACTTAGACAACGATTCCAAGTGAACTGAAAGCCGCGATATTGACAAATTCTTCTTTTCAGGTCGGCCATTTTAGAAAATGGCCGCTATTGAGGTCATGGTAAATATTTGATTGCTCCACTGCAATCCTTGACCCTTAATGTGTATGTTTTGACACCAAGATGACATTTCCAAGTAAACTCAAAGCCGAGATATCGACAAATCCATCTTTTTAGGTCGGCCATTTTCCAAAATGGCCGCTATTGAGGCCACGGGGAAATTTTTTATGGCTCCATTGGAATCCTTGACCTTGAATGTGTTTGTTTTAGCACCAATATGTTGATTCTAAGTGAATTGGAAGCTGAGATATTGAAATATCCGTAGGTCGGTCGGCCATCAAAATACATGGAATACTAAGCGAGAAGACAGTAACTCAAGTTACTGCGTTTTTGCTTAGCACCATGATACCCCAATTGAGTTACTGTTAATTTCGTTTCCGTTTTTTTCCATGTTCCCGGACAGATACCATTTCCTTGCTTCTAGATATGATAGAATATGTTGCCAGGATGCTAAAACAAGTGCTAACTCGAAAACGGAAAATTTTGAGTTACTGTCTTTTTGCTTAGCACGGCAGTATAGGTATGTTTCAAACTTCGGATAGATTGAAGAGAATTACTCGCGACATTATGTCGGCGACATTTTGTCCGCGACATTATGTCGGCGACATTTTGTCCGCGACATTATGTCGGCGACATTTTGTCCGCGACATTATGTCGGCGACATTTTGTCCGCGACATTGTGTCGGCGACATTTTGTCCTGCGACATATTGTCTCTGCGACATTTTGTCCTCGACGTTTTGTCGGCGACATTTTGTCGTGCGACATTTTGTCTGGCCACCCCTTACACACCTTATTAAATCTCTTCTTTCTTCCAATATTAAGTTCCAGTTATTAACACAAATTGTTGCTCAAAATCAGATGTAGAATTCACACCGATATAATATTATGATTGCCGTTATTACGCGTTTATTGCATGCATAATAGCACATGAACTCCTGCACTGTTCGTGATCCGACAGTTAAAAATAAAAGATACGTCTATGACAACACAATAACATTCACCGCCTCCGATAGCTTCGGTTTGTCTCTTTTCATATCAACGATCTCCAATCTGAGTAGGTCTCTCATCGTCAGGTTCTGCTGCGCATCCTGAAGACGTTGATCCAAAACGAACTTATCTCTACGTTGCGAGTTAAATACAACGCTTGCAGCATATCATCACCAACGTTCAAACGCATCGATGATACCTGCACATTAGAAAATATATAATCTTTAAAGTGTTATATTCGGACAAGGGCTGTTGAACTGGAACTAGCGCATTTAATCGCATGTAAACACAAGTAGAGTTGTTTGCAGATGTTTTAAAGGTGTTGAAAAGAGATCATTGCCATGATTAAGCGCAAGCGCGGATAGTACTGTTGTCTGCATCTAAGTGTCTCCATGATATTCGTGAGTTTCGTCTTCACAAGAGCACCGCAGGTGTGGTGTTGTAGCAGTAGTAGTAGTAGTGATTACGGTGGTGCTGGTGGTGACTGTGGTGGTGATTGAAATGGTGGCGGCTTTATAAATTCCATAACTTAAAAATATTAATTATAGCAATAATTATGTTTTATTTGGAACTATTGTCGCAGCGTATTAAAATCGTAATCGCCTGCTAACATAAGTAGAATGACTTGCAGATGTTTTAAAGGTGTTTTAATGGATCATTGCTTTAATATTAAGCGCAAAAGCACGGATAGTTGTCTACATCTATGTGTCTCCATGAATAGAAATAATTAGCTCATTAGTATAACAAACATTAGAGTAAACATTTGTTGCAAATCATCAAAAACATTCACCAAACATTGTATGAAATAAGAAGGATGTTTGATTCTGCACTGGTAACCTAAGCACTGGGCTAGTGCCCACGGGCGGAGTTTATCAGGGGTTAGGAGGGCTCAAGCCCCCGAAGAGGGCCCAGATTCAGATTTTTTTAACATTGTAATCAAGACAATTTATATAGCATCGTCTTTAGCAAACTACTTCTAGGATGCTTTACAAACATAGCTTAATTATATGATTGTCAAAGTTTAGCATAAATGCAAACAGACCGGAAGCAGGTGCAACTTCAACTGTTTTCTAAAAGCAAAGTGAGATTATTGGAGGATAACAGCAATGTGACGCCTTTTAGACGTCATAAACCATGGATATGCAATGTAGATGGAGATCTTGGGGCAGCCATGTAAGCTATTCACTTTGATTTCATCAGTGCAAAGGAAACAAGGAATTACTTTATATTTATAGTTAAAGAAGTTTTAAAGGTGTTTATTTCTGTTTAAGGTAAACCGAACAGGATGTTTCATTTGAGCTGTTTGTCTATCTGTATGTTTCTCTGCTTGTCTTCCTGACTCTTTCAATAGCATACGAACTGCGGTACTTTCCAATTAACACCGTCTCCCAATCTTCAAGATGCATAACAAAGGTATGAAGATTTATTTATCAGCCTTCATGCCTCACTAGGTGCATTGAAAAGTTGGATGGTGGTAGATGACAATCGTACGTTGTGCTGTCAGGTGGTACAGGATTTTTGTTAATAGCTCGAGACTTATATAGCATAAAGTCGCATAGTTTCGGTTCAAACATTACCGACCCCATGCGGTCGTCATGCCAATTCAACGCATGGCTAACAATGGAATCGCCCAAAATAACTGCATCCTGGCTATCCAGAATACCCTCGCCCGTGCAGTGACGAAAGCCCCCAAAAGTCACCACCTCATTCCTGTCCTGAAATCACTTCACTGACTCAAAATACCTGAGCGCATCGAATACAAAGTCCTCTCACTCACTCACAAAATACTTCAATCATCCCAGCCGTTCTACCTTCGTCAATTGTTCACCATCCTGCCTCTTTGTTCAACACGCTCCTCATCCTCCATTACACTGCTTCGCCCTCCCATCACTTCATCACTAAAATTCGCAAATTGCTCCATAGCCATTGCCGTTCCACCTCTCTGGAACAAACTTCCGCCAGCACTTCGGCAAACTTCCGACCCATCATACGAACTCACCAAAACTCCACCTCTCGCTATCTCCCCACAGGTCTTTCACTCAAAACTGAAAACATTGCTCTTTCAAAAATCCTATCCTGATTCTTCCTCTTCTCCTCACATCACTCGTCATTTCAACTCTAAACATCACCCACCTTAGCCGTCCATCTATCTGCCTGCCTGACTCTCCGGACTTGCTTGACCCGCTGCCTAGCGATTTTGTTTTGATTAAGCGCCTGTGAATAAGCTGGTTTCCGCGACTTTGCATTTTGGGTGCTGTAGAAGTCTCGAGACTATGATTGCGAATGGCTGAAACCTCACAAAACCGCATGCGATTGGCCTATTAAATCACCTCGCCTTAAATCTTACGGCACCCAGGGCGAATGGAACAGCCTTACAAATAAATAATATAAGTTATCTTGGCAAAGGCAACATTAACTTGCAGCCAATTGTCGGCGCCCTCCCTTCTCGCCTTCCATTGGGACTGGCAACTTAACCATTGCCTAGTTTGCTAGCTTACAGATATTGTTTTGTCTAGTGAATAACGAAGATGGGTGCGAATTGGTACGGTAACAAGTGTCGAGTATAAGGATAAGAGCTCTATATATTTTCAGTTTTTAATGTTTCGCAGGTGTCTAATATTTTTTATATAATTATGTTTATATATTTACCACAAAATATTAATAAAATACTCAATTTATACGACACCTATGGCTTATTTCGAACTTAATGTATATAGGTGATAATTCACAGCTTATAGTTAAGTCATAGTCTGTATCAAAATTAAATGTATAACACATAATAATTTAATTGTCTTAAAAATTAGATAAAATCATAGATAAAGAAATTTTAGTGCTTTTTACGTTTCAAATTATTAACATATGATAAAGAAATAATAATATGCAATATTTGTGTACCACCGTGCCTGGTGGCGCATTAAAAACGTTCCCAAAGTTTGTTAACCTGGCAAAGATCTAATTTCAGAGATATCAAATATTCATTTACACCAAAATGTTAAGCAACTATTTATGGGCACAAATGTCGCATTTCAAGAGCGTGCGTTTATTATGTCACACCCTGCGGTTGGGTTATGACGTCAAACCTGTTTACAAATTTTGCACAAAACTACGTCATTTATTTCGCCCTGAAGTAACGAGAGTATCTTGAATAAACTAGTCCTCGAAGTAGTCAACATTAAAACTTGGTGTTTTCAGATGATGATATCGCTGTTATTAAGATATCATTTGAGGAGAAGGGTTTGCGAGGCAAGCGAATCGTTCAGGAATATCCGCCTAAAGACTGGTCAAGACAAGGCATAAAACGAGTCATTAATAAGCCTGTTGGAATTGGTAGCGTTGCTCGCAAGCCTTGAAGTTGTCGTTCAACAGTTGCAACGTCTGCTGACAATGCTGAGACTGTAGAGCAGTTGTGACCCGACTGTTTATTGCGTTTATTGTATTTATAATTGTATATATGGACATCACGACCTATTTAATTATTTTAATGCGATGCATGATTTATATAGACATCGTTTTACGTTGTAGAGGTGTGTTATGTACTTTCGTTTATGTAAGCCTGAGTACAAAAGCGAAATCAGTTACATTATAATATATGAGTAATAAACAGGAAATTAAGGGTCCAGCATTAGAAACGGTTGAAACTTACGATTTCAATAATTGCAAGAACACTCATTGAAGATTAGAGGGAAATGGATTTTATCACCGTCTCGTGTATTTTTGTTTTATATAATTATTGGTTCTCTGCCATGTTCTGTTCTTGGTTACTGTGTTGGGACCTGGAACAAAATTTCATTTATTTCGCCGTGAAGTAACGAGAGTATCTTGATTAAAACAAGACACACACACACACGCACACACACACACACGCACATTAAGCGCCATAGATTGATGCTTCGCCATTCGATAATAGCGCTTAAAACAATTAGTGACAATGTCTGACCATGGAAACATTATCAATCGATATTATTGGCTGGATCCAGATTTGACGACGTCTTATGGCATAATTTGTTACTATTATAGTTTCGTTATTATAGTTTCGTTGTGCTATTTTTAACAATTTAACGCAATACACGTTCGTATAATTATATATATTCCTTGACAGCGTGTAAAAGATGTTTAAACAAATGACATAAATTTTGTGCCAGCTTCTTTGTTCGGAGTGTCATTCATTCGAATCTTTTTCTCGGTAAGGATCTTTGAAGTAGATTATTGAACGTTGCTAAGAATTATTATCGTTGCTAAGAATTCATCGAAGCGAGAAATATGAAGACGATAACAGTTAATGCTGGACTGGATGGGGCCCAATATAGATGACGAACAATTGAACCTGCCTATATGTGTAGACAGTGCTCGTACTTAGGCAGTGCCAGTCAAGAAGAAATGAGGAGGGCGACAATAATCATCTGTTATATAATGCTGTCCCGTTAAATATCATGACATCCAACAAGCTATATTTGTGTTCACTGTTCAATGCTGCATGTATACATATAGTGTGAATAAGCTCTGGGTAAAAATGCGCGTAGACACCTCAAAAACTTTAAAACCCACGTTATATAAACATAGGATCCAATTGTTTCGATAGTTTCAAAGAAACTGCATTACAGCTGTATCTTAGAGTTGTGTGAGCATCAAAAACAGATCAAATTTAGTTATTTGATTACGGAGATTTGTTACTGCTAATAAGATGTATATTTTGTTTTAATTTACAACTTTAGGTATGTATGTATGTGAAGCTGTTATAGCGCCCCCTTCGAGATATTCCACTCGGCGCGGACACTGCATCGGAGTTTCATCCCGAAGCGCATGAGCAATTGCGAGTGAAGGACTTGCCCAAGGTCCATTCGCGCTGACTTGAGTTGGATTCGAACCTGCAACCATCCGACTGCAAGGCAAAGAACACAACCGTGCCCCACACTTTACTATAGTGTTGTGGATAGCGTCGAAATTGATTATTATTATATGTGTACATATATTTTTTTTTATTTCTGAAGAGTCCAGGCGACCATTGGGTAATTATCAGGCGACCCCCATGTTGGTCGCGACTCACATGTTTATAAACACTGGAGTATATAGATGGAACGAGGCGTTATTTCTCTCCATTGTCATTAGACACCTCCTTTTGCTAGTCTTAATTACCTATAAGATAAATTAACGAGAGGTCTTTTCGTGTGCACGTAGAGAATTATTCTTAACAACAGTTCACAATGACGTATATAGGACAACGAAAAACACATAAAAGAATAAACCCGTCACTGCTTGCAATCTGACAGTGCCCGTCACAAGCCTGGATAAAGGTCGCGGGCGACACTATAATCATCTTTGATATGGCAGAGTGTCGATAAATAGGAAGAAGCTCATAATCCGCCTCTGCAGGATGCACCCTGAAAGTGCCAGTGTCATGCCTGTAGAATGTAGGAGGGCGACAATAACGAGCTTTATTGTCACACAATGTCGTTAAACTGAATCTAGAATAAATATACCACATATACATGCACCGTCATTGGACCATGGATCCATTCAACCGTTAGGCCTAATTCACCGCAATTTCTACAGTTTTATGGCATTTGTGATACTGTTAAACAGGCGATTGTTTCATAATCTTAAATGTTTGCCGCAGAACATCGCTAATGACTGCGAAATTCTCTAATGTTAAACAACCCATGTAAACCTAAATGCGCTTCACGATGTTTTTGATGAAACGACTATAGTTCTCTTAATTGTTACTTATTTAATGCGTTCAGAAGATAATTCTAAACGGAAGCTATAAGAAGGCATGTGATCTGAGTCAAACAAATTTTTATACTGAGATTGATTGAAGAAGTCAAACGGTAAAAGAAACCTTTCGAAATCTGTTTTGCGGACTTTCAAAAACTCATTTTGGTTCCATCAAACATCAAGTGACTGGACAATAATAATAATAATATACGGTACACAGGAGGACAAGGATGCATCTTGAACAACTGAGGGATGAAACGCAGAACAAAATGGAGTGGAGAAGAAATGTTCATGCATGACGGTAGCTAGAGTTCCCCAAACTGACGGCAAAAGGTGACAAGGTGATAAAATATGAAAGCTACTGTAACAGTGGGGGACTCATAGAAAATAATAAAAACTTGATAATGATAAATAACTTGATAAATAGGAAGCTTTTAAAGTGAATGCGTTAAAAAGGTGTTTGTTTTTCTTCTTATTTTTAGAATTCACATCACCCGAGGAGATAAGGATTTATGCTGGGTCTCAATAAACACGTCGCAGTAACGTAAAATTATATGAGATTTCATCAATTTGTTTAAACGGTGTCTAGAGTCAACTTCAATTGTTCGTTATAATTATAGTTTAGAAACAAATCATTCATTCATTCATTCATTTCGAGAATTTATATAGCGCCTCTTCAAGAAATCTGCTAAGAGGCGCTCCCAACCCAGCCACAGCTAAGAAAAGTAGGATTTGAGCGACTAATAAAAAGTAGGTGAATTTAGTCTCTAGGCATAAGTCGCAAGGTTAGTGGGAGGCCATTCAATATAGCGGAACCCGCAACAACTTTAAACTGATATTAGTAATAAAAAAACGTTAAGTCTAGTATTATGAATGAATACATTCTAACTACAGCTAATGATAACTTTACAGAGATAGTCGCCATCGGAAAAAAATGCTTGTTTTAATACGGCTCAAGATTTTAGACAAAATCCTATCACTGTGTGTGTGTGTGTGTGTGTGTGTGTGTGTGTGTGTGTGTGTGTGTGTGTGTGTGTGTTGCAGTTTACTGTCACTGTGTGGTAACAAAGACCATTAGCGACACCCTCCCCCTATAATAACAAGTGCACATACAAACAAACCCTCTTTACAGAGATAGTCGCCATCGGAAAAAATGCTTGTTTTAATACGGCTCAAGATTTTAGACAAAATCCTATCACTGTGTGTGTGTGTGTGTTTGCAGTTTACTGTCACTGTGTGGTAACAAAGACTATTAGCGACGCCCTCCCCCTATAATAACAAGTGCACATACAAACAAACCCTCGATTACTAGGATAATAATTATTCATGATGCGGCCAACCCTCGCGGCGAGGACGGCTGAAGACAAGACACCTTTAAAAACATGCAATCCGTTCTATTTATGAAAAAAGATGGTAACTTTCACTGTGTAACTGTTGTCGTCAGCTCTTATAAATAGTATGGTTCGCAAGTTTTTTAAAGGTGTGTGTAAGCGATTATAACTCATTAGGCAAGAGAGTCATAATAATTATACCAGCGTGGACCGTTGTCTACTCTACATCACTGAAAGTTGGATCACATCTGATTTATCACATTTAAGTGTTTCTAATAAACAAATGACGAAGACAAGAATTGTAAAGGCAATGATATGCTCAGTGGTGTTGTATGGATATGAAACGTGGACAAAAACAAAGGCCTTAGAAAGGAAAATCGATGATTGCGAAATGTGGATATGGAGGAAGGTATTGAGAACCCCATGGATCGAGAAAAGAACACAATCATGAATCCATATTACAAGAGAAAGGACAGGCGCGAGGGAATATGTCATTGGGGGCAGACAGCGGCAAGGCAGAAGTTGACATTCTTCGGACATGTGATGCGAGCAAACGGTCTGGAAAAGGAGATGATACTGGCCTGCGGAGAGGGAGGAAGAAGGAGAGGACGCCCAAGAAGGAGGTGGATGGAAGAAATACACGAGAGAACGAAGCTGAACTTGGAGGAACTGAGAAACGCGACGGAGGATCGTTATACGTGGAAAAATTCGTTCATAGCGGTCGCTAAGGTTCAAAGAATCAAAAGCACAAGGTGACAAGGTGAATAAACAAGCAAATAACTAAAGAAATAAATTTACACTTTTTGACATGCGAAAGTTAAATATTCCCACGAAAAGCTCGCCAAAATTGAAACACACACATGAGATTTTGGCCGGATGACCAAAAAATAAATCGAGCTATATTCTGGGAACTGGTTCGATTCCCGAATGTGGCTATTTCAGAGATTCAAATCTCGGGCTAGCACGGTCCGTCCACGGGCTTAAATGGCGTGGCGACACCAATCATCTCTGATATGGCAGTGTCGTTAAACATGCAACAACGACGATCCCCATTGTTACGAGCGAGATTTATCCATCCGTGGTAATAGCGAAATTGCTCAATAATAACAAGTTAACGCCAAAAGTAATTTAGATAGAGGTCGTTAAAAGGGTGTTCAGACGATTGTTTGTATCACACCTCGAGTGTTCATTGTTATTCATTCATTATTCGTTCATTCATTCATTAAAATATATTGCACCTCTGCAAGGAAATTACTCGGAGTGATCACGACTCTATCGCTGCCAAAGGAACCGTTTGGAAGAGATCCTATAATATATAGAATATATCTGAGAGAGTGACTTTGAGGGAGGCCGTACTATACAGACGACTTTGCATGATGGAGGTGCGACTAAAATGAAGCCACGGCGAGGAGATTAAACCAACGATCAAATCGTAGTTTATGTACATTACTCTAGATACGTTAAAGAGGTGTTTTGTATTTTTTAGTTATTATTTGAAATCGTGGCATCCGAGGAACAGTGGACGACAAAAATCAAGTCGACGATGAAACGAGAAAATTAAAGATCACGAAATATTTGTTAAGTAAATCTTAACCAATCATTAGTCGTGTATTTTTTAAATAATGTGTATAATTTTATGTGGTGCGTTGGTGTACACAGGGTATGATCGTTGACTTGCAGCTGAAGTGTTGCAGGTTCGAATCTACCTCAAGTCGCCGCGCAGGGACCTTGGACAAGTCCTTCACTTGCAAATGCTCAGTGCTTTGGCGTGAAACTCCAATGCAGTGTCCGCTCTGTAGTGGGAGCGCCTCTGAGTAACGATGCTTTAACTACCTGATATCATTGCCTCATTTTACATCAACACAAATTATCCTAACATATAATTTTGCCTAATCCTAGCCTAATTAATGTTTAATCCAACCTAAACTTGTCTCGTCATTCCCGGTCCAAAAATGTCTCACAATTATCCTCAATGAACCCTAACAGAAAAGCAGTTCCTTATACACCTCATTAAATCTCTTCCTTTTCCAAATATGTACCTCGTGAATTTCACACCTATGTTGCAGTTACCATTCGATCTACGACGCTGTTCATGGGCTTCTTCTGATTGACAGAAGGAAATGAAAATGAATATTGCAACTATTATACTCAATACTCGTTCTCTACAAAGATTTATATAGCGCCTTTTCAAAGCGATGACTAAGTAGCGCTCCCGACACTCACTACCGGTACGTGATAATAATATGAATTTAAGAACGAAATGACGAAATGCACCGGACAATGCATACGGTTATAGAGGAAAATATTTATAAAAGTTTTAGCATATCTAAAGAAGGTGTCTAACACTTCCTCCAGGAGACTGAACCAGAGCTACAACGGACTCCATGTCATTGTCATGTCATTCCGCCATCGTCGCTCTGCGACGGTTGGCTGCACGAATGGATGAGCATTATCCACAGTTGTCTATCTCCTGCCATGTTCATCTATTAATATATATATATATCATTTGTTCCCATGCATACATACATAAATGCCACCTCTTTTATATTTATCATCCCACTATAAATAAGTATTCCGACTCAAAACATATCAGCTGAGTCTTAGAAATGCATTAGTCACCATAGAAAATAATAGATTAAAATGCCATTGACAAACAAGTATATTAAGTTTATTTTAAACACTTGATTGATTGACTGATCAATTAATCGGTTTTCCATTCATGAATTTCGCAGGTCATCAAAGACATGTAAGAAGTAACACGAAAAATATACGTAGGAGTCATGGCGATTGGTTTGCAACTGCCTCCTTTTTGATGGATTGATTGGCTAATTATTGATTGAGCATGCAGTGCAGGTCGTAGATATTGTTGAGGTTGGTGGAGAACCGCTCTTTTTATCAAGGGCGCGGCTGCGCATGTGCAGGTCGTTGTCAACGTCCTCAGTGTTGAAGGCCATTTCGTCATGGTAACACAGGGAGTCGCCTATGTGTGTATTTGCAGTTTAACATCACCATTTGCGACGCCCTCCTTCTTTATCCAGGCTTGGGACTGGCACTGGCAGATTGCAGCCAGTGGCGGAATTCCAATGGAAACGAAGACAGAAGTCATAATAGACGAGTTGATAATAATTGATGTAGTATCAGTAGTAGTAGAAGTGGTGGTGGCGGTGGTGGTGGCGGTGGCGGCGGCAAATGGACGGACGGACATACAGACAGACTAACATAATAGAGCGAACTTAGCCGGTTGATTCATTTTTTAATCGCTCATAGAATAGGGTGAAGAGTGGACCATTTGGAAACCTTTTAAACGTTTCAAACTGTTGCTATATAAATGACATTGTGGTCCTCTCCCTGTGTCTCTTGAGACTTTTAGCCTAAAGAATCCGTCATCTTAGACACCTTTTAAACGCTTTCTGCTGATACTATATAAAGACAGTACGCAGTAGTTTAGCCATTGTTTTACTATATTTTGACTAGCATTTATGCTTCCGAAGCAACATGGTATTACTATAATTCTGTTTGTATTCAATCTGGTTGGTCCAACAACCTGGAATGCACACCCCTTGACTATGCGACGCCTAGCAAACGTACGGCAGCTTGCAGAATAATTAAATTATAAAACCATTTTTGCACAGCTATACAAAATAATAAAAGTTCTCTTGGCCAAGGCAAGACTATCTTGCAGCCAATTAGCGGCTCCCTCTTTCTTCGTCTTCGCTGGAGACTGGCAATCTTTATTTTTTTTATTTTTTTTTTTTTGCCTTTGAAGACCAGCTTCTAGGTTGTTAGCATGCAGGTATAATTGCTTTGTCCAGAGAATAATCGAAGTCAATCCTAGGTATCTTTTCAAGTATCTAGTAAAGAAAAGAGAGCCCTGTATATTTATGATTCAAAAGGCTTCGCAGGCTTCTAATAGTACTTATGAAAGTACGACGAAAGCATTGTCATTGATAGCATTTTATATCTCAGTGATTCGGATTTTTACTATTTACTTCGCGTTTGTAGCATTGTAAACTGGATTTGAATCGATAAGTAACATTTTCGTCATTGAAATGAAAATTTTGTGCAGCTGATTGGAGTTAATCGTACGAGAATTCTTCTGCAAACTTCATGCTCCAGACGAATAAGCTGCACACTTCACGCTAGAAAGACACTTCTTTCTTCTGCGCTTCCTTTTTTTGGCTTCTTTCATCATCCAGTCAAACAGTCTTTGTCTTGGTCTACCTCTCGTTCTTTTCCATCCATTTCCCCCTATTTGACTGTTCGTAGCATTGAGTCTCCTCTGATTGTGCGCCCGATCCATCTTCTTTGTCTTTCTCTAATAATTGTGTAGCCTATAACAACGATCTCTTTTATATCAAAGGTATCATTTATAATGAAGGCCCAAACACGATGCCTACATGTACACCAAACGTATATACGTCCGTCTGCACAGCCAGTTTGTTCTTTCTTTGATTCACTTTCAGATTGTAGATGAATTGCTGTAGGTTTCTTTTAATGACCGACCTGTATATTAATGAGTCTAATATCCGATGATAATTGCAACGTTTTAATAGTATTGCCATCTACACACGAAAGGAAATAATTATTAATTCATTTTACACGTAAGATATTTATAGCATTGTAGAATACGATTTAAAGGTGTTTAGAACCGATGGGAAGACAGATGACTGCCGATTAATATGGATATTAAAAACCAAAGTAACAGTTTTAAAAGGTGAAACATGCAAAATAATTATTGGTCAGTTGGAAAAGATTGGAACGTAATTCATTATCTCGGATCGCTGATAATCGAAAATACAGATTGTTTCAGAGATATTCGAGAAAAACTGGCAAGGGGACAGAACATCGAGGTAGTGTTAAAACAAAATATGGAAATGCAATAGCACAAAATTAACTACCGAGGTTCGACTTATGAAGGCCCTCGTCTGGCCAGTGGAAAACTATGGCTGTGAAAGCTTAACAATAAGGAAAAACAGGTAGAAAGAAAAGAGGAAATCGGGAGAAAATCCTAAGGCATATTCTAAGCAGATGAATGGGTGTTGGAGGCGTCGGAGTGAAAAGAAGTCTACAATTCAAGTCCATCAAATAAAGTCACCATAGTCATTATGGCTGAGTTGTCAATACATGTAGGTGCAAGTGGAGCATATGTGGGGGTGGGCAAAAAAGTTAACCCCTACGATGTTTCCCAATAACTTGTCCAAAACAACTAAGCTTTCAAATCAAGTATTACGTGCTTAAAGGTAATTCATATCTACGTACAATAGCCAAATTTCATCGAAATATTTGAAACAGAACAAAAGTTATATCAATTATAGCGAGCCAGCCAACTGTTTTTTTCTGACGATCCAAAGACGTAACGCAGCAAAATTAGTAAAACTTATTTTAATAAGTCATTATCTCAAATAATTGACGCTTAATTAACACCATTGATTGAGAAGGTCGAGTAGGAGATTGGAAGCACCGTTAAACAGAATATAGGGCTTATATATCTTCAGGATATATGAACAAGTGGTGTCTAATTATGAACCACATTGTAGTGCTAGTTTTCAAGGATGGAGACATGGCTCCAAGGCTTCAAGGATCATTGACATCAACCTTGTCTGCATATATTAGCCTGTCAGAAAGGCATTTATGCAGTATTATCGTATCAACACACAACACTTGTGTCTTTCCTCTGTGTTATCGGTCAAACTATGTCAACGGTTGAGGAAGTCACAATATGTCGCTAAGCTACTCAGCTATTTAATTACTCAATTGTCATCATCATCATCATCATCATCATCATCATCATCATCATCATCATCATCATCATCGTCGTCGTCGTCGTCGTCATCGTCGTCATCGTCGTCATCGTCGTCGTCGTCGTCGTCGTCGTCATCGTCATCATCATCATCATCGTCATCGTCATCGTTATCGTTAACGTCATCGTCCTCGTCCTCTTCCTCGTCATCGTCATTGTCGTCGTCATCACATCGTCATCATCATCACCCTGTAATATTTTGGATTTGTGATAATATGCGTAGTGTCTCTAAGGCCATAGACACCTTTGAAATGATTATTTGAAACATTATATAAATTTTGAATGCGATAAATATGCAATTGTTTTCTTACTTCTTTAACATCATTATGCCAAACGAATTTGATTGCGATGGAAACGGCCTCTGTTATGATAAGCCCTTGTCAAATCTGCATCCATCCATCCATTCTGTAATTTCCAGGTCTGACACGACACACATCGCAGTGTTTTCTAAGGCGTCGTCTAATCTAATCTAATCTAATGCAACATTTGTAAAGCGCTTCTCACGCCAGAGCTATTATTCAGAAGCGCTCTCAGCGTGACAGGCCTTCAAGCAGCAAAGCGAAAGTATTTTCACACCAGAATTCTTCTTCGTTTTTTTATATCATTTATTGCAGCAGTGTAATGACAACGATGATGACACAAATCAAAGTATTATGCTCAAGGGACTCTGGGTCGCCGTCGTTTTTTGTATTCATCTTTTATTTATAAATTGATTATTTCATAACAGAGATTTTTTAAGAGACAGCTCTGCTTGAGCAGCAGTTCGTCATGACGATGATGACGACGACGACGATGAAATTGCTATTATTATTATTTTTATTTTTATCATTGTTATAATTGGAATTTTCCATGCACGACCTTTGTCATTTGCCTTTCAACCGTTCCAGCTTTTCCAAGCGAACACTACATGCAAATCAACGTCGTCCAATAAATCGATTTTTGTTAGATCTGGTTGCAATAAGATATTCAAAGTTGTGTGAGTTTTGCTAATATTTATAGGTAGATACTAACATTTTTAAAAGGTGTGTAATTGCTGTGCTTGTTGCTGATTAACGACACTGTGTCGTATCAGAGATCTGATGATCAGCATCGTACTTCAACTTTATCATAGTGGATTCGTAGTGCGAACAGTGGAGGAGCTCAGTTTGAAGTCAATCAAATCAAACGCGGGCTCTGAATCATCGTCAGCAACCTTCTTCAGTGAGCTCGCTACATTGCTTGAGAACTTTGCTCTACATAACACACAGTTGGTTATTGCTGGTGACCTCAACCTCCACCTCGAAAATCCAGAGCTACCTACGTCAGTTGATTTTTCGACCATTACCGAGCAGTTTGACCTGGTCCAACATGTGACTGGTCCAACCCATCAATATGGAGGTCTACTCGATGTGCTTATTACACGGGACGATTGCCAGTTGACCGAGTTAATTATACAACCTCCAACAATATCGGACCATAGCCTCGTCATCGCCACTGTGCCATTCCTTCATCAGGCGCCAATTCACATTGAAAAGAAGGTTCGTAATTGGCGGCAACTGGACCGTACTGCATTCCGTGAGTCCTTAATGAGCGTTCCTGCCTTTGCCAATCCATCTTCTCTGACTGATGCTTCGACCACAGACCTGTTCGCCATCTACGATTCAACCATGACGGATGTTCTGAACACCTTACTTCCGTTACACCCGGCAAAGACACGTCGTTCAGTTCTAACACCTTGGTTCGACGCCGAGTGTCGCTCCTTCCGCCGCCATGCTCGTTGCTTAGAGAGGCGTTACAGACGCACCAAATCATCTACCGACTGCACCAACTTTGTTAAATACGTCCGTGAGATGCATCGAAAATACAAAGAAAAGGAACGAGTGCATTGGGAGGAAAAGATCGCCTACCATTCAAGAGAACCCAGGAAGCTCTGGTCGACGTTCAATGACCTCCTTGGACGTGCCCGACCAGGAGGCAACACTAACACGCCTCTTTTCTCGCCTGATGCATTTTTAGACGTTTTCACAACGAAGGTAAACACCGTCAGAGACGCTACGGCTAACTGTTCACCACCGATTTTTCCTCCCGTTAGCTGTGAGCTGTCTTCCTTCGATCCTGTCTCAGCTCAAGAGCTGCGACGAATCATTCTTACCTCTGCACCGAAGACCTGTGAACTAGACCCTCTCCCTACGTTCCTCCTCCAGGAGTTAGTTGACACACTACTCCCTTTCCTAACGCTCCTCTGCAATAGTTCTCTCCGTGATGGTGTGCTTCCCGTGTCACAGAAACGATCAATTGTTGTTCCAGTGCCTAAGAGTGAAAGTTCGGATATGGCGGATCCAACTAACTTTAGGCCAATAGCAAATGTTTCTTTTTTGTCTAAAATAATTGAAAAAGTTGTAGCTGCCCAGCTCACCCATTACCTTAATAAAAATGATCTTCTTCCATTTTTTCAATCAGGTTTCCGGAAAGACCACTCCACAGAGACTTTACTTCTTCGCCTTCTTTCGGATATATATACGGCCATAGACAACTCCCAGGTCACCCTTTTGGCATTGTTCGATGTGAGCGCAGCTTTCGACACGGTTGACCATGATATCCTTTTAACTAGACTTTCTATCTCTTTTGGCATCTCAGGAAATTTTCTCAACTGGCTTACTTCCTACCTTCAGGACCGTTCTTACACTGTCGCTTGTGGGGCTACTAGATCATCCTGGGCACCTGCCCCGTTCGGGCTACCCCAAGGCTCTGTCCTAGGCCCCCTATTATATATAATATACACTGCAGACCTTGGACCACTCTTACTGGCAAATTCAATCCTTAGTCAATCCTATGCTGATGACCTCCAGGCATATGTTCACTGCCCAGCATCTGCCGCTACTGATGCGGTTCGAGAAATTTGTAGGGCTATGAAAACCCTGGAAGCCTGGATGTCTTCTAACCGTTTGCGACTGAACCCTACCAAGACGCAATATATCTGGTTTGGGACTCGTCAACAACTTGCAAAAATTGACATGAAAGCCTTAGCATTAGAGTTTCCTCTGATTACTTTCTCACCTTTTGTGCGGGACCTTGGTGTTATTTTAGACCAAGAGCTAACTTTCACTCGGCATATAAACCTACTATGTCGAAGCTGTTACTACCAGTTACGTCAGCTTAAGGTGGTCTCCCGCTCTCTGTCTTTTAGTGCCGCCTCTACTCTTGTTCACTCTTTCGTAGTTTCCCGCCTTGACTACTGCAGCACCCTCTATCATGGACTTCCGGCTGACCGGATTGGCTGCCTTGAACGGGTCCTCCGCTCTGCGGCGCGACTTGTTGGCCATATCCCAAAATATGGCCATGTCTCATCCTATATGCGGGATACCTTACACTGGCTCCCTTCTCCTCAGCGGATTGCATACAGGGTCTGTGCGCTGGTTAGGCGGTGCATTGAAGGACTAGCTCCACCCTACCTTCGAGAATTCTGTTGTTCCACCTTGGGAGTTCAGCGTCGATCGACCCTTCGATCAGCGAACCACGCTGAGCTTCTGGTTCCCCGCTCACGGACTGCTATCCGACAGCGTTGTTCATTCTCTGTTGCAAATCCTGCAGCTTGGAATGGTCTCCCTGTTACACTGCGCTTGATTCCCATGGGTCACTTCACTCTGTGCCTTAAGCACCTAAACAATGTTTTATTTTTAGCCGTGGTTGGGCCGGGAGTACTTGTGAGTAGCCTTTTTGAAGAGGCGCTATATAAATTCCTGACAAAAATTGATAAATATAATTTTATGTAAATATCATGGTTAAAAGATAGCTGTAACATAATTTGCATCACGGCCGCCAAGTGTGTGAAAATTCCTGAACGTCATCGAAATTGACGTTTATATATTAATTATTAAATTCAAATTTGAGGTGTCGAACCAGAGCATAAATTTTAGTAGCTGTTTTGTTTGTCTAATGTACAATTGTACATGTAATCTTGTCGCCTAGGTCTTGATCTTCCACAGTGCTACATAGATGCTTTGCTATGGTTGGTTCGTCTTTCTGGAATAAGTTACTTATGAGTCTCCGCAATGAACTTCTTTGTCTTTCTTTGCCCCTTTTCCGCAAGCGTTTGAAAACCATTCTCTTTTATTGTGGTTTGGTGTCAGGTCGGGAGCGCCTCTGAGGAGTTCTCTTGAAGTGGCGCTATATAAATGTACGATTACAATTACAATTGCTGACGGTTTCCGCTTAGCAACGCTGTTGCATAATCAGAGGCGTAGCGACCGCATTCCGTACACTCCAAACGGATGGAACCCGCAAGGTCCCTAAATTCAGCAAAACTGTAAGTTATGACTAGGCAGGTGATATTAATTGACGCCACTGCAGCACAATCGATGTTGGTTTCACAAACAAAACTGTGAAGCATATACAAAATACATGTTAACTGTTACAGAACTATGTATCCACAATTATGAACCCTGTATGTTGTATAAAAATAGGCTTACCGCATTCCAATTTCTGCATTGCAAGTAGAGGCCGATCAGAGAGGGGCAAATCCGGCCATGGCCATATTGAGAAACGCCAACAGAACGTGCCCCGCATCAAGGGCGGATCCAGGAATTTTCGAAGGGGGGGGCCAAAAATTTTTTGGGCTGGGGTCGGAAATTTTTTCGTTGATCTTTCGCCGAAAAATCTGATGAACTTTTTTAGTCGTTTTTGGCCGAAACCAGAGTTTAATTTAGCCCCCACCTCTGGGGGAATTGAGGTTTTCGGAGGGGTAGATAATTGACCGTCTGAAGACAATCATGAGGCGCGCAGCGCCGAGAGTGGTAGGGGAGGGGTGTGGGGAGGGGATATGCCCCTCCCCACCAGAAACTTTTTGAATTTTCACATTGCAATGGTAGCATTTTAAGCTGTTATCTTAACAAATTAGCTGTACTTTTCAGTGCTTGTAAGAGTGCCATAAGGTCTCAATAAAATAGACTTTACTTAAAAACTTCTTTCCCGAAAACTAGATGTTCTTTTTTAAGTAATCCGCCGGAAATCTTCAAAAAGGGTGTTCAATTTTCCTTCCCAAAACACTGATGAAATTTTTTGGTCATCCGTGCGAAATCTTAAAAAAGGTGTTTAATTTTTCGTCTAAAAAGAGTGATGACTTTTTAGTCTTCCATGCGAAATTTTCCAAAAAGGTGTTTAATTTCGCATCCCAAAAAACTGATGACTTGTCGTAGTCATCCCTGCGAAATCTTAAAAAAGGTGTTAAATTTTACGCCTAAAAAGAGCGATGACTTTTTAGTCTTCCGTGCGAAATTTTCAAAAAAAGGTGTTCAATTTAGCATCCCAAAAACTGATGACTTTTTAGGACTAGAATAAATAAAATACTTCCCACTACTGAATGAAATATAGTAAGATATAAATAAAAACAAGGAGTAAACATGTGTTATCATTCACCGCATTTTCTTGCACATATAGACTAAACTCAAAACTTAACTTGTTTCGCCCTGAAATTTTTTTGGCATCTGCAAAAAATAAATTACATCCCAAACACTCGGTACGTGACTTTTTGGCGCCGCCGTTTTGGCGCCGCCGTTTTGGCGCCGCCGTTTTGGCGCCGCCGTTTTGGCGCCGCCGTTTTGGCGCCGCCATTGCGCAATAACATTTGCGTTTTGCAGTCTATTTCCGGTTCAGTGTATACGACACGTGAAACAAATTGACGAAATCCTTGCTGAAATAGAAAGTGAATGTACGGCTTGTTGTTGCGTTAATTGAAGCTGGATCGATGAAAATATTCCTGGTTTAATTGGAGCTGGATTTATTAAGCGAACGCATGAGAAATGGAAGATATGATCAAGAAAAGAACGCTTGAGATTTGTAAGCTCGATGAAGAGTCTTTTAAATGCGAAAAAGCGGCGGGAGTTCCGACGAATGCTTGAACAATTGAAGCTGAAAGGAGATTTTTTTGCCAGTGAAATAGAAGCTGGATTTTTTAAACAAATGCTTTATTTAATAACAAATTATAAGACATGTGAGGTAGCAGATTAATAAAGTACAAGCGATCAAAGCAGAGGATGTCACATCGAATGATTGAAAAAAACAGGCCCACCAAAGAGAGAAAGTCCCGCTAAGACTGGGCCTATTTAGCTTAGTATAGAAATAAAAACTTTAAGATGACATAAGATTTTAGCACGATAGATCGAGGAAATACAGACTTTAGTGACAACAATGAATATGGTTTATTAAAGACAAAAGCGACAGTTCTTTTAAAAAGTCCATTGTTTTGAAATGTCCATAATTGCAATTACAATAAAAAGGTGTGCAACTGCAAATGTGTGCCAACACTAAACAAGGTGTGCAATTGCCAATTTTTGCCAACACTAAAGAAGGTGTGCAATTGCCAATTTCTGCCAACACTAAAGAAGGTGTGCAAATGCCAATTTTTGCAAACACTTAAAAAGGTGTGTAATTGCCAATTATTTTAGAAACCTAAACAAATCCATTGGTTCGAATTGTTCATTATTGCAATTATAATAAAAAGGTGTCCCACTGCAAATGTGTGCCAACACTAAAGAAGGTGTGCAATTGATAATTTTTGCCAACACTAAAGAAGGTGTGCTATGGCCAATTTTTGCCAACACTAAAGAAGGTGTGCAATTGCCAATTTTTGCCAACACTAAAGAAGGTGTGCTATGGCCAATTTTTGCCAACACTAAAGAAGGTGTGTAATTGCCAATTTTTGCGAAACCTAAACAAATCCATTGGTTCGAATTGTTCATTATTGCAATTGTAATATAAAGGTGTCCCACTGCAAATGTGTGCCAACAGTAAAGAAGGTGTGCAATTGCCAATTTTTGCCAACACTAAAAAAGGTGTGTAATTGCCAATTTTTTAGAAACCTAAAGAAATCCATTGGTTCGAATTGTTCATTATTGCAATTATAATATAAAGGTGTCCCACTGTAAATGTGTGCCAACAGTAAAGAAGGTGTGCAACTGCCAATTTTTGCCAACACTTAAAAAGGTGTGTAATTGCCAATTTTTTAGAAACCTAAACAAATCCATTGGTTTGAATTGTTCATTATTGCAATTGTAATATAAAGGTGTCCCACTGCAAATGTGTGCAAACAGTAAAGAAGGTGTGCAATTGCCAATTTTTGCCAACACTAAAAAAGGTGTGTAATTGCCAATTTTTTAGAAACCTAAACAAATCCATTGGTTCGAATTGTTCATTATTGCAATTGTAATATAAAGGTGTGCAAGTAAAATAATGATGCTTTAAAGCACACTGCTGTTGTACAAAAAAGTTGTGCAATTGCACACCTTCTTTAGTGTTGGCACACATTTGCAGTGGGACACCTTTTTATTATAATTGCAATAATGAACAATTCGAACCAATGGATTTGTTTAGGTTTCGCAAAAATTGGCAATTACACACCTTCTTTAGTGTTGGCAAAAATTGGCCATAGCACACCTTCTTTAGTGTTGGCAAAAATTGGCAATTGCACACCTTCTTTAGTGTTGGCAAAAATTGGCCATAGCACACCTTCTTTAGTGTTGGCAAAAATTATCAATTGCACACCTTCTTTAGTGTTGGCACACATTTGCAGTGGGACACCTTTTTATTATAATTGCAATAATGAACAATTCGAACCAATGGTAAATTACTTCTAAAGGGAGGACAATGATATTTTGGCTAGTTTTAACTGTACGTAAGTGCTTCTACAAATGCACAAATTCGATTACAAATGCACATTTTGTGTATAGCTGCACGTTAAAAAAGCCCTGCCGGGTACCCGGCTAATGTTCTAATATAGCGGCGTTTTCTGATTTTATTGAATGCCAGATACGATTGCAACAATTATTATTCAAAAGCTTAACTACATGTACATCATGTGACCACATTGACTATACTCACTGCCATACCATATAACAATTAAGGAAGTTATATTACATTGCGACAAGAAATACTTAACATCAGATTTTTGAACACAGACAAACATACTTTTGCTTAAATCGGAGTTGGATTGTTCATCAATGCAACACCAGTTTAAGGAAGAACATTTTCAGCAATCCAGCTCCAATGAAATTTAATTGTGGTATTACCTAATACGAATAAAAACAAGCTTTGACCCTTTCAGATCAAGTGAGGAGTGTACGTCGAACATACATTCTGAGCTATTTCGGGCATAACTTTTGAACGGCGTGGAATATCATCACAAAATTTAACTCAAAATGTGCGTAAATGAACCGCCTAAAATTACCTACAATTTGATAATTTTTATACTTTAGAATGAGGGAGAAAAAAATTCCGGCGCCAAAACGTCCGGCGCCAAAACGGCGGCGCCAAAACGTCCGGCGCCAAAACGGCGGCGCCAAAACGTCCTGCTTCGCGAATAACATACATTCCATGCCATAAATCATAGTTGGATACTGTTGAAAGATTGTTTCATTTCGATGCTTTATATAAAGACAATGCAATTGCGTGAGAGACTTAGATTGGATTTTTATTACATTTACACAGTATTTTTATTATAGGTTTTAATTACATTTATACATTAATTCTCCTGTGCATGACTGACACCCTGAATTTTTTTTTGGCCACCATGGATGGGGGGGGCCACGTCCCATGGTGATTTGAAATGGGGGGGGCCATGGCCGGATTGGCCCCCCCCTGGATCCGCCCCTGCCCCGCATTTGGTTTCAACAAGATTTCAACAGAAGAACCCACCAACCTTAGAAAAAAATATTTAAAAGCATTTCGATTTCTTTCATTCAGTTTCCTCCCCATCATTTCTCTCGCATCAATTGTGACTCTGAACGGGTTATTTGACAGAAGCAACGTAAATTAACAATAATTATCGTCGGAAGATAATGATCCTATAAATAAAAAAATTATTTTATTCCGATGACTAAAAAACATTTTAAAAATTCATTTTTTCACCTGTAACCGACGCTATAAATAATGCCATGTTACCTATATGCAGACAAAGTGTTTATTCTTCGACGGCAATTGCCATAATATTATCTTATTGTTCTTTAAACAGATATCCCGAAAAGGTGCAAATGATGTCAATGTATGCTGATGATATTTAAATTATATTCATTGAGAGCAAATTTTAAACGAGAGAAGATGTGGAATTATTTTGTACCGGTTTCCGCCAATATAGACCTACATCATAATATTATTATGTGAAGATAATAGGAAGATAATAGGAAGATAATAGGTATCGACCACATCTATTCTATCGAGAGGAGGCAGAAATGCGTCGTTGACATTGGCTCCTCTGACTTAGACGCAGACAATGTAAACCAAGATTGTAGTGTTTCATATGACGTAATATGTTGTATCGCATTCTTGCATAATTTTAGGTGACCCTGAAAAGGACCGTTTAGTTGGCCCTGAAAGGACCGCTGGTTGGCCCTAAAAGGACCGCTTGGGTGGTCCTAAAAGGACCGCTTAGGTTGTCCTGAAAGAGACCGTATAATGGGCCTATGATTAGGCCAAATAAAATTACGCGCTGCAGCATCTTATAGGCCAAATTTTCATCTAAAAAGAGGTGTGCATTCATTTTGCACAGTTAGCGCCGATTTATGCTTCGGCGTATACCTATCACGGATTAACGACTATTGTCATGTCATGTCATGTCAAACACCGACGTCGCCGCGCGACGGTTAGTCACATGCACGGATTAGGGTTCTCCACTGGCGCCTATTGCGTGCGGCAGCGAGAAGATAGGATCCAGAAAAATGGGACCAGGAAAGAATAACGACTATTAATAATATTAATAGTCGTTAAACAGCCATTTAATATTATTCATTTATTGCGCGCTCGTTGACACAGACGCATCACGGTACAAATGAAAAATAATTGTAAGTAAATAGGTTGAGGAGTGAATAAATGATCAAGGTCTGCATAATAAGGTAAAACCATGGATTTATAATATGGAATGAGTCTAGATGGGAAGTGAGAGCGTAGAGCAACTGGTTTCTTAGTATACAGTCTTCAGTAGGCTGGTATCAGCATCACACACCAACTGTTTTGTCTCCTTCTCTGCATAAGTGCCTCAAGTCGCTGAAACACAGCAACCGAACGATGATTGTTATAGCCACCCTCCTCTCTATCCATGCTTTGGACCGGCACTATCCGATTGCGGTCAGCGGAGATTTTTATGAGAACGTTGACATCACACGTATACCGAAGTTTCACTTGCAATTAAACCGAAATTGATCCTGCAATTCTGCGGCAATTGAAAATAAGGCAAGCAAATAAATAAACAAGTAAGTAGGAAAGGAAAGTTAATGAGTAGCTAGCTATCATACCCACATACACATTGCACAATTCCCTTCTGATAAGGTTATCGGTAGTTGTCATGATCCATTTCTCGTTTATTGGACGTTACAACATGATCCTTAAGCACCTTTAAAACGTAGTTAATAGATATCTATATAAATAAAGAGAAGATTCTGTGTGTCTGTCTGTCTGTCTGTCTGTCTGTTTGTTTGTTCGGGATGCATTTCCACAGTTTTTGAGCTTTTAACTCCAAACCTTCACTACTGTGTAGGTCTCGGCACGAGACACAAAGTCGAGGGGTTGGCGATCCCCTACCACCATGGGGGCCAGGGTGGGGGGCGAAACCCACCCCATTTTTTTCAAAAATGTTTAGTCATTCATATGAATTTTTTTCCTAGATAGAGGGCCATCAGAACCACCCGGATCAGTAGTTGGTTAATCTCTACCACCAAGGGGTCAGAGTGGGGGCGAAAACATTAAGACGGTTAAACACCTTCTTAAACGCTTGCATGGTCATTATATTAATGGCGAGAGCTGGTTATGCATTTTTCACGAAAATCCTAATTTCACGGGTGGCGTACTGGTGCAGGTCGGTGTGGTGGGGTGAGGTGGGGGAAGAGGGTGGGGGTGGGGGAGGGTTGGGTGGGGGTGACGGGGATGGGTGAGGGGGTAAATTTTTCCCGAAAATCCTAATTTCACGGGTGGCGTACTGGTGGAGGTCGTAGTGTGGTTGGGTGGGGTAGCACGTGTATGGAGGGGTGGGGGTGGAGGAATTTATCCCCAAATCCAAATTTCACGGGTGGTGTACCGGTGGGGGTCGGAGTGCGGTGGGATGTTGGGGGTGGGGGATGGTAGGGTGGGTGGGGGTGGGGGATGATAGGGTGGGTGGGGGTGGAGGGTGGGTTGAGGGGTTGGGGATCGTGGTGGGGTGGAGGTGGGGTGGAGGGGTGGAATGGAGGGTGGGGTGAAGGGGTGAGGGGTGGGGTGAGGGTGGTGATGTGTGGGAGTGGGCGGATGGGGTGTGGGTGGGGTGTGAAACTGGGGTGGAGGGGGTGAGGGTGGGGTGGAGAGATGGGGGTGGGGAGTGGAGGGGTGAAATGTGGGGTGTAGGGGATGGGGTGGGAGTTGGGTTGGGGTGGAGTGGGGTTGTGGTGTTGGGAGGGGATTAGGGGTGGAGTGGGGGTGGTGGGGGTGGGAGGGGTGGAGGGCTGGGTTGGGGTGGGATGGAAATTTTCCTGAAACCCAAATTTCTCGAGTGGCGTACCGGTAAAGGCCGGTTTGTGCTGGGGTGTTGTGTGATGGGGTTGTGGCCGGAGCGGGTCGAATCCTAAATTTCCCGGGCAACGCCGGGTACCCCAGCTAGTTATATATAAATGAGACGCGGGAGCAATATCGTTTTGTACGCAAAATAGCTTTGACTGTTGCAAAATGTGCCGCTAAAACAATGTACATTACAATCATAAGCATACAGTATGTTCAATCGTGCATGCGTGCACCCGGCCGAATAAACATGCACAGCGCTGGATTAGCGCTGTCTCTTTGGCTATGCTTCGGTCTATAAATATCTCTGTGAACTCTGCTGCCCAGTATCTGTTGTCCTAGCTCGCCGAGCCCTTCGCTTCGCATCTAGTGATGAGCCGTTGGTCCTCGTGTTGGAACCTCAGCCTGTCAGCGTCGTGCTTTCTCGGTTGTAGGTCCATCTGTTTGGAATAGTCTCACATTGAAGAAATGCCTGTTGCCTGTGTGGTTTACTGATTAAAGTTTTACAGGTTCATTAAGAGCCGTTTGTATCAACGTGTTTGGACTGGAAGCGCGTCTTATTGAGTTTCTTTAGACACCATAATTATACTAACACTAATCATTAACATCACACTAGTGTGCATCTAGACACCTTTTACTTGCATTTTCTGGTGCAATATGTAGTCGTTTTCGCGAAATCGTTACATCGCTTTATTCTCCTCTTTCTCGCTTATCATTAATTTTTTATAACATCATAAATTATAATTTATATCCACAGTTGATGCTGGTTTCAGCACGTCCTCCCTCACCATTGATTGTGCTACTTAGCTACGATGAGAAAATATTATTATTTTAGAAAATAAAATTTTGTCGTCGATCGATTTAATATGCAAAAGTGAGAAAGTATTTTTATAGTCCTTGGAATTTAAGTCAGTGAGACTTCTATAATTACAGTCTTTCATTAAGTTAGGAAAAAAATTAGCATCAGGGTCAAGATTCTTGTTATTTAGTAGAGATCTATTAGAGTCATCAGTATCAAATAATTCAAATTTAGTAGTAGCCCGAGGATCATTTATTTCTGCCGTAGTAGGCTGTGTTAATAGGTCTAGTTCAGTGTTAACTGAGTGTGCAAGTGTTGACACAGAAGGAGGATGGGAATTGCATTCATTACAGTACCACGGGGTCTGTGACATATTAATGACATCAGTTAAGCAACTATCTTTGTTTTGATGATGTAACAGGCCAGATAACTACAGAAATGCTGCGCGCCAACTCTACGTCAATCACGTGTCAGAACACGTGGGTTCCGGAACGGGAACTGCGCGCTGGGAAGGTGTTCCAGGCACTGGCGGACACGTGGGAAACCGTGGATATGATGGACACGTTGACGACCATGGATATGGATTCGGAAGATACTAAGTTTTTGAATGAATCGTTTATCGGCTTGCTAGAACTTCCCCCTGTACTCTTGGGTTCCATCAAGGCTCGCAAACTCTCTTATTTCGGACATATCATTAGGCTCCCTCAGGATTCCTTGGAAAATGCCATCATGCTGGGTCACGTCGAGGGTTGTCGACACCGTGGAAGACCGTGTATTAACTGGATAGACAACATTCTTTCCTGGTCCCACCTTTCTGGATCCTATCTTCTCGCTGCCGCACGCAATAGGCGTCAGTGGAGAACGCTAGTCCATGCATGTGACCAACCGTCGCGCGGCGACGTCGGTGTTTGACATGACATGACTCGTGCATTATGCAATAAGAAAAGAGAAAAGTGCTGAAATGATAATAACAGTGTTGCCATAAAGTGCCGCTAAACTCTCGAAACGTCATTAATTAATAATGCTAGCGACACGGCAAATAAAGTCAGCATAGTGTCGACGTCGATCTTGGCGCCATAAGATTTCCCCAAACAACGGAAATTGCCAATAAATTCTGCAACTGCGATCTCTCTCTCTCTCTCCCTCTCCCTCTCCTTCTCCCTCTCTCCCTCTCCCTCCCTCCCTCCCTCCCTACCTCCCTCCCTCCCTCCATCCCTCCCTCCCTCCCTCCATCCCTCTCTCCCTCCCTCTCACTCCCTCCCTCTCTCTCTCTCTCACACACACTCTCTCTCACACACACACTCTCTCTCTCTCTCTCTCTCTCTCTCTCTCTCTCTCTCTCTCTCTCTCTCTCTCTCTCTCTCTCTCTCTCTCTCTCTCTCTCATCAACTTGACGTATCCATGTCTCCTTATTCCTGATCTTCTCCGTTGCATCTCTCGTATCCATTTTCTCGAGGTCTTCCTCTGTCTAGTATACCCTCACGTATTCGTGCAGTGCAGCGGCTGGGAGTGTGTATTTATCCATGCTTAGCACGATAACGCGACACAACTAAAAAGCAATTGAAACCATGAAAATAGACACAGAACTAGTGTGACTCAATATGACATCATGCACATAATTATTGGCTTAATACTCACTTGAGACCCATGTTTCCGTGCAGAATCCCTAGGTAATCTCCTTAAAAATAGGACACTACGTGATTGGCGTCACTACTGCATCGGCGTAGTGAGACTTTACTGGAAGGGATGTGAAGAACAAGTAAGCTTACCTATTAAATTTTGTCATCAATCAATTAATGAGCTTGTGTTATCTACAAGGCGACAATCCATCTAACGATCAACACTATTAATTGTTTCTTCGGCAAAAGAAGAGCATGTCGTTTTTTAATATATATTTGAGAGCTTTTTTGCATTGATTGTTTCTGCACCGATTTTGTTTAAATATATCGACAACTAAATTTTATTTTCTAAAATTTTAATATTTTCTCATCATAACTAAGTAGCACAACCAATGTTGAGGGAGGACGTGCTTGAACCAACACCAACTGTTGAGATACCAATAATAATAATTATTATTCTCGATGTTATGAATATTGGTAAAATTATTGAAGACGATAACACTGAAACGATTTAGCTAGAATGACTACCATGGTTATTGCACCGGAGAATGTAATTAAAAGGTGTCTAGATGCACGCTACTCCAATGTTAATGATTAGCGTTAGTTTTTTTTAATTGCCGCAGAATTGCAGGATCAATTTCGGTTTAAATGCAAGTGAAACTTCGGTACGTGTGATGTCAACGTTCTAATAAAAACCTCCGCTGATCACATTCGGATAGTGCCAGTCCAAAACCTGGATAGAAAGGAGGGCGGCTATAATAATCATCATTCTGTTGCGGTGTTTCAGCGACTTGACGCACTTATGCAGAGAAGGAGACAAAACAGTTGGTGTGTGATGCTGATACCAACCTACTGAAGACTACACTAAGAAACTAGTTGTTCTACGCTCTCTCTTCCCATCTAGACTCATTCTATATTATAACCCAATGGTTTTACCTTATTATGCAGACATTGATCATTTATTCACTCCTCAACCTATTTACTTACAATTATTTTTCATTTGTACCGTGATGCGTCTGTGTCAACGAGCGCACACTAAATGAATAATATTAAATGGCTGTTTAACGACTATTAATATTATTAATAGTCGTTATTCTTTCCTGGTCCCATTTTTCTGGATCCTATCTTCTCGCTGCCGCACGCAATAGGCGCCAGTGGAGAACCCTAATCCGTGCATGTGACTAACCGTCGCGCGGCGACGTCGGTGTTTGACATGACATGACATGACAATAGTCGTTAATCCGTGATAGGTATACGCCGAAGCATAAATCGGCGCTAACTGTGCAAAATGAATGCACACCTCTTTTTAGATGAAAATTTGGCCTATAAGATGCTGCAGCGCGTAATTTTATTTGGCCTAATCATAGGCCCATTATACGGTCTCTTTCAGGACAACCTAAGCGGTCCTTTTAGGACCACCCAAGCGGTCCTTTTAGGGCCAACCAGCGGTCCTTTCAGGGCCAACTAAACGGTCCTTTTCAGGGCCACCTAAAATTATGCAAGATTGCGATACAACATATTACGTCATATGAAACACTACACTCTTGATTTACATTGTCTGCTTCTAAGTCAGAGGAGCCAATGACAACGCCTCATTTCTGCCTCCTATCGATAGAATAGATGTGGGCGATACCTATTATCTTCCTATTATCTTCGCCACTGCGTGTTATCTTCACATAATAATATTATGATGTAGGTCTATATTGGCGGAGACCGGTACAAAATAATTCCACATCTTCTCTCGTTTAAAATTTGCTCTCAAGGAATATAATTTAAATATCATCAGCATGCAGTGACTTGTCATTTGCACCTTTTCGGGATATCTGTTTAAATGATAATAAGATATGGTAATTGCCGTCGAAGAATAAACACTTTTCTGCATGTAGATAACATGGCATTATTTATAGCGTCGGTTACTGGTGAAAACATGAATTTTTAAAATGTTTTTAGTCATCGGAATAAAATAATTTTTATATTTATAGGATCATTATCTCCCGACGATAACTATTATTAATTTACGTTGTTTCTGTCAAATAACCCGTTGAGAGCCACAATTGATGCGAGAGAAATGATGGGGAGGAAACTGAATGAAAGAAATCGAAATGCTTTTAAATATTTTTTCTAATGTTGGTGAGTAATTACTTGGTCAAAATATCTGTATCTGTTTCAACCGTCTTTGACTTTTCTGCATTCATTACTATTAATTGCGTTGTGATTATAATTATCGTCATCATTCAAACACCTGACTTATTACAAGTTTTTATAGTTTACCATTGGACTTTATTATATGTAAACTTTTTATATATAAATCATGTTTAAAACACACAGAATCTGATATGTTCCCTATGCGTAAGTATACGTTTTGTGGAATTGACGGGCACCCATGGTACAAAATTAATAATTTCGGGGTTTATTCATATTTACTAAACCTAAATATACCATTTTGTGCATAAATGTATGCTGAATCCAATGGCGTATTACAAGTTATGATATCTCAAACCAAACCCAAAATCCAGGGGGTGGTAACCCCCCCCCCCCCCCCTTGGTAGTCAGTGTTACAAAAAGCTTGGTAGCCTGAGGGTTAAACCTGGCTCGGTAAAATCGAAACTGTATAGCCTACACCTTTTAAAACACATCCGGATTTTCAATAAGGTGCAATTATAGCATAACTCCGCCACTGGTTGCACTCTGCCAGTGCCAGTCCCAGTCCCAATCCAGGATTAAGGAGGAGGGCGTCGCTAATGGTCTTTGTTACCACACAGTGACGTTAAACTGCAAATGCCGCCGCCGCATATTTATTAGTTCCAAAATCAACATGCTGGTCGATATACAAAATAACTCATACTCGGTTTACATTACGATAGAAATACACATAATAATATATCCTAGGCTAAGCGCAATTATTAGGGAAAACACAGTTGTTAAAAAATGGTAATTTAATTGCAATGCTTGAAAAGGAGAAAAACTTTTGACGGTAAATCTAGAAATTGTTCTTATTTTCGAAAAAAGTAGACATAGCTGCTTTTTCTATGGATACGAAGTGTGTATTTATTAGTCAATGATGACTGTGACAGTATGGTTAGCTTTACGGTTTCTCTGAAATAACCGTAATCGAATAAAATGAGCAGCCCTGGGTTTACTGCAAAAGCCAATAGGCTTACTGACGGACTTTCAGAGTCTAACTGAATAGATTTCTATTAGCATCAGACTTACGTGCAAAGAGTTATCCTTCAAAACAACAGGATGATGTTCCCCAAAGACCAAGGGCGGGCGATTTTGCGCCTGTAGGTCAATGCGCCGCAAAGTCATATGGGCAAATGGGCGATATGACAATAAAAACGTGACAAAGGCTTGCGACAAAAGTAGTTCACGTAGGAATTCAAAAGTTCAACATAGCACGTAGTACGTCAAAAAATTTCAACATGATGTTTCTATTAGTATGTTGTAGGCTACACGGTTAAAACATATGGTATAAGGTAGGCCTATAAACAAATGCGTGCCAATCACTTACCTTCGTTTCCTAAATTATTCAGCAAATATCAATAACGCAGTAACTAGTAGGAAAAGGTACATTTATGTCTTCACCAGCCACATTGACACCAATTGCAATTAAGGACAGAGCACAAAAGAATGAAAGGCACGATAAAATTCATAGCGACGTTTTGATGTATAGGTCTAGGCTACAGTAAAATATTGGATTCTCTTATAGGGCGATATTGCTTTTTCGCGACAGAAATACTGAAGGGTTTCAGCGGAAATTAAATTGCAATTAAGGAAGAGCACAAAGGAATGACAGGCACGATAAAATTCATAGCGACGTTTTGATTTACAGGCTTTGGCTACTATAAAATATTGATTTCTATTATAGTGGGATATTGCTTTTTCGTGACGGAAATACTGCCGGGGTTTCAGCGGAAATTAAATCTTCGCATTTGAATAGGTCCGCAATAAATTATTCGCAATCACAAGACTGTCGTTCTTTCGTGCAATAAATCTAAATCTAATAATGTTGCTTTTTGTTATGACAGATCAATAACAAATTCCGGTTTTAAGAACACGCGCTTTGGTTTGATTTGCAGTTATGCCGGTAATAAATGTCACTTATGGATATTTAATGGCAGAAATGTTTCCTGATATTAATTTTCCCATAAGTAGCACGAGCATACGTGTTCCCTGGATTGAATAAAAAGCCCCATATGCAGCAGGTAATTCATGAGATGCTTTAAAATTTTGGTGAAAGTTTGATGAAAACGATCTGAAGCGATTCCTTCGATCGATTCTTCTTAGACAAAAGTCGTGAAATTGGAAGGTGATGTGCTTTATTCTTACTTAGAACGATTTCTATTTAATGAAATTTATTCAATTCTTGCGAGCAGCAGATTTGCATATTTTCGTGTAGTCCGTTGCTAAAATATCGATCAAAATCAAAAGTAATCAACAAAGAGAGGAGATGGTCATTCGATAGACGGTCGGGTGATAAAGAGTATAATTATGCACAACGACGTCTTGACTATTAGTAGCAGACTAATTTAGTTGTCAATTTAGTTCTTTCCTTGCTTGATTGTGTTGTTATTTGTCATGGATAATGCATTTTCATTTGGAATGAAAATATTGGTTAACAACATCATATATCGTCTGATATAATTAACCCTTATAGGGTCACGATTTTTCTCAACCGATTTTGGTCACCGGGGGGTAAAAAATACCCCCACTGTGATTCGCATAATTCCTATGATAAACTCCGATTTTCAAGTATAAAACTAAAAGAAGTGATTTATGGAAAGTTCGCTGAATGCACTTGAACCAAAGTAACATATGCAGCGCTGCAGGAAAATCAAAATGGCGGACAAAATGGCGGCCATAATCTTAAATGACTATAAGTGATGTTATGTATGCAATGGAAACATGATTTCAGACTCTAAATCAGCATGTTCTAGGTCAAAGAATGCAATGGAACCAATGTCACGTGGCACTGCACGAAAATCAAAATGGCGGATAAAATGGCGGCCAGAATATTAAAATGGCTATTAGTGAAGTCATATGTGCAATGGAAACATGATCTCAGGGTCCAAATCAGCATTTTCGAGGCCAAGGAATCCGATGCAACCAATATCACTTATATGGCATTGCAAGGAAACCACAATTGTAATAAAATGGCGGCCAGATTCTTGAATAGGCTATCAGTAGAGTTCTGTATCTAATGAATATATGATTTAATAATTTCTTGGTCAAAATTAATAATTTCACGAAAGCCACATTCTATATGTAGCATTGAGCCAATTATGCAGTGAAATTATCATATCTAGTCGAAATTTTTAGTAGCCTATGATTACACTGCAGTTCAACTATTGCTGACAGTAGGCTATATGTGCCATATTCATACTTCAATGTTTCATAACTTGACCTATCAATAGTTTCAATGTTTCATGATTTGACAGATAAAGGGTATACAGTCTATTTAGGCATTTTTGCTGTCAATGCAATTGCGTTCAAGTGTACATGCAAGATAGCACTTCGACAGCTGCAGTAGGGCTTGATGCTACACTTGTTAACTTCGCGTGATTTGCTGTATAGACAATTTCATTCATGCATCCTAATTTTATGAAACCAAAACGATTTCTATTATAATGACCAGATGCTGATGAGGAGACATTTTAACAGCAAGTCACTCATTTTCGTACTTTATAGTTTATTTGGGTGCATGAATAACTAATGACACTGGATGCATTCTGTGCAGGAAACATATTTAGGAAAAGTCATAGAAGCGATTTCTTCAACTATTTTCAGGGAATAAAATTTCCGTGAAAAACCGAGATGGGGGTATATTTTTACCCCCCCCCCGGTGACCATATAAGGGTTAAAGGAATTCGATGCTTAAAATTTGTTAATGATTTACTAGAATAACATGAAATCGTATCTGTTATTTATCGCCCTAATCACATAGATTCGATTTGTGTTACAAAATTAACAGACCAATGTTTCTTTGCAGTAACTGTTATTCTAACTCTTCGCACTTAAGAAATAATTCTGAGAGCAATTGAAATGAAATAAGACCCGTACCTTACTCATTAATTTTGGCCGAGAATAATAGAATCTCGTAACTTTTCAATTTGTCAATGTTTCAGATGAAGACATTGCTGTTGCTGATGCTCTGTCTTCTGGTGATTGCACATGGTAGGACAAAGAGCAATATGCAATTTATTATAAAGGACTATATAAACATTTAGGTTATATTACGAATTATCATTTACTATTATTACTGATTATATGCATGTATAATAATAATTGTATTGATAATAAACTACCTAAAGAACCAAATAAGCATTCGCTACTCGTAAGTGCGATTACAGCTTCCGTTGTTATAGGCTACAAACGACGACATAGTTATAATAAATACGATGATCTGTGTTGAGATTGGAGCATTTTGTGCTAATAAAAACGCAATTATTCTATGTGCATTTGTTGAACCAAAACCTTACAGACGCTTGCCTGCAATAAAATCAACTATCTTCCAAGCAATCTGGGTCTTTCTATAATTTCGGAAGCGCTCCCGGTTCAACCACGGCTACATGGGGCAGTTGTGAAGTTCTTCAGTAACAGAGTGAGGTGACCAATAATTGGCAATAATCGAAGTGTAGCAGGGAGGCCATTCCATGTTATAGGACCCAGGGCCGTTTTAAGGAGTTTTGGGGCCCTAGGCACAAACCCTAATCCTAAACATATCCACGAGTCTAATCTACTCTAGCTAAATCAAGGTTTCTGGGGACGGAGAACAAGTAATTGTCGGTCGATTGCTGAGACGTGCAGCGCCGAGAGTGGGCGGACTATCATGGGAAAGGAATGCGTTCCTCCATGCAGTCAGAAATTGTTGAATTTTCACACTGCATTTTAAGCTGCCATCTTAACCAAATTGCTCAACATTTGCAGTGCTGACATGAGTAGCCTAGTCTAAGACTTCAATGATTGTTCTTGTAATTATAATAATTTCTTATTCAGTTTCCACATTGTAATGATACATGCAGCATTGTAAGCTGGGATCTAAGCAAAATTGCAGATTATTATTTCAGTGCTGATTAAAAGAGTGGTTGAAAGTTTCAATAAATCTAATTATTATTACAATAATAATTTCTTGACGTCAAGTTCAGCAACTCAGTTCTGCTGCTTCTGGACCATTACAGTATAGTCTAACGAATAACTGCAGACAGATGTATAATTATATAAGACCTAGGCCTACATGTACTTTCTTGCATTGGAATTGGCTTAATTATTCCCTTTGCTCAAAAAGGCATTGCATTGTTGATAGGCCTACGTACAGTTCTCGGAACTGCCACAAATGTTACGCAAACCAAAGAAGAACCGCCAAAATCTGGAAGCCATGTAGGGCCAAGTAATGATGCTGTTTTACTAAGTGTTCAAGTACCAAAACATTTTGACATTTCGACAGTTTTAAATTTGAAAGGTAGCACTATAAAGGCGAAAATTAGTTGTACAAAAATAGTACTTGTACAAATATTAACAGTAAATTATACTCATTTTAATATGATTGTATCATATTATTATATTAATAGATTTATCGTCATAATATCATTAATAGTAAATAATATCACAGTATATTACTAGAGTTCGTGTATTATACAATAATGTAAGCAGCAATTCAAACTTATAATTTGGTCAAATGTTTTGGGTAGGCCTAGTCATTTATGGGTGAAGTTCCTTCCACAATGGGAGATGCTTATATTAAGCACTGAACGTAACCCGATTTCCGCCTCAAACTCTCAGTCTCAGATATAGAGTAGGCTACCGGCACTCTATTCATGCCTTCTATGTGCATGTGTCATTTTGTTACGTTTATTAATATTGATAGAAGGACCTAGGCCTATAATACTGCACAACTAAAGCACAACAATCTTTGTATTACAAGTGTAAAATAAATTTAAGCTTAGCACACGCTAAAGTTCGAATAACATGTTGCTAATTTGTTATGCAATGTAGCATTTTGGGTCGCCGCTGGGCCCCCATGTTGCGCGGGGCCCTAGGCACGTGCCTCGCGTGCCTGTGCCTGAAAACGGCTATGATTAGGACCAGCGACCGAGAATGAATCTCAGCTAAGCGTTGAATCAATTCTTTACTTAAATCTGCAGACATCTCTATCTCTAATTTTCTGTCTTCAAGTCACGATGTCCCTGCCATCGACCCCAGAAGAGGATGCACGGTTCAAGGGGTATGCGAAGGAAGACTTTGACTCCGACTACGACACGGATAAGAACGGCTACATTGAACTATCGGAGCTGTTGACGAAATACGGAAAGACTCACGAGTTCTACACAGAAGACACGGCAGAGTGGATGAAGATTTACTGCCGTGTGAGTTTAAAAAATAGACCTCCATCGACCAACTCATTGTCATAATAATCATCAGATATAATCATAATATTATGATTGAGGGGAGGATAGATGAATGGAATGGTGGAGATCAGAAGTACGTGGGTTCGATGCTCGTTTGCCCAATTATTAGAGGCAGCACATCACAGATGGCGAAGTAGAATTCTACGGGAATCATGGCGCGACAGGGTAACTAACAAGACCATAAGAGAGAGAGAGAGAGAGAGAGAGAGAGAGAGAGAGAGAGAGAGAGAGAGAGAGAGAGAGAGAGAGAGAGAGAGAGAGAGAGAGAGAGAGACAGAGACAGAGACAGAGACAGAGACAGAGACAGAGACAGAGACAGAGACAGAGACAGAGACAGAGAGATATAGAGAGAGAGAGACAGAGAGAGACAGAGAGAGAGACAGAGACACAGACAGAGACAGAAAGACTGAGAGACACAGACAGAGACAGCCGTCGCCGTAACTGTCGTCGTCTTCCTTTTAATTACATGTATCATCGCAGTCATCTTGAATGTAAGAGGTCCGCCGGAAAAGAAGGTTGTCTCAACACTCACTTAGCTACGATGAATTGTTATCCAGTTCAAGCCGTATTTCAAAACTAAAAGTCTATTCACCCTCAAACAAGTCATTCGAATAGAAAAATCGTCGACTTGTTGAATGGTTCATACATGGCAGTCTTTCCATAGACCCACCCAAAACAGCATCAGTTACTGTTAACACGCCCGAAGAATTCAAGCAGAGCTTTAACCTAATAGACTTTTTAGCTATAGTCCTTTTGACTCGTGCGCTTATACTTTCTGTCGATAGAAATTCATCACTGACCGTGATACAGATGGCGATGGAAAGGTCAACTTCGAAGAGTACTACCATCATCAGCAGACACAATTCGCTGCTTATGGTTGAGTTTGTTAGCCACCTATAGTAGTGCCTCAACCATGCTACGCCGGTCAAGGTCAAGTTTAAGAACGATGAGAGTTTTATGTAGCCTATACATGTACGCATGCCCTTCTGTTCTAAGACGAAAAATAACAATTAAGTGCACGATGTATTGTGTTGATTATAACATTGGTACGATATGATTTTTGGTATCTAGATCAGCTCTTATAATAATTATCTATTAGTTGGTGACCCGACAGAAAAGCGCGCAGACAAATTCGCGCAGACAAGAGCGCGCAACAAGAATAAATCGACAAAATATTATTATTAGAACGAACACCTAATTTTATTCGAACTGAACTTGGTTACGGACAACAAAACATAAGAGTTATGCAACATTATTTAGTTATTTAGACTAGAAATTGTCGTGAATGTTCCAGAATTTTTTTAGTACTATAAGTAAAATGCAAGCAGGCAGATGAAGACAAATAAGTTACAAGACTATAGAAATAAACTAGAATCTAATAAAACTAGGTTAGAAAGTCTCGTTCAATTTCGTAAAGTTGATAAACTAAGCGAGTCATATAATAGTAGACAATATAGAAATAGACTAGAATCTAATAAAATATGCTAGAAATTGTCGTAGAATTAATTTGCAAGAATTTTGACAACTCTGTAGTTAGACGTTAATTGGACAATATTTCCGTTTAACTCACATGGTCCTGGTGCATATCGTATTAACCTTTCCAATCATTTATGCTTAGGCGTTATGTTATTTATCATTATCAGTCAACATCAGATACATGTCCGGTTATTTTCGCGCCTTTCTTTGCTCGTTTTGTCTGCGCGCTTTTGTTACGGCGCCGAAATAACGTTTTAGAGGAATCTTTATCTAGTTGAGGTCTGCAATCGTTCAATTCAACCGCTAAAAATCAAGCTTACTAACCACGATTTTCGTTCTCAGGAGGGTCAAATTAATCTATACCCATACTTTATAATCGACGGAATTCAGATCTGCGCTGTTATTGACCAAGCTGCTGGAAAAAGAGACATTGCAGCCGACCGCCGTTTACGCGCACGTCCGACGTTTAGCAAATTCCTGATGGAGCCAGTCGGTGCTTCTTCTCTGGGGCGAACGTCATTTCACTTTGTTATTCGGTTTAGTGACATCTTTTGACTACTTGATAATGATGTAACCTATAATCGTTTGTTAAAAAAGCAACAAACAAAAACGCTGTAGGTGTACATTAACACAATTTTGCAGAATGGCTACTTTGCACTTATGTTTGAGTTTGTTAGCCACCTTGTCACCTTGTGCCGTCAGTTCGAGAAACTCTAGCGATCGTCATGACTAACCTTCTCCACTCTGTTCTGTTCTGCGTCACATCTCTCAGTTGTTCAAAATTCAAGACGGCATTTTCGCATAGTCCCATGATCGAAAATTGTGGCTCCCCTTTCGAAAATTTCTGTATCCGCCTCTGGTAGTCAAACAGTGTAAAAAGTTAAAAACGCAACAGTTACGAATTGTGGTTGTAACGAGTGTTCAATACATAATTATGTATTGTGTACTTTCCTCATAATTATCTGCTTTTTAATATGGTATAGCAACACGGTAAATCAACGTAATGCTGACGTCGACCTTGGCGCCATAAGATCTCGCTAAGCAATGGAAATTGCCAAAACATTCTGCAACTGCGATGTCTCTCTCTTCCGTCAGACCGTGGCCGACGGCGAGTCATGTTTTCCTATTCCTGGTTTTCTCCGTTGCCTCTCTCATATTCATATGCCATTATCTCGAGGTCTTCTCGTATGTCGTTCATCCACGTTTTTGCTGTCTTCCTCTGTTTCTACAGTACCCTCCACGTATCTAGCTCACTTAGGACCCATGTTTCTATGCGGAATCCCTAGATAATCTCTGTAAAAATGGGCCACTGCGTGATTGGCACGTATTGGTATAATTATAATTCTGCATCGGCGTAGTGAGGCTTTGACGAGAGGCATGATTGTCAAGAACACGTAACTATTTGTCACCAATTAGCTAATGAGTTTGTGTTATCTACAAGGCGACAATTCATCTAACTAGCCAGAGTTAGTTAATTGTTTCTTCAGCAAAAGAAGACCATGTTTATTTGAGAGCTCTTTTGCATTGATTGTGTCTGCACCGATTTTGTTTAATTGTAGAAGCCTATTACCTAAAGTTGATGAAATAATTGGTCTACTAAACCATATACCTATATCCATCTTGGCAGTAACTGAAACCTGGCTAACTGACAATACAGTGAGTTCCAATCTCATTCCTGGATACAACTTTGTTTATGAAAATAGAAGGTCAGGGCGTGCTGGTGGTGGTGTGGGTTTTTTTTATTGGAGATGGAATTAAATACTCTAAAATTGACCACTCAAATAATTATAGCACTTTTGAAATGCAACTTATTAATATTTCTCAAACTAAAAGTCCGGACATTGTTATCTGTGTTATGTATCGACCTCCAGGCTCAAACATGGAACTCTTCAATAATGAACTGACCTTACTCCTGAATCATTTGACTTCCAATATATATAAAAGGAAAAGAATCTTTATCACTGGTGATTTTAATGTTGATCTGCTATCTATAACCTCCCACTCACTTTCCAATGATTACCTTGAACTTATGACGTCTCACTATTTCCTCCCACTGATTCTCCAACCTACTAGGATCACTCCCACCTCAAGCACCTTAATAGATAATAGGCTATCTTTACAAACTCAGCTCAACATGTTATTGAATCTGCTATCATAATGACAGAAATTTCTGATCACCTACCGGTTATGACATGGTTGCATAATCTACCGGATCATAACTTGAATCTAGGGAAAGTTGATATGATAAGGATTGTAAATGATGACAATATCTCCAACTTTCAATCTTTATTATCTAATGTGGACTGGTCGTTGGTTTTGGGATATTGTCTGGAAAATAATACTGCTGATGCATACTCTTCTTTTATAAAAATAGTGATACATAACTTTGAAGTAGCATTCCCACTCAAACCTAAAAAAAGTTCTAGGAAAAACACATTTCAGCACCCCTGGATGACCCAAGGATTGTTAAGAGCAATTAAAAAAAAGGAAAAACTCTATATAAATTATATAAAGCACCCTAATGATGAAAATAAAAAGAAGTTTACTGTATATAGAAATAAGTTTAAGGTAATCCGTAATAGTGTAGAATCAACTTATTATGCGAATGAATTCGCTAAATATAGTAATGACATTAAGAATACATGGCGGGTAATTAAATCCATAACTAGGACCGAAAAAACCACCACAGAAATAAAAGAGCTTAAAGTTAAGGATCTAACGACAAATGTCCCAAATGATATGGCTAACCATTTTAATGATTACTTCACTGATTTAGCTCACTCGCTTGCACTTAAAATCCCATCTGTGGACCAAACTTTCAATGACTACTTGCCTCCACCTACGTTAAACTCTTTAGCTATTATTCCCACTTCACCAACTGAAATTATATCAATATGCAAATCTCTTAAAGCTACACATAGCTCTGGCTTGGATGACCTCGACCCGTGCATATTGTCCAAGGTAATGGTTATCCTTGCTACCCCACTGGCGGAAATAATTAACTGTTCTTTAATAAATGGAGTGGTTCCCTCTGAGATTAAAATGGCCAAGGTGTTACCAATTCAAAAAATAGGAAATAATAATGATATTTCTAATTTCAGGCCTATATCGATTTTACCTTATTTTTCTAAATTATTCGAAAAAATTATGTATGACAGATTACTTTCTCACATAGGTCACATTAACCTGCTCTACCCATTACAGCATGGTTTTCAATCAGGCCACTCCACATCTATGTCCTTACTTGATATACAAGATAAAATTTCTAAAGCAATGGATAATAATGAATTCTCTATAGGTATATTCCTTGACCTTGCCAAGGCATTTGATACGGTGAATCATAAAATACTCCTGGAGAAATTACAACATTACGGTATTAGAGGTATTGCTCACAAATGGTTTAAGAGTTACTTAACTGATAGAACCCAGCAGGTCCTATGTAATGGTTCATTGTCTACTCTCAAATTAATCCTACATGGGGTACCGCAGGGATCAATACTTGGACCTCTCCTCTTCTTAATTTACATAAATGACCTACCTAACTCATCATCCCTGCTACGTTATATTTTATTTGCAGATGATTCTAACGCATTCTTATCTAACTCTTCCTACGAACAACTGATTAATCTAGCTAACAAGGAGCTAGCTCTTGCTAGTGACTGGTTCAAAGCTAACAAGCTCTCTCTTAACGTTAGTAAAACCAACTACATCATCTTCAGATCTAATAAAAAAACCATCCCAACTACTGCTCATGGTTTATCAATTGATGGCGTTCCCATACCCCAGGTGGAATCTTCTAAGTTTCTTGGGGTCTTTGTTGACCAGCATGTTCACACTTATGAAATATCAAAAAAAATCATGAAGAATCTTGGAATATTAAGGAGAATATCATACTTGCTTCCTACTTTAATACTGAAGAACATATATCATGCCCTAATTCAACCTTACCTATCTTATTGTAATTTCATCTGGTCCTCAACATACCCTTCACACCTATCGACAATAAAAATTCTACAAAAAAAAGCTATCCGCATTATTACTAAGTCTTCTTATAACTCACATACTAAACCCCTCTTTGATGATCTTAAGATTTTTAAAATTGAACAAATTAGATTTATCCAAACATGTGAATTTATGTTCAAGTATGCCAATAACATGTTACCTGCTGCCTTCTTGTCATTTTTTACCCCAGTATCATCAGCTATTACTACTAGAAGTAACCGTGCCTTTATATGCCAATACGCCAGAACCAACACTCGTAAATTTTCTATACAGTACCAGGGACCTCTAGTGTGGAATAATTTGCCGAAGGACATCCAAACTGCTCACAGCCTTCCGCATTTCAAAAGACTTATTCGTTCCCATATATTTAACATAGAAAGGATAATTGATGGATAATTGACACCTTGCATTCTACTTACAGTCCATCTATCTACCTTTTCTTATTCAGCTACTAATTTATCTACTGGGCCCCTACCAGCGGGACCCGTCCCTTTAGGTGTGCCCTTTGTGCCCTACGTATGTTATTCTTATAAATTTGCTGTGTTATTTGGTTTATTATTGTTGTCTATAGATGTACTGCTTTAGTTGAAAATGTTTCATGGGTTCAATAAATAAATAAATAAATAAAATAAATAAATAAATAAATAAAATAGTTATAGCGCCACGTTTTGATTACAATTACTGACACAATTAACGATTTTATTGAAGCAGCGTAATTTAATGGCGTGTAGACGCTTCTCTGGAGATAAATGCTCTGGAACATCATGAGGCGCTTGCTGATGGGTCCCCGGTTGGAAGGGCTTCCATCACTCACGACTCTAGGACTAATGGTTTGTTTTAATCACTAGTAGGTCTATTTCATTCTTTCCAGGCATTTCTGTTTCACGGGGATTTCGTGATGACTAGACGTAGTCTAATAACATGCCTTTGAATAATAGTCATTCTTAGAGAGGCGTTGTAGAAATGAATGGATACGATGCGATTCGATTACAGCTTATAGCTTACGCGTCGTATCTGTGACCAGATTGGTAATGTTCGTTTCCAGCGAAGACTGAGGTGACGGCGACAACGCACAAGACGATTAGGAGCTTCATCGTGACTATCTTCAGATCTGTTGTCGGCGTCGGCGGCGGAAGGTACAGGCGAGACGTCGTAACTGATGCAATAACTGACAACTGCACAACCACCGATCCTTTTATACCTGAAACCGATGTTCGCTTTGAGGTCCGTGCTTTGCATACACCTACACACGTTCGTCAAAATGACAGACAAGCATGTAAACAGACCGTGTCGGAGCTGTAGGTCTAGAGACATAGGGAGGCGGCTGAAGACGGAGACAGACAGATAGACAGACAAACATGTAGGCAGACAGGCAGACATACATACACATAGATTCACAGGAAGAGGCAGAGAAAGAGAGAGACACCTGCAACGATGCCAGAACGATGTTCCGAATACCTGCAATTGTTCAGTATTAATCAGCACATGTGGGCTTACAAGTTATGCAACATTGTTATTGTCAAGACAATGCGTCTATTTTTGATTGGTGTGCATACTGTGCACGCAACATTATCTAAATAGTTCTGCACGACGAGCAAATGCGCATACGTGTGTTCGCGCATTTGAGCGTGCGTGCGTGTGTGCGCTTGTGTGTTTGTATGCGTGTGCGTGTGTCTGTGTGTGTGCATAATGGTCATCACACCGGTTTCAGGTATAAAAGGATCGGAGTTAGTTTTAATCAAAAACAGTAAATATTACTGTGAATATTGCTTTTTTGGAATTTAACGTACTTTTAAATATTTTTACTTTAAGTGTCGCGGGCTTAAATGGTGCCAGGATTAAGTGTCGCGGGATTAACTGTCATGGAACCATTAAATCGAGTTAAGCAGCTCACTCACAGGCGCTCAGTCAAAACAAAATGGAAGGTCCAAGTTAACGGTCGTGATAACCGCAAGATATCGCTACTATAGAAATGTGAGTGTGCCCAGTTTAGACACCTCTTTAACCAGCACCGAGGGTATTATAAAGATTGTGCAACGACGATTTTTGTTGATCGTTTCCTGTTAATACAATCTGAAATCGGAGGAAGGCCCAGCATCATTGTAATGACGACAGTTTATATGGCGCCACACCACACACATGCTGCTACAAGGGTGCGTTGACAAAGACAAACACACTCAGAGAATAGCGATCGACGGACTCTATGGAGGCAGCCACATACGGCGCCAAGAGATCAACACCGGTCCCACCACCAACATCACCATCACCTCCACCACCACCACCACCACCACCACCACCACCACCACCACCACCACCACCACAGCTTCGTTTAATGACAACCAATAATATCATCGCACTCTATGAAATAAGCAAATAGGACAAATTGCTGCCATAAGAGAAATTCAGGAAATACAGCAGCAGCTAAATAGTCCGAATCTCACGTGTTGCTGCTTGTTACACGTGAGAGTTAACAACCTGGTCCAGTTGCAAGTAGTTTGCGATATTGGTCACAATTGAAAATAACGTCAGATCAGAGGGTCCATGAGCAGAAACGAAGCTTGAGGGAACATTTGAGTTTTCCAGTTTGGAGGTTTCAATGGACAGCAATAGTTCGTAGAAATTATTATATCGAACTGACAAAACCACAAAATAAATGCACTTACTTACTTTTATTAGTCAACGCATTTGCTTAGACACCGTTCAAAAGGTTTCGATTGTCGCTACATAAGGATGAGACATGACAGGCGATTAATAATTATGAATCACTCTTGGACTAACAACGAAGGGATATCATGAAACTGCAACACCTCACCCACTCAGAGATTGTAATGTCTGATGCGCAATGGGCGATGTATGCCTACATATAATATGTGAATCTATCCGGTTAAACAGTAATTTTGAACTGAGTCGCATCGTTTAGACGGTTTTTGGTCGTCATCCGTATGATCTCGACACCATTATAGTCTCAGGCGTAATTGCCAAAAGTTCGCAATTGTTTCATTTATTTCGGGTTTATCTTTCGCATTTACCATTATAGCGCCCTCCAAGCTCACAACTCAGAGGCGCTCCCGACTACAGCGCGGACACTGTCTCTGAGTTTCACTCTAACACTAGATGAAGGAGGAGCGCAACGATTATGATCTTTTTTATCACTCAGTGTCTTTGATGAGAAACCAAGCAGCGGCGACTGAAAATAAACTTAACAGTCTGCATTAGCGTTTCGGCGTGAAACACCGATTCAGTGTCCGCTCTGGAGTTGGGAGCGCCACTGAGTAGGAATCTTGAAGGCACTATGACAAGTGCACGTACATACAATGTCATTATATCCAATGATTGATGAGAAAGTTGAGATAAATTGCACACCAGTTTTAAGTTTTATATGCGCCAATTAAATAGAGTGGACGAGCGGACGTTAGCACTTTCCTCTGTACCGCAGTAATTTATTATTGGCTGCATTCATCAAATGAAAGTGGCAACTGGTCAAACAAATCACAGACTTCAATTATAGTGTACTATTTTCTCTGTATCAGCGATAGTAGAGTGTTTCTGTATTGTAAGTTATTCTCTATCGTCTGCAATCCTTGAATGCACGTTCGAGCGACAAAAGCAAGTCAGTGCCAGTCCAAATCCTGGATGAAAAAGGGCGACGTTCATGGCCTTTGTCAACGCACATGTATATTGTGTGGATAAATAAGAAATTGTTACAATTGTGAATACAAAGTAACTCCGTCAATAACCGTTTCAATCGACCAGCGTAATGATTGTTAGCTGACATAACAGAAGAATGAAAGAAGCCGAAATCGTATTAAAAGCATAAAGTCTGCCAGCGAGGTGATCGAAAACCCAACGTCCAGCAGGACGAAACAACTAAACGTGAACCACATGAGATATAAACGAAACTGAAATCATCCTAATTCATGTATGCCTATAATACTGAAAAACATCCATCTTTCAATCAATAACACGATAGCAATTAACGATTCCCATTTTACGCCAGAAACAAAATCTTATATGTATTAGGTTAGTAAGCGATTCAAAACTCTTCTGTTTATTCGCACAAAAGATCTGTAACGCATTATCGAATAATCACCAGAAGTTTATATAACCTAAGTTATCATCATTTTAAAGGTGTCGTGTGAGAACGTTGCACTATCCACTGTTTGTAATATCTGCTCGATTTCCAATATACATAATAATAATAATAATAATAATAATAATAATAATAATAATAATAATAATAATAATAATAATAATAATAATAATAATAATAATAATAATAATAATAATAATAATAATGATAATAATAATAATAATATAATTGCATCCATTTGTAAACGATACTTTATTCCTACATACACCTTAACTTAACGAAGCATCACTAGCATACTATCATTGCTGGGTGCGGTGGTGTAGTGGGTATGTTCGTCGTCTTACAGCCGAAGGGTGGCAGGTTCAAGTCGCCACGAAGCGACCCTGGGCAAGTCCTTCACTCGCAATTGCTCTGCGCTTCGGCGTGAAACTTCGATGCAGTGTCCGCTGTGTAGTCTGGAGCGCCTCTGAGTAGCGAGCTTGAAGGGGTGCTATAACAAGTGCTGACATACACACAAACATCAAACTCTGCATCTTGTTCATCACTATCATCAGTTTCAATTCGTTCTGATATCACTTTAGCGACATTAGCTGCAGATAACAGTCATCATTAATTTTACTGTCATCACAAAGTCGTGAGGTCGAGACCGAAGACCGTATGGCCTCGTCAGCGCTGTTGGACACAAACTACGCAGTACGTGGAATGGGTTTCTGCAGTTCGCTTAAAGAAACCCGTTCCAGACAGCATCCGCCATGTAGGACATTCCAGGCACCGAATCTAAGAGGAAACCAATCCTTTGAGTTCTCTGTAATAAGCGGTCAAGCTTTCCTCGCTCCTCTGCTGTTGTTAGACCACAATGTCATGTTGAATATCATCTTCAGCGCATGAATCATTATTCACGTTAGAATAAGTTTCAACCGGGAGTCTTTTTCGCGCCGATAAATCTCAATTGATGGATTAAACTGAATTCCTGTTATATACGTTTCTAGCGCCATTGATTTCGCGACACGTTGGGTGATTGGCCTTAACACATTAATTTTAGACTGACGTGAACCATTGCTACATAAAGATGCGACACGACAAACAATGAATTTCAACTAAATTAGAGCTGTATTATGCCAAACAAATTTTTTTAGAGGGCAACGGCTTCTGTTGTCTTAAGCCCTCGTCAAATTTCATCGCCTAACTAGAGCAGCGCCTCTGAATATCTAGTCTGCGGCGCTCTCAGCGTGACAGCTCCGAGGAAATAAAAATACCTCAAGCAGCTAAGGGCTGAAGATGACACCCCCAAAAAGGTCTTACTACGGATAGTGGGAGGGAGGTCATTCCACATAGAAGGGTCTATAATGGCAAAAGCACGGAGTTTTAGGACCATGGCAGTCCTTGCCCTTGGAACCAAAAGATATAGTCGATCAGCAGACCGGGGAGGGCGGGAAGAGACTGCAAAGAGGGTTTATGCATCAAGTCACAAAGGTATTTAGGAACTTGACCAGTTTGAGTTTTTGAAACTAAGAGCAGTACCTTGAATTGGATACGAGAGACAACAGGAAGCCAATGAAGAACATCAGTCATGTACGTAGAAATGTGAGAGTAGCGAGGCAGACGAGCAATGAGTCTGGCTGTCGAGCTTTATAAATGCTTATATACAATACAATACAATACAATAATTATTATTATTCCGCCGTGCAACGTCATCCTATGACCACAAGTAGGCCTATGCATTGCGTTAGCCGAGAGGCATCACTCAACAAATTGGCCACCTTATGTTTATTTGTATCGTTTATATATCGTTTATATATTCGTAAAAGAGGTGTTTAAGAGAATATTGTTTTTGCAACCGACGTGCCTGAACAATTTACCTATTTAAATTTTGGCAGACAGCATATTAATGAGGATTCTCGGCAAAAGAACGGATGGATGGATCCGATTTGACCATGGCCTATGACAACAGAGGCCGTTACCCGGGACAGAAATTTGCTCTGAGTATTACAGCACTTAAAAGCAGTTTTTTATTACTAAAAAGGGTGGTCATGAAACATGGCCGAAAAAGTTGGGAAACACCCCCAAATCAAATTCTGGCTACGGCCTTGCCTACACATATCCTGAAAAATTCAGCTTACTATGGTGTAATGTGTAATGTTTTGCAAGCTATTTCAATATTTTTTATCAATGTCTCTGAAAAAAATAATTGTGGAAAAAATTGGAAAACACTGGAAAAACGTTTCCCATTTTTTCAACTGGCACTATGTCGCATTTTTCTTCGAATGTCTTCCTGAGCTCTAGAAGAGTGTCTTGCCTGTATCATTAAAATGTACAATGTTTCGCTGACATCCTGGACTAGATCGTAACTCGACCAAGTCGAGTCGATTGAAAAATCGTCGACTCGATTGAGTTGCAAATTGAGTCGCTTGTTAGTTTTGCAAGTCGATTCGATCGTAGTTTCCTCGACTTGACTAAGTTTAGATTTATAAGTATTTTACATCATTGTTATAGTTGCGTTACAACTCATAAATGACCTGCAAATAATGAAGCTCTTGACATTGGCCGTTGACTCTTTTTGTATTAATAATCTCAACTATTGACTACCGAGATACTTTCCAAACAATTTAACGGTTACAATTGAGCGAATAAGATGCGTTAAGAATTGGCTAGTCTAGTTTCAGAAAAATAAGCTATTTAGTCAGTTGGGATAATCACATTCCACATTACACCAAGTAGGCTATTTATTGGAGCGGCAACTATCGCACACGATTCACATAGGCTATGCTATTATTATTTTGACCTAGCCTATCTCTTTACAAAACACGTTGTCGCCTTCCAGATAGAAACTGCGTAGGTTAATATAGAAATAATTTGTGACACGCGGATTCAAAGAAAAATGGCCTACTTGTAATTTGAGCAGACACTTTGGATCATTTGTAGTCTTTGAAATTCATTAGTAGCCTAATAGGTACTGGGATATACGAGTGGACTTGTTCTTAGCAATTTTGGTAAGAAGACCATTATAGTCCAAGTCGACGAAGCCGATCGAGTCGATCATCGTTCGAGTCAAGTCGATCGTAGCGCACGATTCAATCGACTGCGGGGTGTAGACTAGCTATCAGTCATGCGTCGTACCCGCATTCCGTGAATGACAGTCGGATCTCAAATCAAGAAAACGTAGATTACCCAAACAACGCACACCCTTTTCATATTTAGAATCATGATATAAGTAATAGTGGGAGGCTCAGTAAATAATGGCACAAGTTTAACCCTTTCCAGCCCGAATTAATTCTAGCCATCATAAAAATTTTTGGGGGGTTAAATCTCATCATTCCCACCTAAAATAAGCAAGAACTATAAAAAAATTAATTTTATCACATTTAATTAATAAATGGCGAAAAGGGTACAATTGGACCCAGGGGGAGTTGGCGGTTCAGTCCAATGTTGCATATGCGAGGTCACCATACAACAATTATAACTGGCCTAAGTAGATTTTAGTCATACATGCACATACATACATACATACATTCGTGTGCATATACATATATACATGGATACATACATGTCTGCAGGCCTATATATACGCATATATATGCACATGTATACATGTACGCATGCATATATTCGTGCATGCATACATATATATATATGTATAGAAATATACATACATGTTTTCACATAGACATACACTTGCATGCATGTATATATGTGTATGTATGCATAATTATGAATATATGTATGTATGGTTTGTATGCATTTATGTATGTTTATATAATTATATACATATGTGTACGCAAGTATGTAAGCTCGTTTCTTCATGATTAGTCCTTTGAGGAACATTCCGTACATGCACATACATACATACATTCGTGTGTATATACATATATACATGCATTGCATACATACATACATGTTTGCAGGCCTATATATACGCATATATGCACACATATACATGCACGCATACATATATTCATGCATGCATACATATAAATATATATAGAAACATACACACATAGATGCACACATAGACATATACTTGCATGCATGTATGTATGTGTATGTATGCATAATTATGAATATATGTATGTATGTATGTATTGTATGCATTTATGTATGTATAGATAAGTGTATATACATATGTGCTCGCATGAATGTAAGCTCGTTTCTTCATGAATAGTCCTTTGATGAATATCCCGTGACGAACATTCCCTTGACGAATTGTCTTTTGATGAGCAATCCTTTGATGCAAAGTCCGCATACCTTGCAATCATATTTCTTTATGTTCTGGATCATGTCTTTGTTACGCCCGCCCCTACCGCCATCCCCGGAGTCGCCACTTCCGGATCCTCGGCCGATGGGACCGCGTGCCGCTGTAGACCAGCTCTAGAGATTGAGGGAGGGCACGAGGAGGTGACTTCTGGGTTCGAATCCCAGCGGTGAAAATGCGGCCAGTTATCTCGACTGCCGATCTCCCTATACGAAATTGGCGGCCTACTAGCCAATCTATCACTTCTTCGGAGTATACCAGGTTGTGTGAAATCTTTAGCTCTAGAACCCAAAGTTTCGTCCAGGCCGATGGTCGAGTGGTATGGCACGTCCGCAGTGGTGGCAGCGGTGGACCCCGGTCCAGGGTTCGGATCTACAGCGGGTCTTGGTACTGGCGACGCCTCTAATCTTTCTAAGCGTGACACAACGTCGGTCAGCGCTTCCCTAACATGGGATTGAACGGTGGAAATCGCTTCCTGCGTTTCCATTACATTAGATTTTACAGAAGAGATCTCCTCTCTTATATTTGACTGCTCCGTCAAGACATTGAACTCTACCAAGGCAATCGCCTCTTGCGTGTCTCTAGCATTAGTCTGGATTGCCTCATGAGTGGATCGAGCATTAGTCTGGATTGCCTCATGAGTAGATCGAGCATTAGTCTGGATTGCCTCATGAGTAGATCGAGCATTAGTCTGGATTGCCTCCAAGACAATCTCCATCGAGGATGGGGGTCGGGAGGGCTGAGCGGGTGTCGATGCTCGGGAATCTTCCATGTCGCTGCAGAAGTTATTCCTATCTCTATCAATATCGCTAGCAACGACTGGTTTCAACGCAGTTAAGAAGGATTCTCATAAATCAATCATTCACTCAACAATAGTCACATTCAAAGTCATCAATGAACAAAGCCAGTAATCCGATGAATATCTCTTATTATTCACAATCAGTCGGATCTTCACTTGACATCAATTATGTTCAAAGCAATCAAACATAAAAGTCAGTAAGTTCAATTATCTGTTCCTATCCTTTGTAAAGACAGTCAATGAAAATCAAATGCAACAATTCAATGCAAACACCAGTCCTATCAACCGGAGTATGCCTAAATTAAATCCCGATTGACTCTCAGGTCCCACAGCCAATTTCAGTTCAGCCCAAAATCTCTAAATAACCGATCGTATTAATTCCCCAATAAAGCATACCTTATGTCCGAAGACAAGGGACAAAGCCGATCGTGTGCGAAGTACAGCGACGAAGACGATATCCAAGAGATGCGACGAAACACACAGAAAGGCGTCGAGTTTGAAACGCCCGAAAAGATCAGCTAAATCCGATGCTGATTTCTCGCAATGAACAACAATTTCGGCTATGTATCCAAGCCGTTTGAGAGAGACGCCCTTAGGCAAACATACGAACAACCGCTTCGCAACACAATTTCAGAACGCTGACGATTCGAAGCCCACGATAAATCACTCCGTGTGACAGGGCGAAGAGAGGCCTTGAATTAGTAATCCAGGAATATATCCGATGTGAGAGCGAAGGCAAAACTCGCAACGACACAGATGTATTTCTCGCAACCAGTAAACTCCTGTATTAAATCGACTCCATGTCGAGAGAGAATGAAACGCCGACAGAATTCGTGTATGCGCAACTAGTGTAAGCAGGCGCTTATCCTGGCCATGCTTCACCAACTCGATCGAGCCTAAAACTACCAAAAGCCGCAGTACATCCAATTGCCTTGAAATCCTGTGCGCAACTGTCGATATATCCGATCACTCTGGGATTCGGTCAGCAACTACTCTCTCAACGTTGCGCTGCTCTTTTATAACTGCCTGACAAGGAGAGCGTCCCCCTTTCTGCGCATGACCAGCAAGCGAGCCGCGCGCGCAAACCCAGCAGCAACGCAGCTGTTTCAAGGCGGCAAGAATTAGCTGCCAGCTGCGTCCTCTCCTGTGTATCTCCGCGTCTGTCTGTAGCTCACTGTCTTTCTCCTTCTATCTCTCCTTCTGAAAAGCGCCATCTGCCGCTGATCACGTAGGCATTAAATGCACCAGTTTAACCCTGAGAAAACGCTGCTATTTTCACACACACGCCTACAGTGTTTCCTTCTCAATCTGTCTCCCTGTCTGTGCTTGTCTGTCTGGCTGTATTCCTCGCTCACTCTGATCATCAGACCACCTCAGAGAGCGTGCGAAAGTTTAATTACCCTCATCGACTGCAAGCGGCGCGGCCTTTGAAGACAGCGACCGACGATCGCTGAGAGCGTGTGAAAATATACCAATTAATGAAACAGCAACAGCTGCGGTGCTGCCTACACAGGCGGTCACTGTGACCTGTGTCAAACACGCATCAACATTAAAATCTAGGTCACACGAAGCACCGAAAGAAAACCATATATATCAGATCCCTGAAATCGATCAAAAAATGTAATAATAATATAATAATACTAACGACCAGAAACCCGTAGCGTAGTTATACAATCGCTACACTATTCTCGGCCCTCCCTGATTTCAGGATCCCTTTAATTGGACAAATGGATCCTGAAATGTTAGTAAGGCCATACTCCAATTTTTACATCAATGATTCAAATGCAAGAATTAAAAATATATGCAACGAACAGTCCTCAACGTAAGCATCAGAAAGTTCACATTTTAGCGTTAAATGTCAGTTCAAGCGAAAGAAACATTTATTATTATTATAATTATATAGCTCCATCGCTAATAGTTCAGTGAAGCTCAAAAGCAATTCTATATATAGGTCTCCTTGAGTTTAGTTAAGCACAAAGTCCTCCACGGCAAGCATTGACTTAAGAACCCACGGGACAGCCACAAAAACCACTAGACCTTCGTTACCTTTACAACAGGTCATCTGATTAATAGGCCACCCATGGCCTTTACCATCGAGACTTCTTTAGGCATTTCACTGTAGGCAAACGTCTACATTTAAAGACTCATCTAAGCAGTTAAACCTAAGTCTCTAATCCCATTAACAACGGTGCTATCATAGCAAATTACCTGAGACTACACACACAGCTTAAGTCTCCAAAGGCCAATGCTCATTATAACTATCCGTAGGCTCCCCATCAAAGCTTACCGTAAGAGACCAAGCCTAACTTCAGCTTAATAAGCCGCTCCCTTCCCAACATCTTTCAGTAGGCCTACTTAATTATTAAAAATGCAACCGATTATGCACAGAATTAAAATAGGCCATTTAAACATAGGCTAACGTAACATATTATTGCAATTAACGTTACAAAACAGTCACATTGTATAATCGTAAAAATCCTAGGCCTAAAAGGATTATCATGATTTTAATATGAGATCTTAGTCTAAAGCGCAAATCAACAGTTAGGCCACTTTAGTCTACTATAAATCCTTATGCATCATTGCATAGCATCAAGGCCTATTATCTTTCCTTCATTCTATCAGTGATGCAGCGGAGACTAACGGGACCACCCACGCGCCTGGGAAACAACGATTGCTAATTAATCGCCGCTCACTATTCTCCCACGCTATGCATCTACCGCGTGCGTCTCTTAAAATCCCGTGGGAATTAGGCAACAAACCATCATGTAGGCCAAAGTGCATCATACGACGACCGACGTCACCCTGTCCGTGCACAAAGTTAGGCCTATTTCTACGAATCCAAAATTAGGTCAATCAATAAATCGTAGCAAATCCTTTACTAAATTAATATTAATAAAACCCGGCATGGCAAATCTACGCGTATTGCAAATCAAATGTCAAATTATATCGGCCAACATTATTCCTGCGCAGATAGAGCTCCTATATATATGCCTGGCCCTAGTTAATTTTATTAGGCCCCGCAGTTTAACCATATAATTCCATTGCAGGCTGGAATCAGGCAAAACAGCAAAACTAGTGCAAAACAAATTACACAGCGTAGGTAACTTATCACTTATATCTCCTGCGTATTTCCATTGCTAAAACTCTTAGGCCTGCAATTTTGATCGTGGCATATTATTTATATATATATACAGGGCTGACAAATTTTGCCGAACTTCCGAATAGTAAGCCTATATGCTTAACCCCAAGGTAAACTATATATATAGGCCTAATCCCTCAAGATGCAGTCAAGTGCTACATGGGTCGATTAACCATTTACTTAGCGCCTTTTACCTCATCAATAATGCATCTATACACTTAATATGTACATAAACGCTATGTGGGCCTACCAAACACTTATGTAGCGCCTTAATTATTATGCATCTATACAATTATACGCATATAAAAATTCTATGCAAAGAAATTAGGAGCATTAAAATTTAACTGTGCAAATTTCTTAAAATTAGGCCTAATGCAGATTTCGACTTTGAGCATCATCTCAGAATCACTTCTTAGATACATAGGCCTACTATTTTAATCTAGCCTCAAGACATGTCATCTAATATCACATAATCATGATCAACAGAATTAATTAAAATATGCAACCTTAACCATTTATCCTCAGATCAAATCAATATTTATATAGCGCTGACTTAAGCAATGACAGTCTCTCTGTCTACCGCAAATACAATAATATTATTTATCGATCAGCTGCAATCCTTATGCAATGCAATGCAGCACCAATATTAATCACAATTGCAAACATGAATCGTACAGTCGGCAATGCAACACACATATTAATACTGTGCCATACATATATGAATGCACAACATACGATGCAAGAATACAGTTATTTACACAGTAACACACACATGAAAAGACTTCCACATGTAAATCAAAAAAAATATTCATCAGAATCAAAATAAAACAGTGTTACAGGTGCTTCCTGCATTCAAAATGGCCGCAAATTAAGCGGTCATTCAGCAAAGTTACCCAGCCGACGTCAGGTTTTCAGGCGGACGAAGTCCGGTCGGTTCTCCCAGCATCCTCCAGATCCGGTCCTCAGGGGGTCCATTGCGAAGCGGACAGCTCCTCAAAAGGTGCGAACTGTCGTCACAGTAGAAACAGCGTCGTTCCTCTCTTGGTGAGTTCCGACCACTGTCTCGCCTCCTCGACGATGATGGCGACCTCCGCGACCGACGCTCCTGGTTCTGCCCATTCCGCTGGTCCCTGCTCGGCGCTGGAGCGGACCGAACAGCGAACACACGACCAACGCTGGGGTTGTCGTGGTTATCGCCCACAGGTTGTCCAAGGTTGTCGCTAGGTGGAGCCTGCTGCTGTTGTCGAAGAGGACAAAAGCGCGCTATATGGTCCGTTGCTGAACATTCGAAGCATCTCCGCGGCGATGGTCTTGCCTCCGTTTCCACCATCTTTCGAGTACAAAGCAGGAAGCTCTTGGCATTCTATTTACTGACTTCCGTTGTTCTGGGATGGCGACGACAGTCTGTACTAAGTGATGAGTAAGGTGGATTGTCGATCGATAGTTTAGTGGTCACGAGCAGTGCAGCTAATCGTTAGGTGTATCACAAATGCTGATAACCTAGAGGTCTCCACTGCATGCCCACACTCCACAGCGTGTTCATTGTTGACAATCATGTTAAAAACACAAAGAGTGAAGGGAAGGAACTAACTACCACTTTAAATTTGGGGAGGAAGCGTGAAGCAATTCTCTCACACAAATCGATTCTGTGCATGGCCTGTCAACAGTCTCACAAAACCATCTGGAATCAATGCTATTATCAAAATAGCATTGAAGGGACCTCCGTACCTTTGCCGCCCCCCCTCCATTGGTGGCTTAGACTTTAGGGAAGTGTGAACAAGCATAGAATAGGTAGAATCTGGATAAAAATTTGTGAAAAATCTCTTTTTTTAAATTGCCAGTCCAAAGCTGTCGTAAAGAAGGAGGGGTACGTCATTCATCCGCATTATGACACAGCACTGGTGATTAGAAACAACAAAATGCCATTTTGTATGAAGCTACATGTATCATCGATTGGATGATGAATTTTGTATAGTAAGTTTTCGGAAGCTATAGGGCCTCGCATATTATTTGTTTGTATGTTACAGCGCCCCTTCAAGGTCGCTACTCAGAGGCGCTCCCGGCAACAGAGCGGACACTGCGTCGGAGTTTCACGCCGAAACGCATGAGCAATTGCGAGCGAAGGATTTGCTCAGGGTATCTATACACGGCGGCTTGAGGTGGGTTCGAACTTGCGACCTTCCGGCTACAAGGAACCGAACACACCCCTACACCACCGCTCCCCACATAGGACAACATCTCAGATACTCCTTAGAGACGCTGCATCGATGTACGGTGAATTACTGTGCATTACTGTGAATTACTGCAGATAAGTCAATGGAGAGAACTTATTTCTGTACTCAATCGCCGCCAAATCGTTGACGTCAGGAGCTGATAATGAGAAAAGGCCACTCCACGGAGACCTCACTTGCTGGCTTCTACAGGATATTTTGGGGCCATTGACAAATCCTATGGCAGGTGACCAGCTAACCCTCTTGGCACTGTTATTATTGGCTGATGCTATACCGCGTCAATCTTCTAGTCTATGCCGTTACGCGCCATATTCTTCTTAGCAACCACAATTAATTAGGTATCCAAGGACGCAGTTTCAAACTTGGCAACTAGAGGCGCTGCATGCAGTTGTTGTTTATGAGCAATTGCGCCTCAGATTCACACTTTAATGTGACCTTGCGCGTAATAAATTTATGTAATAATAATAATAACAATGAACGCAATTTTAACACGGTTTAGATAGGGACTGTTTTGTTTTGTCTTTAATAGGTTTCTCAGTAATTGCCCATATGTAATGCGTTAATTGGACAAAATTCCAACGAACGTATACGGTCAAATTCAGTCACTGGTAGCCGTATTTCGCAAACACTGGTCAAGTTTATGGCGTCGTTAGATACCTTTTTAATGTGGACGACCGACTCTATATATTCGTCCGAAATATTAAAGACAATGCACCACTGGGCCGCTGCCAAGGGGTAAAACCCTGTAAGCCTGTATAGTGGGAGGTCAATGCCGAGGTACATCGTGCCCGTAAACCTCATAAAACAAAAACAAAATAAAACTAGAATAATATCATTAGGTCAATCGTCGATTGGCCTAATGATAATATACTATAATATTTTCACACTAGCTGGGGTATCCGGCGTTGCCCGGGAAATATAGGATTCGACCCGCTGCAGGCACAAACCCACAACACCACACCCACGCTCCCACCCCACCACAAACCATCCACCCAAAACACCCCACCACACTCCGACATCCGCCGGTACGCCACCCGTGAAATTTTCACTTCCAGTCCTACCCGCCAGACCCCCTCACCCACCCACCCCACCCCACCACACTCCGACCTTCACCGGAACGCCACCCGTGAAATTAGGGTTTTCGTGAAAATTCCCACCCCATACCCAAGGCCGTAGCCAGGATTTTATTTCGGGGGGGTGTTTCTTCAGTTTCCTGTCCGAAAAATTGATGACTTTTTGTTAGTCATCCGGCCGAATCTTTAGAAAATGTCACCAATTTCCCGTCCGAAAAAAGGATGACCTTTTTTAGTCATCAGGTCGTTTTTTCACAGAGGTGAATATAAGCTGTATAATATTATGCGCGTATACCATTGATTACAGCCCTGCTTTCTTATCATGTTTTGGCCTAATTTCATGCTTTTTTTCATTATGTGCTAGTAAATGCATTCTATTATGTTACAGTTTTCATAATGGGGGGTGTTTTTCATAGTTTTATTTCATGGTTTTTACATCATGTGCTAGTAAATGCAGTATATTACTTTTACATTTTCCATTTCGGGGGGTGTTCAAACACCCAAAACACCCCCTAGCTACGGCCTTGCCCACAACACACCCTACCCCCACCCCACCACACTCCGACCTCCCTCACCCCATCTCACCCCTACACACACACACACCAAGGGCCGAGGTGTGTGTTAGGTGGAGGCGAGGTGTCCCGTGTAAAAATCTGTCTAGCTGTAACGTTTCAGGTGAATATGTGTGAAAATATGCATTGCAACGGCTGAAAAAGAAGCAAAAATGAGGGGTTTTGCCCCCCACCTTGGCCCCATAGTGTTTTTGGATTGCGATCCCCCTATGTCGGGTCGAATTCTAAATTTCCCGCGCAACGCCAGGTACCCCATGCAGCTAGTATAATATATAAGATACTGTACATATTAATTGAAAAAAACAAAGATAATGATTTTGTTATCTTCGCTGGTTTCAATTCTATCGCATCAGCTCAGATGCTTACACACCTTTAGAACATTGTATTTTCCTCAAATATATATTTGAAATTTTCGTTGAATCGATGTATTGTATTAAACCACTTGACAGGGGTATGATAATGTTACGTCAATCAAGGCTCTAGTATAACAATATTGATTAATCACGGATAATTGCCCCCACCACACCCGACCCCACCCAACCACACTCCGACCTCCCCCACCCTACCTCACTCCTATACACACCAAGGGCCGAGGTGTGTGTTGGGTGGAGGCGAGGTGGCCCGTGTAAAAATCTGTCTCAAGCTGTAACGTTTCAGGTGAATAAGTGTGAAAATATGCCTTGCAACGGCTGAAAAAGTAGCAAAAATGAGGGGTTTTGCCCCCCACCCTGGCCCCATAGTGATTTTTGGATCGCGATCCCACTGTGTCGGGTCGAATTCTAAATTTCCCGGGCAACGCCAGGTAACCCAGCTAGTATAATATATAAGATGCATAACAATTATTATTGGAAAAAACAAAGATAATGATTTTGTTATCTTCGCTGGTTTCAATTAAAACACATCAGCTCAGATGCTTACACACCTTTAAAACATTGTATTTTCCTCAAATATATGCTTGAAATTTTCGTTGAATCAATGTATTTTACTAAACCACAGGGGTATAATAATGTTACGTCAATCAAGGCTCTAGTATAACAATATTGAAACAGTCTCCACAACTACCATGATACTCTTAAGTATCACGTGGAAACTAATTTTTATACTATCGCTACAAATCGATGAACGGCGTTTCCTTCGATCTCCCGTAAATAGAATTGGTATGACTGATGTTGCATGACAATCTGGGGCACAGCTGGCAAGAGAGAATTTTGACAGAAGTCGGAATCAACGCCGCTTAACACTGCAATGGAAGTTAGGACATCTGGCGACCATACATGTACTGTAATCACCATCATTCGTCTGAACTGCATACATATAAGATTGGTTGGGCAAGGATCACTTGCACTCTCCATGAAAAATAATATTGCGACTGCTGTATAGTTTTTCGTGTGTAAAGTTTGCACCATGCTCTATTTCACCAGCCTTGACCGAGTACTCCGTTCTGCTGCTCGTCTTTTTCAGCCAACATGAGTGACACTCTGCACTGGAATCCAGTCACGCAGTGTATTTCTTAGCGTTGCTGTACTGGACTGGCGGTGCCTTTTTGAGTTTGCGTTGACGTTCGGCCTTAGACACACAGCTGGTCGTTGAGCATTTCGTTATTCTGCTAATGGGTAACTTCTGATTTCCCGCGATAGACCTGTCACCTTCACTAGACAGCGTCAAGCATTCTCAATTGTTGACCCATTCACTTTGGATGGACTTCCGTTGGAGATGCGCTTGCTCTCTAAAAATTAGGTCAATACATTTTACAACTGGCAGGAATCTCATTTATATTGACGTGGTTGGGCGGGTGGCACCTCTCATGTTTCACGAGTAATAAGACCTGGTCAGATTGTATTGTTATCCAGTGGCGATTTTAAAATGAGTTTTGATACAAATAGTATCTTAAATTCCAAATTAAAGGTGTGTGAAATGAGCAGCAAACGTTGCCATTAAATTCCAACGACATCTGGCGACTGACAAGACCCATGACGTCATCATATAGTCACGTGCAACGTTGTCAGAATGTGGCAAAGTAAAGGATACGCAATTTAAGATTTGTACAGTTTCATTTATAAAACAAATCTCTCTCAAAATAACAAGTCATGATCTACGGATTCATTCCAAAAGTTAGTATCTTCCGTATCCATATCCGTGGTTGTCACCGTGTCCACCATATCCACGGTTTCCGACGTGTCCGCCAGTGCCTGGAACGCCTTCCCAGCGCGCAGTTCCCGTTCCGGAACCCACGTGTTCAGCCACGTGATTGACGTAGAGTTGGCGCGCAGCGTTTCTGTAGTTATCTGGCCTATTACATCAGCAAAACAAAGATAGTTATAGCTCTAAATTTTGATTACTCTAATGACACAATTAACGATTTTAACTGAAAAAGCGTAATTAAATGGCGTTAAGACGCTTCTCTCGATAGAACTGACTGCTCTGGAACATCATGGGGCGCTTGCTGATTTGCCCCCAGTTGGAAAGACTTTCATCACTCACTACTCTAGGACTAATGATTTATTTTCATCAACAGTAGGGCCTATCTCATTCTTTCAAGGCATTTCTGTTTCACGGGGTTTCCGTGATGACTAGACAAAATTACATGTATAATTATGACTAATAAGCCATTCTTCGAGATGCGTTGTAAAAATTTATAGATACGATGCTACATGTATACGATTATATAGCTGAGCTTACACGTTGTATCTGTGACCAGATTGGTAATGTTCGTTTCCAGCGAAGACTGAGGCGACGGCGACAACGAACAAGACGATTAGGAGCTTCATCGTGACTATCTTCAGATCTGTTGTCAGCGGTGGTAGGTGTGGCGAGACGTCGTAACTGATGCAATAACTGACAACTGCACAACCACCGATCCTTTTATACCTGAAACCGGTGTGATAACCATTTTACAGTTATACACACAGACACACAAAGACACAGACACATACACAAGCATACAAACACACACACGCACACACACGCACACACACGCATGCACAGTTGCTCGTCATGCAAAACTATTTAAATGATGTTGCATGCAATGTATGCACACCAATCAATAATAGACGTATTGTCTTGACAATGACACTGTTGCATAACTTGTATGCCCACATGTGCAGAACAATACTCAACAACTTCAGGTATTCGGAACATCATTCTGGCATCGTTGCATGTGTCTCTCTCGTTCTCTGTCTCTTTGTGTGACTCTATAATGTATGTATATCTGTCCGCCTACATGTATGTTTATCTGTCTGTCTCCCTCTCCAGCCGCCTTCTATGTCTCTAGACCTACAGCTCCGCTTCAGTCTGTTTACATGCCTATCCGTCATTTTGGCGCACATGTGTACAGTGTAGGTGTATACCTAGCATGGACCTCAAAACGAACACCGGTTTCAGGTATAAAAGGATCGGTGGTTGTGCAGTTGTCAGTTATTGCATCAGTTACGACGTCTCGTCTGCACCTTCCGCCGACGCCGACAACAGATCTGAAGATAGTCACGATGAAGCTCCTAATCGTCTTGTTCGTTGTCGCCGTCGCCTCAGTCTTCGCTGGAAACGAACATTACCAATCTGGTCACAGATACGACGTGTAAGCTCAACTATATAATCGTATCACATCGTATCCATTAATTTTTACAACGCCTCTCGAAGAATGACTATTATTCAAAGACATATTATTAGACTATATCTACTTTGTCAAGTCATCACGGAAACCCCGTGTAACAGAAATGCATTGAAAGAATGAGAGACTGGTTATGAAAACAAATCATTTATTACTCATAGAGTAGTGACTGATGAAAGTCTTTCCAGCAGGGGACCAATCAGCAAGCGGCTCTTGATGTTCCAGAGCAGTTCTATCCAGAAAAGTGCCTGTGACACGCCATTTAATTACGCTTTTCAGTTAAAATCGTTAATTGTGTTATTATAGTAATCAAAATTTGGCGCTATAGCAATACTTTGTTTTGTTGATGTAACAGACCAGATAACTACAGAAACGCGGCGCGCCAACTCTACGTCAATCACGTGGCTGAACACGTGGGTTCCGGAACGGGAACTGCGCGCTGGGAAGGTGTTCCAGGCACTAGCGGACACGTCGGAAACCGTGGATATGGTGGACACGGTGACGACCACGGATATGGATACGGAAGATACTAACTTTTGGAATGAATCCCTAGATCATGACTTGTTATTTCTAGAAAGATTTGTTTTGTAAATCAAACGGCACAAATCTTAAATTGCGTCTTCTTTAGTTTGCCACATTCTGACACCGTTGCACGTGAGTATAGGATGGTGTCATGGGTCATTCAGTCGCCATAAAATTATGTCGTTGGAACTTAATGACAACGTTTGCTATTCACTTCACACACCTTGTATTTGGAATTTGATATACAATTTGTAACGAAACTCGTTTGAAAATTGTCATTGGATAACTAGTGAGACATTAGGTTTTATTGCATTTTGAAACCATTCGTTGAGTTTAAAAAATTATGTTGCGCACCGCTATGAAGCGTAATCAGAGGGCCACCAGCAATATCAATGAGATTCCTGCCAGTTGTAAAATGTATTTGCCTAATTTTTAGACAGTAGACGCACCTCCAAGTGAATGGGTCAACAATCGAAAATGACTGACGCTGTCTAGTTAATGTGATAGGCCTATCGCGGGAAATCAGAAGTTACCCATTAGCAGAATAACGAATGGCTCGACGGCCAGCTGTGTCTAAGACCGGACACCAACGCACACTCAGGTAGGCAACGGCGCTACCAAGAAGGCATCGCCAGTCCAGTACAGCAACGATAAGAAATACACCGAGTGACTGAATTCCAGTGCAGAGTGTCACATAATTATGTTGGCTGGAAAAGACGAGCAGCAGAACGGAGTACTCGGTCAAGGCTGGTAAAAATAGAACATGGTGCAAACTTTACACACGAAAAACTATACAGCAGTCGCAATATTATTTTTCATGGAGAGTGCAAGTGATCCTTGCCCAAACAATGTTATATGTATGCAGTTCAGACAAATGATGGCGATGACAGTCCATGTATGGTCGCCAGATATCCTAATTTCCATTGCAGTTGGAAACGGCGTTGATTCCTACTTTTGTCAAAATTCTTTCTTGCCAGCCGTGCCCCAGATTGCCATGCAACATCAGTCATACCAAATATATTACGGGAGATCGAAGGAAATATCGTTCATCGATTTTTAGCGTTAGTATAAAAATTATATTTTCCACGTGAAGCTTAAGAGTATCATGGCAGTTTTGGAGACCGTTTCAATATTCTGTGATTAATCGCATCTTATTGTTATACTAGAGCCTTGATTGACGTAATAATTTTATCATACCCCTGTGGTTTGATAAAATGCATCAATTCAACGAAAATTTCAAACATACATGTATATTTTAGGAAAATACAATGTTCTAAAGGTGTGTAAGCATCTGAGCTGATGCGATAGAATTGAAACCAGCGAAGATAACAAAATCATTATCTTTGTTTTTTTCAATTATGTATCTTATATATTATACTAGCTGGGGTACCTGGCGTTGCGCGAGAAATTTAGAATTCGACCCGACATAGGTGGATCGCGATTCAAAAATCACTATGGGGCCAGGGTGGGGGGCAAAACTCCTCATTTTTGCTACTTTTTCAGCCGTTGCAATGCATATTTTCACACTTATTCACCTGAAACGTTACAGCTAGACAGATTTTTACACGGGACACCTCGCCTCCACCTAACACACACCTCGGCCCTTGGTGAGTGTAGGGGTGAGATGGGGTGAGGGAGGTCGGAGTGTGGTGGGGTGGGGTAGGGTGTGTTGTGGGCAAGGCCGTAGCTAGGGGGTGTTTTGGGTGTTTGAACACCCCCCCCCCGAAATGGAAAATGTAAAAATAATATACTGCATTTACTAGCACATGATGTAAAAACCATGAAATAAAACTATGAAAAACACTATTATGAAAACTGTAACATATTAAACATAATAGAATGCATTTACTAGCACATAATGGGGAAAAACATGAAATTAGGCCAAAAGATGATAAAAAACAGGGCTGTAATCAATGGTATACGCGCATAATATTATACAGCTTATATTCACCTCTGTGAAAAAACGACCTGATGACTAAAAATGGTCATCCTTTTTTCGGACGGGAAATTGGTGACATTTTCTAAAGATTCGGCCGGATGACTAACAAAAAGTCATCAATTTTTCGGACAGGAAACTGAAGAAACACCCCCCCCAAATCGAATCCTGACTACGGCCTTGGGTAGGGGGTGGAAATTTTCACGAAAACCCAAATTTCACGGGTGGCGTTCCGGTGAAGGTCGGAGTGTGGTGGGGTGGGTGGGTGAGGGGGTCTGGCGGGTAGGACTGGGAGTGAAAATTTCACGGGTGGCGTACCGGTGGATGTCGGAGTGTGGTGGGGTGTTTTGGGGTGGATGGGTTGTGGTGGGGTGGGAGCGTGGGTGTTGTGTGGTGGGGCTGTGACTGCAGCGGGTCGAATCCTATATTTCCCGGCAACGCCGGGTACCCCGGTTAGTGTGAAAATATTATAGTATACTATCATTAGGTCAATCGACGATTGACCTAATGATATTATTCTAGTTTTATTTTTGTTTTTGTTTTATGAGGTTTACGGGTACGATGTACCTCGGCATTGACCTCCCACTATACAGGCTTACAGGGTTTTACCCCTTGGCAGCGGCCCAGTGGTGCATTGTATTAAGTATTTCTGACGCCTGTATAGAGTTGGTCTAACGCATTAAAAAGGTATCTAACGACGCCATAAACTTGGCCAGTGTTTGCGAAATACGACTACCAGTGACTGAATTTGACCGTAGACGTTCGTTGGAATTTTGTCCAATTAACGCATTACACATGGGCAATTACTGAGAAACCCCGGACCTTTTAAAGACAAAACAAAACAGTCCCTATCTAAACCGCGTTTAAATTGCGTTCATAAACAACTGCATGCAGCGCCTCTAGTTGCAAAGTTTGAAACTGCGTCCTTGGATACCAAATTAATTGTGGTTGCTAAGCAGAATATAGCGCGTAACGGCATAGACTAGAAGATTGACGCGGGATAGCATCAGCCTATAATAACAGTGCGCCAAGAGGGTTATCTGGTCACCTGCCATGGGATTTGTCAATGGCCCCAAAAATATCCTGTAGAAGCCAGCAAGTGAGGTCTCCGTGGAGTGACCTTTTCCCGTCATCAGCTCCTGACGTCAATGATTTGGCGGCGATTGTGTACAGAAATAAGTTCTCTCCATTGACTTATCTGCAGTAATTCACAGTAATGCACAGTAATTCACCGTGCATCGATGCAGCGCCTCTAAGGAGTATCTGAGATGTGGCCCTATGTGGGGAGCGGTGGTGCGGGGGTGTGTTCGGTTCCTTGGAGCCGGAAGGTCGCGAGTTCTAACGAACCTCAAGCCGCCGTGTATAGAGACCCTGAGCAAATCCTTCGCTCGCAATTGCTCATCCGCTTCGGCGTGAAACTCCGACGCAGTGTCCGCTCTGTAGTCGGAAGCGCCTCTGAGTAGGAACCTTGAAGGGGCACTGTAACATACAAACAAATAATATACGAGACCCTACATCTTCCGGTATCTTACTACACAAAATTTATCATCCAATCGATGATAACTTCATACAAAATTACACAAAATTTATTACACGGTCAAGGGGTTAATGGATGGATGGATCCAGATTTGATCAGTGTCTATGATAACAGATGCCGTTACCCTGGACAGATATTAGTTTTGGCATACTACAGGACTTATTTAAAATGAAGTTTCTAGACTTATAAATAGCATCAGTATATATATATAATATCTGTTTACACTGTTTGAAAGTTGTCTAGAAATCGCTTTTGTTAATCGACCATAGTCCGACGGGAATAATAATTGTGCCTGTTCCGATAAACACTGTCGCTATAAAAGTTGAGTATTGCAATTTCCAATTCTCACCTTTTGAATGACAGTAAAAGCGAATCAGTTTCTCCAACTGACGGAAGAGATTTGCCAATCGCAATTCTCTTCCGTCAGCTGAAGTAATTGATCCGTTGCTATTGACTTCTGTTCTGAAAGTTAACACAGATTAATCTTCGATATTTCATCAATGACTGAATCGATTCGAGAATTCAGGACGTCCTTCGACTGATGGCAGAGACGATGCAATTCTACAACGACATCGTCACAGTTCAACGTTTCATCTCCGTATATAGACACCTTTATTTGTTGCTAATCAAAGCTACATATATAAGCGGCACGACATCAGCTGTGAATCACGTTATTTTCTTTAAAGCAGAATTACAGAGTCAATCGCTATACGGATGCTAGTAAGTTTAATATTAATATAAGTTATTTGCAGATGTTGATCCGTTTTTTGTGGCTATCCTGTGTGACGGTACGACATCTGGTGGCATCAACGACTGTAAGGACCGTGCGTAAGGTTAAGTCAAGGTCACTCGTGTGTCCTGTTGCTCTACTAATTATGCTTTGGACTGGCACTGCCTGACATAATTTATAGTCGTTTTCATGCACATGATCAAGTAGCAATCCTCAGTCACAACTAGCTCTTGTTCCAGTCAATTTACAATCAAAAAATGTTTGTTTTGAACGTTCCGCTTATTTACTGCTGACGAAATTTTGTGGAAAAGGTGTCTAAAGTAATCGTTTACCACATAGAAGGAGAGAGAGATGGCGCCACTGACGTGTTTGGTTCCTTCAGCGTCTGGAAGCTGTGTGTATGGTGGTTGAATTCCGTCATTGGAATGATTCCTAGTCTTTGCTATTCAGTTCAGCAGCAACCTCCAGCCTCCCGTTTATAAGCATCGCTTTCATACAGACGATAATTACCATCTTGGAACTGAAATACAAAACTGATTGACCGAATGATAGACATAATGACTGACTGATTGATTCAATTTCTGATGAGTTGATCAACAAACTCACTGCATCGTTTATTTATTTATCGTTTATTTATTGATTCACTTAATGATTTTTGATTGAATGACGCACTCACTGACAGGATATCTGACTGACTAACTGACTGACTGACTAACTTAACTAACTGACTGACTGACTGACTGACTGACTGACTGTCTGACTGACTGACTGACTGACTGACTGACTGACTGACTGACTGACTGACTGACTAACTGACTGACTGACTGATCTCAATTATTGGCTGATAGAATGATTGGCTGATTAATTAACTGGCAGAGATACACACTCATAGACAGACGGATAAACAGAGATACAAAGATACATGTAAAAATGCAGACAGACAGATTCACAGAACAACAGATAAGCAGACAGACAGACAAACAGATAGACATACATGCATACATACATGCAACAGCCGATAGAGATATAGACAGGCATTTGTGTCCAACGAAACATAGGCATCAAGACATACAGAGGAATTCGTAGACATGCACAGACATATAGAGAAGTGGGGGCAGACCGAGAAAGAAAGACCGCCACACAAAGACAAGCACCGACAATACACGCACACTCGATTACTGATTGGTTGAAAGACTTAATATTGTTATGGCTTCTATCATAACAAAAAACGACGCAAAATAGCAATAAAAATCCAGTTAAAACACTTCGCTGGCGTGCAAATGTTGACGAAATTACATGCAGATAATTATCTACTACTGTACAGAAGTGCTTATACAACTGCACAACCTTGTCATGAAGACACAAGATGGCGTTAATCCGTGTAAACTAATGCAGTATTTGACACCTTTAATATCAGAAATAGACAATGTACATGTAGATAAGATCTCAATTTTGTTTAATTGCTAATGCGAACTTCAATAGCCGAATACAATTTCTGAATAAAGTAAGTGGTGTATCATAGCCACCAGGGCTGTTTTTAAGGAATTTTTAGAACTGCACAACCCCTTCTAATTACTTCCAATCGGAGGACAATGACCTTATAGCTAGTCTTAACTGTACAGAAGTGCTTATACAACTGCACAAATCCATTTAGAACTGCACATTTTGTGTACAACTGCACATTAAAAAAGCCCTGATAGCCACAATAATAATAATAATATACCTAAGCAGAAATTGTCCGTCGAATGCGTGCAAATGAAGTTGTCTGCTTAGACAGTCAAAAGCAGCTTCAAAGCAATGTTGTGCTAAATCGCATTACTGCGTGGGTTTATTCTTCTTCGCGTATGCTGCTGCTCCAGATCTTGTTGGAGCATGGACCGGGATTCGGGTGAATTCGGTCAGCTGGTGGCATCCTTAGTTTCCCCGAAGGTACTCACAGGGAGGGCGCGCCCGGATTGACCCAGGTTTCGTGAACGCGGATGCCATCCTCCCCTGCGTGGGTTTGAAACACCGGCACTCCTCGTAGACATATTCAACTCATGTGCGTTGTTCCAGTACCAAACCACATGAAACGGGATTTCAAAGGCATCAAACGGGAAGCCGTAGGATGTCGCTTTCAGTGGTAAACTAATAATTAGATTCTCGGAGCTTACATCATTGTTGGGTGACGTCGATGTTTATTGGCAGAAAACAAAGAAGGCGCCTATGACAGATAGCCCACTGGACACCCTCACGAGGTGTCGCTAACTACTCAATTGTGCACACAACTGTTTTTTGCTTGACAGGAATAGAATTTATTATCAATCCACAGTTTAACGTCGTTCTATAACATCAATGCCCGTTGACGACAATACAAAAAATATACAATACAATTAAAACAAATTTCTAGCAACCTAAAATCACCATCAACAGGGCTGGTATCTGAAAATTGCAGATGCCGCATGCCAGACCAAAAACTGAGCATGCTTTCTAGACTTAGCTTTACCAATTAGTTATCAAGACCCCAAGAACAAAAGATTTTAACTTCGTAATTACGTCATCATCTTCTTCTGCATCTTCTTCTGCACCTTTTACTGTCTTGGATATATTTGTTTCATTCAAATTTTTATCACTGAATGAATAACATTTGGATGGATGGATCCGATTTGACCAGGGTCTATGACAACAGAGGCCGTTACCCTGGACAGAAATTTGCTCGGCATATTACAGCACTTAAGAGCAAGGTACTAGACCAGTTGAATAACATTTAAGTGATGTTTACGTCTATATAATTATTATACTCTAAATTCAATTTAAAGGTGTTGAACAACGGCATCAATTTTAGAAACCATTTTCGTTTGTCCAATAGCATCTTGTGATCGATTACTTCCGCTAGCGACGTTGAGTATAATAAGGGTGACTGGCGTTGCCTTCCCTCTTTTTCCAGACTTGAGACTGGCACCACACAAATGGTGGCAGTTGTGTCACGCATATTCGGTGTGTATATTCCGTATTATGCCATCACTTATAACACAACGCCTCAGACCAGCCTAACCTGATGAATTAGACCAAGTGAACTGGCAATGGAATTGGCGCCATTTGAAAGTACGCCAACGCTATAATTGTTTTGTAACTGAGAGGTACCTCTGTGTTATTTCTCGTCCGTTGAAATATTAACGACATTCGCTGAACACCTTTAAGACACTCTGAAAATTGGTATTTTATTTTTACAGCGTCGACCTAAACGAGATGAAGTGGCCATAACCACATATTTTATGCAAGGTCAAAGGAAATGCTTACAAGTAATATGCGTAATTGTTATATTGTCCCTTCAAGCTCTATTACTCAGAAGCGCTCCCGACTACAGCGCGGACACTGCATCGGAGTTTCGTGCCGATGCGCTCAGCAATTGCGAGTGAAGGACTTGCCCAAAATTCGTACGCGATGACTTGAGCTGGATTCAAATCTGCAACCCTCCGGCTGCAAAGCGACGAACATACCCACTACACCGCCGCGCCCCACAATGGAAATGGCTGTCATAAGACAGCCCTAACAATTGATGCAATCAAACACACACATTAATACACACACACACACACACACGCACACACGCACTCACACACACACACACACACACACACACACGCACACACACACACGCACACACACACACACGCACACACACACGCACGCACGCACACACACACACACACACACACACACGCACGCACACACACACACGCACACACACACGCACGCACGCACACACACACACACACACACTATAATGACTCTGCTTTGAATCGACAACTCCACGAGCCCATTTAGCTGAGATTGCGTGAGATTTCTCTGCTGTATGTCCGTCCATGCATTTGTATTGAGCTCCCATCAAAGTTCCGTTTATTACATCTAACGAGTCAAACTTTGTTGCATAAATCTCTTAGGTCTTTCTTCTTTTGTTGTGGCTGGTCTGTGGGCGCTCCTGAGTAGCCTTCTAGAAGGGGAACTACTATATACGTGTAGACCCAAATTGTCTTTGGCCGGTGACACGAAACGGAGTATCCCCCCTGAAAGCTATCCGGTGGGATGAATTAATCTATCCCCCCGGATGGAATTAACCGGTCTATACTATCCGGGGGAATGAACCAGTCTATCCTCCTTTTTGAAAAATGCGCATAATAAAAAAAGTTATGCTGTAATCAAAATTTAAAGTGACTCTAATTGTTTTAAGTGTCCTGAGCAATGCTCAATGACGATTAATGACGACAACGACGACCACGACGTCAATGTGATGATAACGATGATCAATCAATCAGTCAGTTTTCGTCCCACGAATATGGTATCTACAAGTCATGCACTATATAGACTACTCAAATCATATGAAATTGAAACTGGTCATTTTGTGCAATTGATCAGTGTAGAGAAGCAATAAAATGTGCAGTATTCGCAGCGATGATTCATTCATTCGTTCAATATAAGGCTTTTAAAATGGTTTTTCAAGATAACATCTGGTCACAATTATTAACAACTCTATCGTTTCGCCCGATGTTGAAAATCGACAAAAATTAGAAACTGTGTTAGCGAAGCAGCACTGAGAACGAAGTGCAGCGAAGGGCGAAGCAATCGCAGCCAACGTGGCTCCACTTGCGCACCGCATCTGAATCCTCAGAAATAATTTTGTTACTGTAAATATTCGATGCTTTGCGACACCTTCGGCTGCTAGGGTCGTGGATAATATATCATCGTCAAATTCAGACTCCCTATAGAAACAGCATCAAAAATTCAAGTGCTTCTATATATAGCCAAGACAAAACAAGATTTAAAGGTGTCTTAACGGAGGCCCGCAAGAAGATTTCCAATGTATTATTAAAATAATGAATAATAATTATGATATCTCAAACCAAACCCAAAATCCTGGGGGTGGTACCCCCTTGGTAGTCTGTGTTACAAAAAAGCTTGCTGAGGGTTAAACTTCTTAACGACTGTAACGTCGAATTTTACCAACCGTGCGTATTTTCCCTATCTACTGTCACAACTTCGTATAATGTCTAAAATTTAGAAGGCCGTTAAACAGTAATAAGACAGTGTTGTCTGTTTTAAATTAAGCATAATGAGGAAGGGAGTGTTTAAGATGGATGGATCCGATTTGACCAGGGTCTATGACAACAGAGGCCGTAGCCCTGGACAGAAAGTTGGTTAAACGAATAGGCTACAATTTCTTCAAAAGAAACTATATTGGCATCAATTTATCAAATTCGAAACACGATCCTTTGAAGGTGACGCGAATTTTAGAAACGAGACCTCCAATATAAATAAAACGATTACTATAATAATTGTCAGACATTGTAAATTAGAGGATCTGGTCTAAATAAAACCGTACCTTGCACGCCCTTTTAAAGTTTTACAGTTTTCCTATAAGTACGAGGAGATGCGAAATGTAGCAATTTCCTAGGATTACGGTGTGCGCTGTCTGTAGCCTTATAGGGTCAAAATAATTATAGACTACCCATAATGACACAATAATTATGCGAACTTTTAAACAAAGTTTAGTACGACGTCAATGGTTTTTGTTGTCATTAAGATGTCGTTAAACATTGGAGATATTCACTTTAGACTGACTCTGAGGGTCACCAGACAGTCACCAGTTACATGTATATGCGTTCAAATAAAGGCGGGCGGTGAGCCCTCCATTCGCAGTATCATCTACCAACCATGCAGCATTGCAACTGAGTTGGTCAGAGGCAGACAGGTGAACTCGAAATATCGAACCGATATTTCTGATCTGGAGGAAATGTGATCCACGAACTCTGGTTGAGTGTCAAAATCTTCAACCATTGCATAATTATGACGATCACAAAATCGAAAAACATTGCTGTCAAATATCGCATATTATGCACTTAAACGCGATATTCTTCGAGGTAGTTACGACTACTTTGCATGGAATGACACCTTCTCATTTCAGAATGTTCGCATGGTTTCCATCGCCACTCCACAATGCATAATGTTCACATACGCATTCGAGCGATTTGATGAAAAAATCAGATGAAGCGATTGATTATTGTACCAGTCGTTACGAGATCACTAATAACTGCGAATGCATGAAATCTGCTTTATTTATTCTGACCTTGTTATCGCTGAATTCAATGGGATACCAGTTTAATGGCATACGTCATGACATTGTCGTCTGTTTAGAGTGCAACGGTGCTATCTAGAAAATTTCTCAGAGAAAACTTTTTATTCCTTTATTCTGTTGCCACACATGTGATGTTTGAATTGTGCACAAAACGACATTGTTCTGAGCAAAAGCAACAAAACATCAACTGTATTATTGTTTTCAGCTCCTCTGACCTACAATTAAATGTACAAAAGATTCTATTGACGAATTCTTTGCGTTTCAGCAATAATAATTACATACGTATGCAATGATTGTCAAGCAAGGTGTCCAGAAGACGTGTTGTCCAAAATGTTCACTAATCACAATGACAATTATGACAATAATAATTGCTTTTCGCTTGAATGAATGCGGCAGTCTTCAAGGATAGTTTCAAATCCAAGACTCGTCTGCAGCTTGTCCTTATTATTTCAATACTAAAGCTCAATAAAAAGGTGTCTAATTTTAACAACAAATCTTATTGTTTATTTTAAATGACGCAAATGGATGGATCCGATTTGACATTGTTCTGAGCAAAAGCAACTGAGGCCGTTACCCTGGGCAGAAATTTGCTCGGCATATTACAGCACTTAAGAGCAAGGTACTGAACCAGTTTAAAGACGCAAAAGGTACACCGTTTGGTAATAAAGAAATATTAGCGCCGCCCTCCTTACTCCAGGCTAGGGACTGTCATGGCTGGGGTACGTGCTCGGAATTAGAGTTTAACGACATCAATAATTGGCTGGCCTTGCACAGTTGTCGTCTTCAATGTGCAATTTCTTGGTTTCTTTTGGATGCCTCTGTATTTGTCATTACGGAAGGAATGGCCAATGATGGTGGATCCGATTTGACCAGGGTTTATGACAACAGAGCGTATTCAGGTATCTGGTATTCAGCACATGTACAGCAGATGGTTTTCTTGGTTTATTTTAGATGATTCTGTTTTTGTCATCAGCACAAGCGAGATTGAGCATAACAAGAGAAGAAAATACCAACGTCTTGTAGAATGCAACTTATTTATATATTGACTATATCTAGTAAATGAGGTGTTCAACACATCATAAAACGATTTTATTTTCCACGTAAATTCCTTCTATAGACAGCCTTGTCAATGTCATATCCACACCTTCCTTAGTTTCCTCTTCCATCTTGAACGAATCCCCATCCAACTGCTCTTCCCTTGCTTCCAATCCTTCTAACTTCCACTTCACGCTAATCTCCTAATCCACCTGCTCGTAACCCCCTTCCACCATCTGCTGTACTCTTTATACTCCAGCACTTCCAAACGATCCTTCTTGACTTGCGGCTGTCCTTTATCCAATAAAATTCCTCGATCATTGTCCACCCATAGTCATCTGATAGTTGGCCTGAAACAACCGCCTTGGAAGAAATATAACTAAGTCGCGTTTCTCAGGAACCCGATAAAATCTACCCGAGGTCGAAGGCTCCATCTCTCCAACTACATCTATCGACTCTGGCAATGCTTGACCGTAGTCTGAGAAAGGCGGACAGACACGCCAATCATCTTCTTTCAGACTTAATACGGTAACTAACCGACTCACCAATCACTGCGTTCCGAGTTGGTCGTGTGTAGCTAAAAATATGTTATGATTTGTTTGTTTATAAATTTTTAGCAAGATATCATTTCATTAATTTTACTTCATTATTATTATTATTATTACATAAATTTATTACGCGCGCAAGGTCACACCAAAGTGTGAATCTGAGGCGCGGATAGTTAGCCGCCAGAGGAAGATGCAGTTAAAGGTCCATGTGCTTGAAAGCCAAAGAGAAATAGTGAGTTTTGAGCCGTTTTTTGAAGGTAGGGAGTGAATTTGAGCAACGAAGAGAGAGTGGAAGGAGATTCCATTCTTTGGGAGCAGAGGCATGGAATGCACGTGAGCCTACAATGCTAAATATTGCGTTAAAATCTATGAACAGAGCAAATTGAGTAATGTCGATTAAAAAACCTTTAAATTTGGATTGCCAACGCTATATATATAAAACCTGCTTGGCTAAAGATCGTGTTGGCAGTAGATCCATACATTCTTTGCTTGAGGGTGGAATCCAGTTCCGTTGGAAAACTTCAAATAATTAACATGTTTCAAATTGCTTGGCATCCTGAAGATGACTTTTGTTATCGCCATTTGGAATGCACGTGGTTTTAAAGAAAATCTCTATCAGATCAGAAACTAGCTTTGTCAAATAACAATTTCTCCAGATATTAATATTATGTTTGCAAGAAACTTTTTGTAATGAAAAATACCAAACAACTAAATTTGACAATTAGAGTGTTCTTAGAAAAGATAATATGAACACAGAGGTTTAGCCATCTCAATTAATTTTTGGCGGCCTAAACTTTGTAATTCATTTGCCTGAATTATTAATAAAATAATAAGATCACATTATTGATTGATTGATTAGTTAATTTATATAGCGCTTCTTCGATAAACAATTTCAAAAAGTGGATTTAGAAACCTAGCACTCTATGCAGACGAAATATTACACCAGTAAGTAATCAATGCACAGTAAGCTAACACACACACACACACACACACAAGCAAACAGAGGCGGAGCCGACCAACGGATTTCGTGAACAGCTTTCAGATAAAGTCTCTGCACCAGGTGCGATGGCGTCGTAAGTTAGAGCGACAACAGACGACAGCGTTCGCAAACACGATGACGTTATCGACGAGTAATTGTCCCTCAATGGTGGAAGATGACGCACGTCCGGATAATAGGTCGATGCACAATGAGTTGACATGAAAAGTCAATCATCACGTCGGTCGATCGAAGAACCGCCAGTGGTCCTCGGTCGTAGTATCTCCAGCGGTCCTCGTCGCTCTTCCTCCACCAACATGTAAGATGTAAACGGGGATGGTTTGTGTGTGGCTCATGCTCGACCGTACACACATCAAACGATGGTCTTTATGCAGTCACGTGACCGAGGCGACTGGAAAGAGGCTTTTAGTTTCCGAAATCCTTGGCAGAAACGACGATTGGGTCTGGCACGCAAACCTAGTGCTCACCAGAAGCCTACAACATCCTCATAAATCCTCCGACGAAAAATCCTCGAAAGAAACTGCATAAAATCTGCATTCTGATCAAAAACAATTAAACATCCGCCTGAATGACACTGAGGTCGAACAGTTGACCGACATCATGACCGATGACATCATGACATGCGCAGTGAATGAAATGGAATCTCTCCCGAATGAATTCTCTATTGCAGATCAACCATAAAGCACGCAATAATGTCTTAAGTGTTGTGGTCAGAGAAAGGATGAAGTCTTTACGGTATGATAATATGAAAATAAACTTTTTCTTTTACTATACATCATCTGCAAAGGAGAGGAATGGTGATGCGACATCATCACATGCTGAGGGTACGATATTCGAAGAAGCAATTTACATTCTATCCGTTGAATCATATTTTCAGATCCTTCATCATCATCATAATCATCATCATCATCATCATCATCATCATCATCATCATCATCATCATCATCATCATCATCATCATCATCATCATCATCATCATCATCATCATCATCATCATCATCATCATCATCATCATCATCATCATAAATCCTTGGGTTAAACGCCACTCTCTGTCTGAGTCTGTCTCGCATCATGTCGTCCAGCTTCAACCGGTCCGGTCAGCAGGTCCATACCATTAACATCCTGGAGCAGCTAGACCACCTTGTCTGATTGAAGAGAATACTGGGAGAGAGGCATGAAGGACAACCTGGGTCAATGCCCGTCTGTGTCCCACGCTCTATCCTCCGACTCTTAGAGATCCTCAGTGGCCGAGTGGGTTGGCAGCCCGCTCGCCACGCCGGCGGCCTGGGTTCGATTCCCGGTCGGTCGGTTTATCAGAGATTAATTTCTCGGATCTTTACTGCGGGTGGCTCGGTCGCAATATAAACGTGGAGTAGCGGTGGTGAAGGATCTCACCCTCAGGGTCGAGGCCATAAGACAGCCGCTATTTAAATATGGGATTACATTTACATTTACTCTCTTCACTCGTATGTTTAGATTAGATGAGTATAAATTACGAGACTATAAAAATGGACTAGACCTGTGACTGGCACTGCTAAATTGCGAACAGTGTCGGGAGTTATAAATCTACTTACTAAACACCTTTTTATTTTGTATGTTAATGCCATAAGTTTGGTATTTTGTTCAGTAACAATGGATCTAACCTCCATCATATTATGGAAAAATCATCGTCGTATCCGGTTGTAGCAGCGGCAAGCTTTCAAACAGTAGTTCACATGAAAATTTAAACAACATTATTGTGGATGCTAGTAATTTAATATGATCATGAAGGACAACCTGGGTCAATGCCCGTCTGTGTCCCACGCTCTATCCTCCGACTCTTAGAGATCCTCAGTGGCCGAGTGGGTTGGTAGCCCGCTCGCCACGCCGGCGGCCTGGGTATAAATTACTAGACTTACAGTCTTTTGAAGCAATTTTCATTCTGCTATTGGAGATTTCTATGCGATCCTCTTTACAAGATTGTTTTTTGTTAGAACAGTCAATGAATCAAGGATAATTCGCAAACTGGCATTTAATACGGTAAAATATCATGTGGATTGGTTTATTTAATTGCAATAAACTCGATTGCATTGAGTGTTCTAATAGAAGCAATATACATTCGGACTACATGTCTTATTCATATCATCGTTCAATATTCAAATTTGAGTTATTTAAAGAAAACCTATCAACTGATACTTCTCGATCACACTGTAATAAGTTAATGACTATTATGGGTATGGTTGAAGACGAAGTTTGGTAGTTAAGCAAAGATCTGTTTTAATGACATTATTAGATCTGAATTAAAGGTGTCTGACTGGCTCAACATGGTATCATTAGGATTCAGCGTTCAACGACATCTTGCGGATGCCAGACGTTGTTTTCAACCAAAAAATTATTATGGACAACGTCGTCCTCCGCATTACCATAAAAGTAAGATAATTACGGTCTATTGAAACTATTGAAAGTAAAAGCATCTTTAATTTATTTGTTTCTTTCGTGCACTATAATTATATTATTCCGCGCACGCATATCGTCAAATCAGCCAATAAACTTCAGATAAGTGTTTTTTTTTTCAGAGCAAGGCTTAATTTCTTGTTTACCGATTTTAAATTTGGTTCAAACTCCAAGTCCAATTTGATCTTAAATCGGTAGCAAGACAAAAGCATCAAAGGCAAACAGTCACGCGTTCGACGAAGCACAAAATTATAGCCAAACATACAGATACATTCAAAGAAACAATAGAGACATAGCCGCACATTTATATAGCGTCGCTTTTAAGTAAAACTCTTCAACATCAGTTAGGCTTCTGTAACACACGATATGCTGACATTAGACACCTTTAAAACATAGCGCTCAGGTTTTATACAAATCTCATTTTACATTAGAAACTCACTCAAATTGAGTGCAAAATCATGCATCATGTCATAAGAAATGAGAACAATGTTTGAAATGGTATCTTCATTTTGGCCATAAAGTGTCGCTAACTCTCGATTTGTAATCAACACTAAACAACTGTATATTAATCTATCCCGGTCATGTTATAGTATATCGATATAGCAATATCGATATTTCGCTAACACGGTCACTGTTCGCAGACAGTTCTAGTCCCAAGTCTGTATAACGGAGGAGGATTGAAGGATAGACAATAGGAGCGGAAGAGTATGGCAGATGATGGAAAGATGAGAGGGATTAAAGAAGAGTCGGTGGGGATTAATGCGTTCATGTTCTTCTGCTCTCGGTCAAAATGCTTCATCATGAGTTCCATAATTATATCGTCGTCTGAAATAGTCGACCAAAAACCGTTCACACGTTTCCATTCTTTTTTTAGGGAACTGGAGGAAGTAGTAAGAAGACAAAATTCATCCATAGGTTATAAAATTTGTAATCGTAAAGTTTTAGAGGTGTCTTGATCCACCGCGGCTCTGCTATCGTTCAATCAAACTTCTGTAATTTTCCACAAGTGGCTAGCACTTAAGAGAATTAGGGAAGTCAACCAATATCCAGACGATCAATCCTTTGAATAGTCGTCTACGATAGGCGCTATGACAACTTTTTGGAAATAATACGGTTGGACTGAGAGTCAGTCTTCGTTCATTTCGGACTTTGGTGTAAAGAGAAAATAGACATGGCTTTATATTCTTTATTACAGTACATCTATCGGAAATAATTATAGACTGTTAACGTAGGCTAAAGCAATAAATTACGAATTCCAAGACAGCACTGACCTTAAAACACACATGTAGCTAACAAAGCTGTAGTTGTTGTTAGGCAACCTACTTGTATGATTAATATAATATAATATTATTCATATTCGTTTATTGAGCAAAAACAGGTTGGCAAACAGCAACCTGTCACATTGAGACAGACAAAAATTACATTGAACTAGCAATATTAGAGGGAGCAATCAGTTATTGGAGTTAAATTGAATCGATAGTTAGACTATGATGCTTTAGTAATATTATATTTGAAAAGAAATTTAGAAACAAAGTTCCGGTCATCTTTGCTCGGAAGTTCAAAATTGTGCATAGCCTACTGGCCCTGAGACCTGGGCGACGGTTTTCTTTGGCGGGAAATTGCCTCGAAGGACATGGAGGCCGTTCCTGAAAGTCGTTAATAAAAGTAGCCTAATAGTTAGTGAATAATTGAAACGGTTTGGCAATTTTCTCTACACACCGAAGTCCAAGATGAAGGGAGCCTGTCTCTCAGTCCAATCGTATGATTTCCGTAGCTTGTTATAGCGCCTATTGTAGTCGACTATTCAAAGGATTGGCTGTCTGGATATTTGTGATGCGTTCTGAGATAAGGGCCCATAAGTCTCAAATGGAGTTAAGTGTTGGTTCATATGCCTGAGTAATATCTCATTAAAATACAGAAAAAATGAAGTTGATATCTCCATCCAAAGTATATTTTTTAATTTTTCGAGTACAGAACATGCGAAAATGACAATTTCGAGATATTTCAATTTAAACTTTCAGCAATCTTTGAAAGCATGCTATATATATATATTAGTTATAAGTTATGGAGTTGATGCTTTTATTGTGTTCTGCAAGTATAGAAGATAAAATCCTGAAAATCTTATAGATAAGAAATAATTATTTTTTTGAAAAATTATCGATGACAAAGAGGGATGCTAATTAGTTTTTTCATACTATAGGCTAACCAAAATAGACCTACGCTTGCTTTAGAGCCAGTTTTCTCCGTAACTGGGGAGAGAGTTATGGGCCCTTATCTCAGAACGCATCACATTTATTGACTTCCATTTTTGGTGATGCTCCATCAATAATGGTTCGTGCATTAGACACCAGTGCTATAGAAGTAACGGATTACAAGTTCCAGAAAACACTTGGTGTAAGTAGCTGTAGGCCACAGCAAGGCACGTTCACGGTCAAATTTAAAGGTTCTAGCTGCCGTAAATTTAGCCAAGCACTCGTTAATTTGATGATCTCGTTGGACACTTCTTTCATGCGTCCAACCGACCATATAATAGGCGTCAGAAAAATTGAGGCAATGCTGCTTGTCCGATTTCTGGGTAATATCGAAGTTTACGTTAGAATTCGCGTGTAAGAGTAAAGTTTCCGACAGGACAAAAGCTTTACTACATGTAATTTACTAATGTGCACAATTGCATGTATAGGCAAACTTAACTGACCTCTGGAACCCATGTCAATAAAGGCTCACGTGCAAAGCACTACAAGAGGTTTCCTAGTCATTCGAGTTGTAAACAGTGTATTGTCATTAATCTATAATTACCCAAATATCGAGGAGTTCAGATCACGTCCCGATTTTTTTAAATTACGCAGCTTAATCATAATAATTATTATACTGTGTGATGCGATGCAGCGACTGATCCAACGGAGATTCCATTTATTTCAAGACAGATATTTTCTTTTCAAATTTTAATTATACATACATATGATGACTACAATTTAAAGGTGTCTAACACATATCTATCAATCCGCTGTCGGGAAATAATTGAAAGACCATGCATCCGTCCGTCCACCTTAATCAATCATCCAATCAAATAACCTTTTATTAAAGCATCAACCGTTGCACATTGAACACAAACAAAACAACCGCATTAGTGATTAAAATAGCGCAAAGAATTATCAGCACATCGTAAAACAAGGGATCATATCCGTTTGTGCACTTAAAATGGAGACCCCAAAGGGACAAGTCCCGCTATCAGGGGTTCCCCAATATCAATCGAATAAGGAGCCTGTTAATACCCGGCATGGTTACTAGTATAAGGTTGGTTTTAAACGTGTCCTTGGTACTAAATCTCATGTTGTACACTAATGTTAGAGTACAACCAAACACTGGGGAGTTTGAGAGTAGTTAAGAGTACCAAGGTAGGTGATTAGCATAATATATTGTACAGAAATACAGAACAATGAGACAGATTGAGATTTGGCAGCGAATACAGAGAAGTGAGTCAGAGGCTAGCTTACAGTGGGCATTCCAGTAAAGGATCCTACAGGAACATCATTGTTAATCTTCGTTTAATTAGACAAATCAGGGTGACACACCGCACCCAGTTAGTGTTAATACACTTTAAAAGAAAACAGCAAAATAATGTGAAGATAACAATGTCATTAATGGTTGTCAAAGAGAACCCTCGGAATAAAGTTTCTAACATCTTTAACTGGTAGAACAAAGGGATGTGGTCTAGGTCGCAAGTTTTAGGTGGTTTTTGCAAGAGGTGTAAAAAGGTTCCTCAGGTTTATCATGCTACGAGAGACTCATAGTTATAACTTACTAGCTGGGGTACCCAGCGTTGTCCTGGATAAATTGCATATACTCCTTGGCCGCTACTGAAAAACAATTAAAATACGGCGTCAATAGCCTATAGTATAGCGCATACAGCGAAATTTAAAGTGAACGATGGGGCACTCGGCGTTGCACGGGAAATTTAGACTTTTCGTCCCCAAAACCAGGTCCACACGTCCCTGCGGGACGGCTTCGCCGCCCATTTTGGGGTTTATAAATGGTAATTTTATGCCCATAGCTCTGCTTGGAAGGTCTTCCGCGGTCCACACGTCCCTGCGGGGCGGCTTCGCCGCCCATATGGGGTTTATAAATGGTAATTTTACTCGTTAAGCTCATGTGACATGGGGCGCCGCTCCTCTTAGTTAGTATATATACTCCGTGCTTGTTGCACTGAGAGCGTGAGAGCGTTTGAACGTCAAAATGACGTCAAAGGCAACGTGTATTATTACAAATGGCGTCGTATACTTCAGTGATCGCGTAATTAGCATGGCGAAATTTAAAATGTCTATATTTTGAAAGTTCAAGTGCCTAAAGAGCTGAAAAAAGCGTACTTGGATGGCTTGGGTGAACGTTTATCTAAATGCAACGTTTCAGGTGAGTAGTTGCAAAAGTGTGAGCGTGCATAACTGACAAATATGCGTACATCCTTTCTTATAGATATAGATAAAGGAACGATATCGTTTGACTTTAAGTGTATTGCGATCGCAATTAATTTCTATTCCGCCATTCGCTCTGAAAACAAACACAAAATTCCGATCCAAGAGAACAGTATGTCAGCATAATACAATGCTCAATAATAGTCAAACTTTGGAACAAACACCATGAGTTCTATTATAATGCAGGATCTTCGTTTATTAAAATCCGACTGAAAATTAAAATCACTGATCAGAGATGAATTACAAACATAGAATCTAAAAATGAGAGTTAGCCGGTAGTTATTGTCTATAAACTCTACAACAGCAACATAGATATGACCCATTATGTAACTGAGTTAGAACAAATGCGGCCATCGGTACATGTTAAAAGGGCAATGAACCATGGAAGGAACAAAATGTAGAACATTGAAACAAGCCACTCAACTTATGACTCAAAAACCCTTCATAAGGTGACATGAAATTCAGCCGTTGCAGTTTGGAAAAGTAGAGCTAAACTTTGCTACGATCACTGGCAGATGCAAGAATACAATATAGCCTAGGGAAGAGCAGACTAATTAATTCGCAATATAACTATTGCCATAGATACGCCATGCATTGCCACCTGAGGAAGGCCATGGGATCTCTGGAGCACAAGGTCATGGAGGGAGCTGCTGCACGTGGCAAGAAACCGCTCAATATGCTGAGTATATAGCCAGGAGATCCCTGGATAGAGTAATTAACAGGGCAACCATTGAGTCAACCATCTTCATGTCTGTGCTGTGAGATGGCAGACTTACACACACTCGACCGACGAGTGGATAATTATCATATCCATTGACATTGATGAATTTAATTACAGAGTTTTAAAATGCAGGCCTACTCCTTAAAATAACAATTTTTCAGGAAACTGATGGATCCAAATTTGAGTTTTCAACGAAACATTGTGTCCTACATAATTTTACCGTAGACCGTTTACCGAGAATGATGACCGAAAATATTTGCGACTGAACGGATAAAAATAACCGCTGGAAAGAGCGATGTAAAGGTGTTTAGGAATAGCAAAGAAGATTTTATGTTTTCTGCAATTCCTTATGGGTTCACGTCGACATGCATGACTATACCTCGCATCGATTAATCCTACAGCTGTGGGTTATTAGCGATTATATGGATGGATCCAGAGTTTAACGGCATTTTATGGCAACAAAGACCGTTGTCGTTGTTGAAAGTATAGTTTGGCATAGTAAGACCTACATACAATATTTATCATCAATGTATCGCGTATGTAGACAGTTATTGCTGCTTGAAGACACCGAACATACACCTATACCACCGCGCCACATAGTGGATGGAAGGGTGCATGCACAGATGCGCGGGTGGATGAATGAATTGATGGATGGACTAGTGAACATTACCTGGTTATATACTTGCCGGTTTGGTCTAACACGAGGATAGTCTTATCTTATATAGCTTATCAACTAGTGATAAAACCACATTGAGTAAACTTACCATCGCAGCCGACATTATACATGTAGGCCTATGATTATGCTAAAATGAACGAGCCGCACTCACTTCGATAAGGAAGCAGCCAACAAGAGTGTTTAACATAATAGCCTTCCAAGATTACGACCCAGCATCTTCCCCGCCTAAGCGTAAAAAAGAAGCCACAGTGTAATTACTGTAAGTTCTCTCCTTATAGAACTTCTACCATCAGCGCCCGCAATGCATGGCGGCAGAAATCATGTAAAATCAATTGCAGGAAGGATGCGGAGGTGGAGAGGGAAAGAAAAGAAAGAACTGAACTCCTACATTCTATACGACAATACTTTGTGTCGCTCAATAATAATATCAGCGTCCCAAGAAATGGAAACAATATGCAGTATGCATTACTCCTTCAAATTTAACAACTGTTTACGTGATCGTTTAATTAAATATTTAAGTTTCTGGCTACACTTCGTGTTTGACACAATGATAATTATAATGAATCTATGATTACGTGGTCGTCGTGTTCGCCAGATTATTAATTTATTATACATGCAATAAGATGACTTGCAACTGGAGGGAAAACGGTTTTAATAATTCCGGATGAAAACGATTTATAGGTGTTTAACGAAACAACGTAGATTTGTATGCGTATGCCTTCATGTGGACTTCACATCGCATCAAAAAACTTCGAAAGAAGAAAGCTCATAAGTGCTGTAATATGCCGAGCAAATTTCTGTCCAGGGTAACGGCCTCTGTTGTCATAGACCCTGGTCAAATCGGATCCATCCATCGCATCTACATGTATTGCAGCTGTGGGTTAAATATTATCGATCGAATTGACGGATTAATGACATCGCCAGAAGTTTGTTTTGCATCGTAGAGAGTGCGGTAATCGTGAAGACTACATCAGGGTATGCAGCTCATGATGTTAGCGATTTCTTTGGCGCCCATACTGCTTACATGAACATGACCATTGTCTTCGCGATTACCGGACCTACATACATACAGCTCAATTGATCGTATCCCAAGGTTTCGCGTATATGTAGGCAGATATTAGGCCATACTTCGAAACACGACAAATCAAACCAGCACCGACATTAGGAATATAAAGAAAAAAAACGCACCCAAAGATGGTGGCTGCGTGATTTTATTCCAAGTCGGAATGTCGACGATAATTCACTTATACTAAACCTTAGATAAAAGCTAATGCTGAATTAAACTCAGATACGAACAAAGGCAACCGTGCTATTAATGGAATGACTTACGGCAACTGGTCGAGCCAGGAACACGGATTTACTATCTTTACGATCGGACCTGTTGGCCAACGCACGCACATGCTCTATTGTTTTGGTCATCGTTGTCGTTGAACGCATTGTTTAAATAAAACCTAAGTGGATATCGGAAAAACAGTAATCTCGCTGTCATTGGATACGCTGTTTGATCAAGTGGAAATTTGGAAGAAGAACTGGCAATCATTTCAAAATGTCAAAAAAATCTGCAAAAACAGACGAAACGACGGACATGGTTCTTGACGAAAAATCTCTAAACGCCATAACCTCCCGACTAACTGCGCTACTGAAACCTATGATGCAAGATATGGTCAAGCAAATGGCTCAAGAAGTTTCGACTGATCTAGCCAACTCACTCACAATCTCACTCACTGCTTCGCTATCTTCCTCACTTACTGCTAAGATGGAGGATCTTGTCCAAGAAGTGAATGCCAAAAACTCTGAACATATTTCAGAACTGCAAGAGAAACTTAAATCAGTAGAAACCACCAATGCATCCCTCCGTCTGAAAGTGGAAGATATGGATCGTCACGAGAGACTCTCCAACCTAATATTTCACGGGATTCCAGAATCACCCTCGCACGATTCATCTAACGGATATGGAGCGGAGACTGATCGGTCACTTACCATGTCAATTGTACAAATCTGTAAGGATCGACTCAATCTTGCGATTTCACTACAAGACATCTCCACATCCCACCGGCTACCTTCTTCCAGCAAGTCGCTTACCAAACCAGTCATTGTCAGCTTTGTAACAAGACGGGTGCGGAACGAGGTGTACCAGGCAAGAAAGTTGTTACGGGCGAATACCTCATCCTCCCAGAATCAGTTAACTCGTCAACTCTACATCAACGAACACCTATCCAGGAGCAATGCACAGATCTTCGCACTCGCTAGAAAGCTCCTGAAAGATAAGAAGATTAGCTCAACCTGGACCTTCGGAGGTACGGTCTTCGTGAAGCAAACAGACGCATCAACTGAAGTACCGAAGAAAATTCTCTCCCAAGAGGACCTTGCCACCTATACTGTTCCATAGTGCACGCACACCTCCGATGCAACTTATCGATCTTTTAGCATGACCTCCCTACAGCTGAGTACAATTTTCGCTATTCACCCCTGCTAACAAATGTTCAGCAAAACACCCTATGCTCTACATAACCCGCACACTTCTATCATTACTTTTTTTGTCTTTTCTTTTTATTTTATCTTAAAACTAATTTTTTTATGCTGTTCTGCATTATGCAGGGTAAGCATAAACTGCCTACTTTCTTTTTTCCTTTTAAACTCTTATGTTAGTTGCATTATGCATAGCACACAGGCTACAGCTGCTCTAAATGCTGCAGATCTCTTACTTTTTCTTCATTTTAAATTCTTATGTTATTTGAATTACGCATAGCAAGCAGGCTACAGCTGCTTTATTTTGTGATCGATGCACAGCACTGCAGTCCTTTTACAATTTCAGGTTGAGTTAATCGGTTACTCACTCTCAGTCAACTCACCATTAGATGAACAACCTATCTCAGTTGTAATTCATAGTGCTTAGCATGACCTATCAGTGGACCGAAATGTCCATCCGTATTCTTTCTTGTAAACTGTTAGCACTGAGTGAACATTCTTGTGCCTCTTCAGAGGCATTGTAAATAACCTATACGAACTAGCATTAGTAAATCACAATGCTCAATTTTTATTTGTCTGTGGACGATAATGCTCAATTGTCTTTTTATGTAAATTCACAGCTCAGGATCTGCGATCATTCTCATATTTAAAAAAATATGTCATAACTAATGTGCAATGTAACTATGTTAGTGCAATAGTATTTGTAACTAGCTGCGTAGTAACATTAATGCATTGGATAAGAGAAGTGCTTATCTATTGATCAACTATAAACATGATTACATGAATGCAATCTGTTTACTAAACAATCTTTGACTATCATATAGCCCAGGTTCCGCCTAACTTTTTAAAAATGATATACTGGATGTGTACACTTTACCTAGTCTTATAAAAGTACTCTCTTCTGTTGATTATTTTGCATCGTCGACAGTTTCGACCGTGGGATATGAGATTGTATCTGGGGGATTTTTGTGAATTGTTTCACTTCATCTTCTCCTATCTTATTGGAGCTTTCTCCTTTCTCTTCTCTCTCTTCTCTTGGCTTGTCTTCACTCATCTGTGCTACTCTTTCTGTTTCTCTTCTTCTCTCGCCTCTTTAATTACCCTCTGTTGATTGTTCCTTAGCTGTTGATGACCTCTGCTAAACTGAATGAACATTATTGTGCTTGCTGCATGTGCGCGCATCGGATAGATCCTGGGGATGGGCCCTGTGATTGTACCCAATGCGGTAGATCTTTTCATGCAGGCTGTGTGGGCCTCCCCAACCCCACTCCTCCAAGTTGGCTATGCCATGAATGTAACTCTCTCTTACCTATAAAACCTACAAATGCTACTGCTCATTTAGACCCCACCAGGCTTAGCACAGGAACTGGAACTGTAACTGAACTACCTTCACCCCCTACAGAGGCTCCCAGGGCTGACAAACTTCCAAGACTTCAAATAATAGAGACTGAAGACACCAATAGACATCTCACTAATAATGCTGACCTTGACCCTGACACTAATTATATTTCCAACCTTTTAAAAGACTGTGAATACTACGGACCCTCTCAACTTTCTCATAAATTCAACAAGGCCGCTACTTCATTCACAATTATGCATATCAATTGCAGAAGTTTAATCCCTAAGCTGCTTGAGATACAGCTGCTGTTACAGCAGCTACCTGTCAGTGTGCTGACTGTAACTGAAACTTGGTTAACTGAAATTACGGCTGCTTCTGTTACCATCCCAGGATACCAGTTTGTCTATGTAAACAGGGAAGTGAGTGGGGGTGGAGGGGTTGGTGCTTTCATCAGAACTGACTTGGACTTCAGATTAGTATCCAATGCCAGCTCTTCAAAAGAGTTCGAATCTATATTTATAAATATAATATGTAAGAAAAGCGTGGACATTTTAATCGGCACTATCTACCGTCCACCTGGCTTCAACCTGAACCGATTTAACTCCGACTTCGAGTTACTAATTGACTCCTTAACTAATAGAAGACAAAGGGATAAAAAGATATTTTTAACTGGTGACTTTAATATAAACCTATTATCATCCACTGTCCACGTAGCCACCCAAGACTTTATGGACTGCCTGTCAACTCATCACTTTCTTCCTTTAATTCTACGTCCGACTAGGATCACTGCTACAACTAGTACACTTATTGACAACATTTTCACTAATGCTCCTGATCTTGTCACTGAATCCGCAATCCTAATTAATGACATCTCTGACCATCTACCAATTATCACCTGGATAGATAACATAACTGATACTACTACTTATCCAGGATTGGCTGATATGACCAGGACATCCACGCCAGAGAACATTCTAACCTTTAAAAACCTGATCACAAATGTCGACTGGAGTACGGTCTACCTTAACTGCAAGGAAAACAACACTAACTTAGCTTACACAGCTTTCTTAAGTGAAATCACATCTAATTATACCCAGGCCTTCCCCTTAAAACCTAAGAAAACCTCCAAAAAATGCACTTTTAAACACCCGTGGATGACCTCTGGCCTGCTAAGGTCAATAAATAAAAAGGAAAAACTCTACATCAATTATATTAAGAACCACACACCTGAAAATAAACTTACTTTTACTAATTATCGCAATAAATATAAAAATATCCGCATCAGACTAGAACAAGATTACTATGCAAGTGAATTCAGCAGGCACAGTGGTGACGTTAAGAAAACTTGGCAAATAATCAAAACCATTATTAACGTTGATGACAGAAATTCACACATTAAAGAAATACTTATTAACGAGGACCCAATTAATGACCCAGAGCAAATAGCTGAAATCTTTAACTCCTACTTTGTAAATTTACCTAAATCCTTATCACTAAAAATTCCGCCATCTAGCAACTCCTTCCACAGCTTCATGCCCCCTTCAACCTTGAATTCTCTTGTTATTCTACCAACGGATACTCATGAAATACTATCTATCAATAAAACCCTCAAAAAAACCTATAGCTCTGGACCAGATGACCTCAATCCCCAGATACTGGCCCCCTTGCTGGACCTTATGGCTTCTCCACTTGCCGAAATAATAAACTGTTCTCTCAGAAATGGAGAGGTACCCTCTGAAATTAAATTAGCAAAAATAATACCAATACATAAACAAGGTAACAGAACTGAAATATCCAATTATAGACCTATCTCAATCCTACCTTTCTTCTCTAAATTTTTTGAAAAAATAATGTACGATCGACTATTTTCTTTTATAACCCACAATAATCTTATGTACCCCCTTCAACACGGATTCCAGCCTGGCCATTCCACCTCTATGTCACTACTGGACATACAGGATAAAATATCTCAAGCTATGGACAATAAAGAATTCTCGTTGGGAATATTTTTGGATCTCGCTAAAGCCTTCGATACCGTGGACCACAAAATATTGTTACATAAGCTGGAGCACTACGGAGTAAGAAATGCGGCTCTCAATTGGTTTAAAAGTTACTTGAATAACCGCTACCAACAAGTCTTATGCAATGGTAAATTATCTACCTTCCAACTAATTATGTTTGGTGTTCCCCAGGGCTCGATACTAGGACCCCTACTATTTTTAATATACATCAATGACCTTCCCAACTCGACTAGTATACTAAGATTTATCCTATTTGCAGATGATACCAATGCATTCCTATCCAATGCTTCTTATGACGAACTGATCTCAATGGCAAATGAAGAGCTTATCAAAACTAGTGACTGGTTCAAATCCAACAAGCTATCACTCAACATATCCAAAACTAATTGCATTATATATTTTAGATCCAGTAAGAAATTAATTCCCGTCTCGAGCCGGAAACTAGTAATAGATGACATGGCAATTCCTTCTGTCTCCTCCTCAAAGTTTCTTGGAGTCCATGTTGACGAGCATCTGAAATGGAATATACACATAGCTGAAATCTCAAAAAAAGTCTCTAAAAGCATTGGAATAATTAAACGTATAGCATACTTACTCCCGCCCTATATTCTAAAAAACCTGTACTTTACTCTGATTTTACTTATTGTAATTTCATCTGGACCTCAACCTACGAATCCCATATGACTAGCTTGAAAATACTCCAAAAGAAAGCCATCAGACTCATAACCAGATCGCCTATTAATGCCCACACTAAACCTCTATTTTTAGAACTTAACCTACTTAACATCAGTCAAATCAAATTTACCCAAACATCCGAATTTATGTATAAATTCCATAATGGACTCCTCCCACCCTGTTTTATATCCTACTTTAAAAAAACCGAGCATTCCATTGCAACCAGAAATAAGCGGGACTACATAAGCATTTATCCCAGAACCAACACACGCAAATTTTCTATCAAATACCAAGGACCCTTAATATGGAACAGTCTACCTCCTTGTCTGAAGATCGACATGGCATTCACTCAATTCAAACGTCTGATGCGTGCGCATGCAGGGGAAAATGTTATATAAATTGTTATAATGTTATATAAACTAATTATTGATGTTGGCTGTTGGTTAAATAGTGGCTTTTTGATTCTTTTCTCTCTTTTCTTCTTCTTTTCTCTCTTTTCTTCTTCTTCTTCCTCTTCTGTCTTCTCTTTTATGTTTCGTTGTGGTTATAGTTTATTCCCTCGTGTCACCACCATGACCCACTCAACTACATCCAAGTCTCCCACCTGTTCTATCAACAAACGTCATTTATCCATCATCTTTGCAATGAATAATCATGCACATAGGGCCCCTACCTAGCGGGATCTTCCCTTCTGGGGCTCCTATTGTTTCCCTCTAATACTAATCCTATAACTTGTAATTATAAAAATTATCTACTTTTTTTCTTCACTACATATGCACAACAAAATGTGTAACTGTTGTATTTTTCTTTTGTGGGAACAATAAACTTGACTTGACTTGATAATGCAATTTCAATGCAGGAGAGGAGTGTGAACCAGAAAAAAGCAGTTACAAAATCGATTCAGAATGAAATTAAATCGCGTATTAGCGCAGATTTGTAGAATCATCATTTGTATTAAGTGATCGTCGAAAAGAGCAGATCTGACAAAGATGATACTAACTGGGACGACATCATTATATTGTTAACTATAGTAGACATTGTAGCCTATAGATTCTAGGTCTAGCGACGTCTTGCGACAGGAGGGGCAGTTAAAAGCGCCAGAAATCAAATAGATGCTGCGACATTACAAAAATGCCGCTAAGCAGTATTTGTAAAGTCTTCGATAACCACATACAATTAACTGCTCTATCTCAGCAAACATCTTCTTTAACTTTAGGAGTATTGCCAGTTCCCTTAAACTTAAATCGCTCACGTTTACATTTTATGCATTTTTGTCAGATTGTTATCTCAAAAACATTGTCGAAGAGAACTTTCAATTAATAGCATGATAAATAACAATATTATATTAAATAACAACAGATCAATCCGTTTAAAAGTTGTCTAATAGTCGACCAAGCAGCGCGTTGCTACCTCATTTCTTCAAACTTCGATTGGTTCTAGCATAGCAGTAACCTACTTTGTGGTTAGCAATTTACAATCTGTAACGACATCTTTTGACCGCCGCGATTGTTTACGCTTACTCTAACTTATTTGTTTTTTTATTGGATTCTCTTTGAATTAATCAAGATTTTAATAACGAGGTATGGCATGAAATTATTTGAAAAGATTTTCACAATATTCTGTTGTCAAGACGCAACTCTTTGAGAAAAGCATTTGAGCATTAATAGACAAAGGCCGTTAAGTCAGCGTCTGTTATTTTTTGGCATATTGGAACATCGAATAGTAGTTTCACTCTGTGTTAACATAAATAATCAGCATCACCCTCCTTTTTTGCAGGCTTGGGACTGGCACAGCCAAAGTGCGAGCAGCGAAAGAGTTATGGCGAACATACATAACTGTTAACACACATGCTCAAAACACACAGAAGCTAATATTCTGCTCATGAAAAAGTACACGTTTGTGGAATCATAGGGTCCCCAGGGAAAAATTGTATAATTTCGAGGTAGATTAATATATTTTAAAACCTAAATATATCATTTTGTGCAGAAATGAATGCTCTATCCATTGGTGTATTGCAAGTGATGATATCCCAAACCAAACCCAAAATCCAGGGGGTGGTAACCCCCCCCCCCCTCCGGTTGTTGTCCATGTTACAAAAAAGCTTGGTACCCTGAGGGTTAATGGCATGCGCAAACAAAAACCAACTCAAGGCCTATTATAAAAAGACTATTACAGGGCTATTCGCAATTAGGTATTTGTTTCATTAATTAGAACATATTCCTGATAGCATTTCAGTTAGTTCTCCATTTAATTGTCATTTAATTGCATTTTTTAAATTGGAACTCAAAGTTTCAAACAAGATTAGAAGTTTGTTAATGTTAGCCTATAAAAGGATCTGCAAAAGCAGATAATGACACATTACTAAGATTTTGCGCTAAGGATGGAAACACCTGCTCGAAATAAAACACAGAAATCAGAATATCACCACATTTAAAATATAATGGATCATATTTTCGTGTGAATGGTCGATTCCTTTTTAGCTCAATAGCTTGGATGTTCGCATAGGAAACCAGTTCAGAATTATCATTTTATGCGCTCAGAATGTCTGAGCGGCCACGCTTTAGCAATCTTCCTTCATTTAGAAAAAAATTAATTTAAAAATGCCCAGATAGGCTTGTTTACATTTTGCAAATTTTAAAATCACAAAAACGCACTTGTTTATATTCATAATTTTATATCATGTTATAAAACTAAAAGACCTACATCCAGTAAGAAAAAAACTTAATGATTGATCACAATGATCAGCGCTTACACGACTATTGCACACCAAAGAATCAACAGAAATAAAACGAAACTGACTGCAGTAATAGACGTAGATAATTAATTTTTAAAAATGCAAATTGTTTAAAAAGCCAGTTGGCAAGTTAAAATAAGGCATTTGTAAGGAATTATTTTAAATTCGAAAAAGAAGTTTGAATAAATTTTGAATAACAATTCAAATAATTTCACAATTTGAAACATATATCAATTAATATTTATGATTTATTTTCACTCTCAGATTTCTTCACGGACCGGTGATCAGGTCTCCGCGGACCGGCGCCGGTCCGCGGACCACCACTCTGAGAACCACTGGTCTAATTCAAAAGGAACGCTTTCAGTCAATTACCTGTTTCTTTCCATTAAAAAAATATGAGCGTTACACACCTTTAAAACGTAGTTAACAGGTGCTATAATAAGAGGTATGGGCGCTGATTTTTTAACTAAGATAGTGTGCTTGACGTAAGATAAGACAACATTAGAATATTCTTAAACATCTCAGGGAGAAGTTGCGAGCAGATGAATATCATAGTCACCACCACTTTTCACAGGAAAGTTACGCCCATGGGCGCAAAATCGCGATATGGTTGTTTTTATCTTATCATGGCAAGAATCTCGATTGATAGTGCCACCAACACTAAAAACAAATTGATTATCGTGTCATTTTGCCTGAGCGTTGATGAAGAAAAACATATAGTGCAGCTATGCATTCAAAATGTGTCGAATAATTTGTTTATGCTCGACTCTTAATGCAACACGCTGTCATGTAGTCCTGCGATGATCCACGACCATGCATATGATTTCTAATGCCTGTGGTCCTATTACAGGTCCCATATAGCAAAACGTTAGTCCTTTGGGGACCCTCAAGATTTGGCACAACAATTCCCAAATTTTTACTGTGCGGTTGTGGTACCAGTTGGCAAATTTTCCGCACTATCAATGCGCACTATCCGCACTATCAATGCAGAATTTTGTTTCACCTGTGCTTTCGATCCACCCTAATTGTCACCATATTCTGGCAAAGGACCAAGAAACACCAGCATGATCGCAAACAAAATGTTTCATTGTGGTCATTGTGTCATAAGCGACTGAAACTATTGACAGACATACAGAATATAACGTGAACTATGCATCTATTTTGGTAATCGGCTGCAACTCACATCAAAGCAATAATTATTATCACCCATGAGATGACTCGCTATATACCGATCCATAAGTTACCCCAAGAGCATCGCTATAGATCAGAGCAATGTTTCTCAACCTGATGTGATGTTTCAAAGTCTGTGATCTAATTAATAGTCGATCTCGAAAGCGCACTTAGTGCTTGCAAAGTTTAAAGCATTTATATAGGGCATAAAATCTTAGATATAAAGGTGTCTAAAGTCAGTCCAATGATTACGGGACCTGACTTTCTCGAACAAGCACAACGTTGTTGCGACTTGCGATGAAGTGAGTTTGTTTGTTTGTCCGCGCACTTGTTATAGCGCCCCTTCAAACACACTACTCTGAGGCGCTCTCGAATACAGCGCGGACACTGCATAGGAGTTTCACGCCGAATCGCTGAGCAATTGCGGGTGAAGGACTTGCACAAGATCCCTACGCGGCGACTTGAGGTGGATTCGAACATACAACCCTCCGACCCGACTGCAAGGCATCGAACATATCCACTAATCACCCCCCACACACACACACACACAAAAAGTTGTTTCAAAAACGAGAAACGATTTGATGCTATGTTTCAAAATCTGGAGATCTGTTTCATGTCATGCGATCTAGTTATAAATCGACCTATTATGACGTAAACGAAACAAGGTCAACGGGGAAGAATTGGCTCTTGCAGTTTTCAAGCTTTTATATAGTGTACAAAATATCGATTCAAAGGTGTGTAATAATAACTACGGGATCCGAGTTTCTCGAGCAAGTTCAACGTTGTTGCGACGAAGCAGAGAATGTCTCGCAGTTGCGATGAAGTGAGTTGATTCAAAAACGCTTATTGCGTTTAGACGGGCCAGATCGCGCAATATTTATAGCGGGAGGCGGCGGGACCAACCTTAGCATCTATAATCACTTATAGGCCTACAATGCATGTGATTTAAACGTAGCCTAATAGGGGACCCGGTAGAGCAGTGGTCAACACGCTGGTCAAGAGTGCGAGAGGTGATAAGTTCGAGTAAAGCAAATCCGCCCAACGGAAGTTGTCCGCTCTGCAGTCGGGAGCGCCTCTGAGTACGGAGCTTGAAGGGGCGCTATAACAAGTGCACATGCAAACAAATACAAACAAACAAACAGAGGTCGTTTAACTCTGGATGCACCACAACGCACATCTGACTCTATCAATTGTAAGAATACGCTAAAGTAACGTAGCACTAATTTGATGATTATTTTAGGCGGTAAAAATACAACCTATCAATTGTGAGAATACGCTAAAGTAACTAATATTTTATAGGCACACTACAGAATTCAACGCAATAGCCAAATTCATTATGGCCGCTACCGGCCATATTGAAAAATTCATCTTATAAATTCCTTAATTATTAATTTCTTACAGCATATGCACGTGTAATAGATCAGTAACATTAGAGGCATTACACATGTATACGCTGTAATAAATGAAAAGATGAAACTCAATGACCTTGACCTATTACCTTATAACCTTCAGATGATCTCAGATGACAAAACATATTAAAATGAATTATACATACCTGAATCAGTAAGATTAGAAGTATTACACGTGCACATGCGGTAAGAAATAAAATATCATCCAATCGTCTTACAAAATCGAGTCCAGATTTGGCAGTTGATTCGAACTTTTACTTAGAAAGTAGAAACCTCCAGAATGCTTTCAATAATTCTATAAATATGTCCGTCGACCTCAACATTAAATTTTGTAAGGGCTCTCCAAATATGAATTCAAATTCCTACTAACTATATATAACTGAAGTAAAATAAAACATATCCTTTACAAATAATCGAATGAGTAATAATAGGAACGGTCATGGTCTACTTCTACTACAGCAGTAATTCAATCGCAAACGGTTCGAGGACACCCAGGCCTCCAGGGTTTCATGACCATGCAAATTTCTCTAACCGCAGCAGCAGCAGCTGCTGGGCAGTGAACGCATGCCTGCAGGTCATCAGCATACGATTGACTCAAGATTGGGTTATCCAATAAGAGTCACCCAAGAATAGCTCCAGTATAGATCGTGTGTGAACGGTAAACCAGGACAGAGACCTGGGTCAATATAAACAGGGTAGGTGCCTATGAAGTCAACCAATTGAGACAATTTCCTGAGTGACCATTTTTAAGTTGGGCCACCAGAAAGGCAGCCCGAATTAGACACCTTAAACACAGTGATTAGATTACTTCAAATCACCCTATACAGGAAAAAACACAATTTCTGAGTCGTAGAACAACAACAACTTCGTAATCCAAACCATATTCCCAGATGCGCCATGGGTGTGAATTAGAAACGTCTTCAATTTATCACACTTGACTAATTAGCACGGTCATCTGCCTTTGTCGTCTCAATCACCAACCGACAGTGTTCGTTCATGGAACCTACTACCTCGGTTTTCTGATTTAGGAGCAATATGAAGCAAAGTCCCCAATGCTTTGATTAATTGACAGTACGCAAGATTTCGCTAAACTGCTGGTAATAAAGCATTCTCCGACATATCGGCCCGTAATGAAACACAAGACTACGGTTTTGCGAATGCAATAATGCGTCGATAAACGATGAAAACCACATTTACTCTGCTTGCGAACTGCATACCTTTAATTATATGTTAAGTCCATCATATAAAATCGTCATGTGCCTGAGAAAGTATGTGGTATAATGTTAAATTTGTAGCACGGGGCAATGGAGTTCAGATCTATCATGGAGTAATTCGGTCTGGTGTAGCACGTTGACAGCCCAACGAATCAATGCGGCGGATGGTTTGATGTCTTCATCACTCGTGATGACAGATACGTCGCTGATCGACCTTAACGTCAAACCTCGCGACTCTGCCATTTCTACATGATTATGCTCACTGCTTTGGCGCTGATGCATTGTTCACGGTGTCGAATGTCCAGTGCCATTGATGCTCTCTCATCATGGATGGCATCTAAATTAATCAAACATAAATATTATTATCGGCCCTAAGGGAAACACAAGACTACGGTTTTGGGAATGCAATAATGCGTCGATAAACGATGGAAACCACAAAAACTCTGCTTGCAATTTACACACCTTTAATTATATTTTTCATCCATCATATAAATATGTCATGTGCGAAAGATAGTACAATATTGAACTGTTTGCAGAATGCGGTGGTGGGGTTCGGTGACATCATGGAGTAATTCGGTCTGGTGTAGCACGTTGACAGCCCAACCAATCAATGCGGCGGATGGTTTGATGTCTTCATCAATCGTGATCGACCTTAACGTCAAACCTCGCGACTCTGCCATGTATACATGATTATGCTCACTGCTTTGTCGCTGATGCATTGTCCAGTGTCTTTAATGTCCAATGCAATTGATGCTCTCTCATCATGGATGGCATTTAATCGCTTGTTACTATATCCCTCAAAAACTCAGTTCATCTGGTTTGGTCAGTTCATCTGGTTTGGTAATTGGCATCTCTCTCTCTCTCTCTCTCTCTCTCTCTCTCTCTCTCTCTCTCTCTCTCTCTCTCTCTCTCTCTCTCTCTCTCTCTCTCTCTCTCTCTCTCTCTCTCTCTCTCTCTCTCTCTCTCTCTCTCTCTCTCTCTCTCTCTCTCTCTCTCTCTCTCTCTCTCTCTCTCTCTCTCTCTCTCTCTCTCTCTCTCTCTCTCTCTCTCTCTCTCTCTCTCTCTCTCTCTCTCTCTCTCTCTCTCTCTCTCTCTCTCTCTCTCTCTCTCTCTCTCTCTCTCTCTCTCTCTCTCTCTCTCTCTCTCTCTCTCTCTCTCTCTCTCTCTCTCTCTCTCTCTCTCTATCTATCTCTCTCTCTCTCTCTCTCCTCTCTCTCCCCCTCTCTCCTCTCTCTCCTCTCTCCTCTCTCTCTCCCCCTCTCTCCTCTCTCCTCTCTCTCCCCCTCTCTGTATGTCTGTCTGTCTGTCTGTCTCTGTCTCTCTCTCTCTTTCTTCGGCTCCTTGCCTCATTGGCCGCATTCCTAAATATGTCCCCGTCTCTGCTTATATGCGTGACGTTCTTCACTGGCTACCTGTTTCACAGCGTATCTCCTACCGAGTTGCTGCACTTGTTTGGCGATGCCGTCTTTCTTGTGCTCCATCGTACTTGTCTAGCCTTTGTGGACCTACCTCAGACCTTGCAGTGGGGGGTGGGGGGAAAGAAAATTTTCCCGAAAATCAAAATTTCAAGGGTGGCTTACCGGCGGAGGTCGTAGTGTGATTGGGTGTCGTGGGTTGTGGTGGGGGTGGGAGGTTGGGAGTGGGTGCTGGAGAAGAAATTTTTTCCCGAAAATCAAAATTTCACGGGTGGCTTAACGGAGGAGGTCGGAGAGTGGCGGGATGTGGTGGTGGGAGTGGAAGGGTGGGATAAGGGTTGGGGTGGGAGAAGAATTTTTTCCGTAACCCCAAATTTCACGGGTGGGTTACCGGTGGAGTGTGGTGGGTGTCGTGAGATGTGGTGGTTTCGGGTGGGGGATAAGGCGGTTGGGGGGAAACATTTCCCCCGAAAATCTAAATTTCACGGGCGGCGTACCGGTGGAGGTCAGAGTGTGGTGGGGTAGTGCTGGGTTGGGAGAAGAAATTTTGTCCCGAAAACCCAAACTCACTGGTGGCGTACCGGTGGAGGTCGGATTGTGGTGGGGTGTCGTGGGGTGGGATGGGAGGGGGTTTATGATAGAAATTTTTTCCGAAATTCAACTTTTCACGGGTGGCGTACCGGTGGAGGTCAGAGTTTGGTGGGGTGTCGTGAATGTGGGGAGGGGTGGAGGCGGGGAAGGAATTTTTTCGGAAAATCAAAATTTCGCGAGTTGCGTTCCGGTTGAGGTCGGAATGTGGTGGCGATGGGTCAGGGTTGGGGAGGGGAAACAATTTTCTGGACGGAGGGAGGGAAAGAGGAAGGGATTGGCCGGGAACGGCCGAATCCTAAAATTCCCGGGCAACGCCGGGTACCCCAACTAGTAATTTAATAATTCTTTTAAACGTTATCGCCGTTTCTATAGGTTGTCAATATATCCAAGTGGTTTTCAACCTTTCTCAGCGACGAAACCTTTCTCGAAGTACTCATTTGGTCGCGGATCCCATCGCGTATCACATACTCGTATAGTATTTCAAGAAATGCTTGAATATGCTAGTTGTTGGGCGCTGTGGTATAGTATAGTTCGTCGCCTTGCAGCCGGTGGGTTGCGAGGTCGAATCCACCCAAAGCCGCCTAGTAGAAACCTTGGTCAAGTCCATCGTTCGTAACTGATCGGCGCTTTAACGTGAACCTCTAATTTAGTGTCTTCTCTGTAGCGGGGAGCGCTTCTGAGTAGCAAACCTTGAAGATTTGACGAGGGCTTATGATAACAACAGTTACTGCCGTTCAAAAAAGTGAATATACATACAATCATGTAAATGCCAATACGCATGATGTTGCAATCCGCAATGATTTCAAGTTAGCCAAAAATCTGATTTTGGTGTCCTTATACTTATTATAAAGAAAAGAAAAATGGGTGTATTTTGACATTTCATATTTATTAAACTCTGTAATAATTCACGGAGAATTAGATCACCAAATAACGCGAAATGTTTCGGTGTGCGTCAAAAACCCTGGCGGTCAAAAGATTTCGTTATATATTGGAAATTACAAATCACAAAGCGTTGCAATGCAATAACCACTCAAAGTTGGAAAGGAATAACATAGCGACGAGTTTCCCAGTCGAATGTTAGACACCTTTAAAACGCAGGCAAAATATGCTTTTTATAAACCGATTGCTGTCGGCTTTGCGTTTTCATCGGCCAAAGTCCTGCAAGAACAATAATTATGACAAAAGTAATAAAATGGTGACACAAGAGATTCAAATTTGAATGCACTGTCAATTGAAAAGGATGTTTGCCAAATTGCTTAAATGGAACAGCTAATTGGGCGCTGTAAAGATGGTTTTATAAATACTTAATAAAAGCATTTGCTTTCTTATGTCGTTGCATCTATTTGTATCCCGACATATGAAAAGGTACCATAAGTCGGGTTTGGAGTTATTATGCCTTCATAAACCATCTAAGTGAGCTGAACATTTTGCTGAAAACCAGATAAAAATTGGATGATAAATGACCGACTTATAAGATAAAACATGGCTTAACACGAGAACTGGACATTTTCGGGAAATTTGTTTTTAAAACACGACACATTTTGTCTAGACAATTCGCACAGAAATACTTAACTGTTATTCAATGGGCACAATTTACGAGTACCTCGTAATGGAGGCAATCAAATATAACTCAGGTTCAGCCAATATAGCTGGTCTATGTGTCACAATTGAACCCAAATCCATAAGACTGATTTTCATTAAAAAAAAATTTGATAATATATTCCCTCGACGTCATTATGCGCGATTTCTCGTGAAACCGTACGCCGACTTATGGTACCTTTTCATATGTCGGATTTTGATTTCTGGCGCCGTTAACTGTCCCACTTGTCGCAAGACGTCGCTAGACACTGTCATGTTAACAACATAATTATGTTGTCTCTGTTCGTCAGCTCCGTGCTTTTCGTCGATCACTTAATACACAAGATGTTTGTGCACTAATGGTTGCTCTCATCTGCTACAGATTCGCTTGTGTGTTAACAATGAGCAACCGCGTCATCCAAGAGTTTCGCTGTCGGGCTGCAGCTTTGGACAAGTCCATACGCATATTTCAACATTCATCATTTTTTAGTACGAATATCATGACAGGAGTGCAGGGGCGGATCCAGGGGGCCAATCCGGCCATGGCCCCCCATTTAAAAATTGCATGGAACGTGGCCCCCCCCATTTGGTTTCAAAAACATGTAGTGGGAGAGAAAAACAGGACATCTGGCCCCCCTATTAGAAAATCGTACGGGACGTGGCCCCCCCGTTCGGAAATGGCATCTCCTTTTCCCGAAAAATTGGTTGATGACTAAAAAAAAAAAAAAAAAAAAAAAAAAAAAGGTCATCAACTTTTTTGGCGGATAAGTTGGTATCTTTTTCCCGGCAAAAAAAAAAAAAAAAAAAAAAAAAAAAAAGGTCATCAACTTTTTTGGCGGATAAGAGTTGGTATCTTTTTCCCGGAAAATTGGTCGATGACTAAAAAAAAAAAAAAAGGTCATCAACTTTTTTGGCGGATAAGTTGGTATCTTTTTCCCGGAAAATTTGGTCGATGACTAAAAATTTTTTCTACTGTCTCACAATACCAAAAATTTTGGCCCCCCCTTCGAAAATTCCTGTATCCGCCCTTGCAGGAGTGTAACATTGGCATTTATCCTTCCCGCCTTCCGAGTACATCTTTAGCAGGACATAATGGTTACTCAAGAACCATTTTCCTCTAACATTTGACATCAGCAACCATCTATGGCTGCCGCTACTTTAGATTCTACATTATTATTACTACACTGTATTATTATTTGTGTGTTCAATTTTACATTTTTTACATTCAGCCGTGTGCTGTATGTCATCAGGATTTGTCTGATTTCCAATTAGACGAATATACTCTTTATTTCAGAATATATTCTCGAGTGGGGAATTTATTCTGGGACAGATCCGTCGAGGGAGAATCTGTTTCAAAATAAATTCTCCGGTGGGAGTCTTTTTTAGAGCAGATACTCTGTCACGCGAAACCGGCTTAGTGAGCAGTCAATTTGACGGAAAGATCAGATTAGAGCAGGAGAATTGTCTTCAGAAAAAGTGTGCGTGCTGTCCACGGCTAAGCCTGGGTCTCTAACACTGGAGCGGAAAGTAAAGGATGGACATGTATCTGTAACTGTTATAGGCTCGCGTGCATTCCATGCTTCTGCTCCCAAGGAATGGAATCTACTTCCACTGTCTCTTAGTTGCTCAAATTCATTCCCTACCTTCAAGAAAACGGCTCAAAACTCAGTATTTCTCTTTGACTTTCAGGCACATGGAACTTTAACTGCATCTTCCTCTGGAGGCTGACTATCCACGCCTCAGATTCACACTTGCAATAATAATAATAGAAACAAGAGAAAAACGAGCTTAAGAAACTGCTGGCGAAGGCGAGAGCCAAATAAAATGAGCTGCATCGTATCTGTTATCATTGAGAGTCCTCTGTATGAAACCTATGCAGTGACATAGCAAAACTTATTCATGCATCTGGAGTTCAACGACAGTTTATGACTTTATGGCATCAGAAACCGTTAACTTCGATAGAATAATGTTTAGTACATTACAGAACCGAAATTACAACATATGAGGAAGTTTTACGTCGATGAATTGACGGGTGGTACTCATGGACGATGTTGAAACCGATTACGTCCCCACGTGGAAAATTTCTAGCAAAGAACCAAGATTTTAATTTTCGAAAGGTATATTTCTCCTAGAATGTTTCAATATAATTTTATATCTGAGGTTTGTTTATTGGAAATATTAATACACTAAAACGAAAAAATAGCATTTTAGACTCATCTGTTAACGTTGTTTCATTGTACTGTAAATATAATAATATTTGCATACCGTTTTAATGTTTTATTACTATCTATAAATAATACCGTCAAGCCATACATACAATCGGCGGGCTGTTGGGCCTTAATCTAACCGTCTCAATTTCCTCCAACTTAATTGAAATGTCACCATTATTATTATTATTATCAAAGAGAACCAATTCTTTCCTCTTTCGACGGATCTCTGCTTCCAAACAGGAAATCACGTGAGAGGGAACGCGTACAGAAGAATTTCGAGCGTGATGGAAATCAAACAATTATTGTTTCGTTCTTCCTCTACATCCATATGTGCCTCGTTATGGCCGATTGTCTGAGAGATTTTTGTTCAGTGTGTGGGTGATCTACTTATCCAGAGCGAGGTTCGTGCGCTGGCGGGATTGATGGAAAAGCTAATTGCAAAATGTGAAAGCGGTTTTCAAAGTAAAGAAGAATTTTCGCGGTTTGCATTGACCCGTAGTAATATTTGGCCATAACCTTCGTCATTTTTCAATATTTGATCTTCTGAAATCCTCACCATCGCTCACCAACTTGAGTGGATTCGACGATATTAAATTGCCAGACCAAGAGATGAATCACTGAAAATAAACCAGGTTGGTTAAGCAAAATCATGTCGTTCCATTAGACACCTTTTACTTTTATTACTATAATTCTATATGAAGGCCTCAATTGACCTCAATCGCTTTACTGAATTCAGTAACTTGCTCTTAAGTGCTGTAATATGCCAAGCAAATTTCTGTCCAGGGTAACGGCCTCTGTTGTCATAGACCCTGGTCAAATCGGATCCATCCATCAATCGCTAATAACATTGCATAATCCAGAAAATGCTTTTGCTAAGCGTTTAGATGAGATCAATAATGAAGATAAAATGTCTTTAGGTGTAAAATGGCTACATCGTCTTAAAGATGCTGTGTCACAGCAAACAGTGAACAGCGTCGCTCTCCTCATTTGTCCAGGCTAGGGCTTGGCACTACCTGATGGCTTGCGAGTATGCATTGCGCTGTATAATGTACATGGCATCGTATTGAATTGAATTGATGTTGATGACGGTGATGATGATGGTGATGATGATGACGCAGCATAATTCGTATAGCGCATTCCGCCGATGCTGCGAAAACGCAACATTAAACTTTCGCAGATTAAGGTTTCAGCATACAATGAGATATACATTTAATAAACAAATGACGTTAATTATTCACATTAGTATTCCTATCGGACAGCTTCGCTTCCCGGAAATATTAAAGTGTTATGAGAGAAAAAAAATTATTGAACAAAACCTCTAAGCAACGTCGGCGGTAAATGGGTTAAATACAGATCTGTTGCACCCGAGTTAGCTAGACATTCGAAATTACGGCTTATTTTTGCCACTGCTTGAACACCTTTAAAATGGTTTCTTGAAATGCTATGCATCTGAAATTTTCTCCAGATGGGTTCAAGCTAACATACACATCGAATGACATTCCAGATCACTGACCAGTAACTGTTGACCTCCGACCTTGCCCCAAAGTTGAGAATGGAATTATAATTGGGAGAATGCCAAGACCCATTGTCTTCTGAAGAGTGCGGAATTTCGTTGTGATACTGATTCCTCTTCGTTCCCCCAATGTTCGTCTTTTGCGTCTTTGCCTGCCTGAGTGGTGTGAGAGTTTCTGTGTATGTGTCTCTGTCTGTCCTGCTGTCTCTCTGTCGGTCTCTGCGTGTCTTTCTTCGTCTGTCTGAATCGCAGTTTGTGTGTCGGTCTTTTCTCGACGCTATAATTGATGTGTCTATAATTATTGTCTCTTTCAATGTATCTGTGTGTGTCTGTACTTCGTTGAATGCGTGTCTGTTTGCTTATAAGTTTTTTTGTACTTTTCCCAATCTGAGATCAAATTATTGGACTTGGATTGAGTCAGAATTCCAACTGTGGAACACAAACAAAATTAAGCCCTTGTTCTGAAAATAAATTTATCTGAAGTCAATTCAAAGATATTGTATTTATTTATTTCTGCATGATATTAACGTAGTATTATAATAGGGCCTATATTATTATGACACGAAAGTTTTATCATTCAAAAATCAAACGCGTTCGTTAAATAAACACAGCCAGAAAAGTTTTATTGGTGTCTTAATATGTCAGCGGCTATTTTTTTAAGTCGAAACGAATTATTAGTAATTTGTCATCATAATCGTAAAACACAAATTTAAAAAACGCTACATAAAAGCTAATAGCATGCTCGAGCTTATTCACGAGGGCTACATCTAGTCAGATGGATTGTCCAGAGATATCAAACGAGTCAGTGGCGTAGCCAGGAATTTATTATGGGGGGGGGAGTTCAGAGATATCAAACGAGGGTCATTCCATGTCAAATCAACCAAAATTCAGAAACATCCCCACCACACCATCTCAGAATTTGATTATATTTTGTCAGTTTGTAAACCAACATATCTTAGGAAACTATGCAAAATATTAGCTCAAAATGTTGAATGGTCTTTGAGATATGACCATTTTTATAGTGGGGGGGGGTAGTGACAGCTCGCGAACGACTTAATTCTGAGGCGTTTTTGATCACTAATAACTCAGGAAGTATGCCAGACACTTCTATAAAATTTTCAAAACATTAACAGTCTTATGAGTAGATTCTGAAAATTGTAAAATTTTACAGTTTGAACCATTACTCGTGAGCCCAGCTCAGTCTGAAAATGACATTTTGTTAATTTCGACAGTATGAAAAGTGATATTTGGACAACCACTACTTCATTGGTATTAAATATAAAGTCCCAGAACTTTTTGGGTTTCTAATGGGCCTTGTGATGAATAACCTGGCAAATTCTGAGGTATTTTAAATGCTAACTTGATGTGTTAGACCTCCTGAAAACTGCACAAAGTGAAAAGTAGGTCATCTGCCGATTGAAATATGGCCATGTGGGATAGGTAGCACAGTTATGTGCTACACACCATTAAAAAGGGCTTGAAAAGTACTTTCATAGGATACCAATTTCATTTTGCTTCCGTGATGCCTTTCGTTTCAAAATTCCAGTTGAAAAACGAGGTTTTTTTACATTCGAGAGAAAACGACATGATCTGCAAAGTTTGGACTGTCAATCATATCTAGGCCAGGAAATGAACCAGAGGACTTATATTTCTTTCATTTATTCAGTTTGTTGTACTTTTTCCAAATATACAAAAACATTGGTGGTATTATCGGTTGTTTTTAATTTATGAATGTGTAAATATTGCACAAATGCCAATTTTCATCTATTCGGACATGTATGATTGGACATGTATCTAAGATATATGTTCTTATATGGCCATGTGGGATAGGTAGCACAGTTATGTGCTGCATACCATTGAAAAGGATTTGAAAAGTACTTTCAAAAGATGCTAATATAATTTTGCTTCCATGATGCCTTCCATTAAAAAATGCCAGTTGAAAAACGAGTTTTTACACATTCGGGAATAAATCGCGAGAAAACAACATGATCCGCATAGTTTGGACTGCCCTATTTAGGCCAGGAAATGAACCAGAGGACTGATTATTTTTTCATGTGATCAGTTTGTTGTACTCTTTTCAAATATGTAAGAATCTTGGTGGTATCATTGGTGGTGTTTAATTTTTAAATTTGTAAATATTGCACAAATGCCAATTTACATCTATTCGAACATGTATATGAATATCTCAGAATGTAAAAACGTGTGTTGCAACTGGAATTTTGTAATAGAAGGCATAACAGAAGCAAAATGATGTTTGGATCTTATCAAAGTACTTTTCAAGCCCTTTTTAATGGTGTGCTGCTCATAACTGTGCTGCCTATCCCACATGGCCATATAAGAACATTTAACTGATATATATATATATATATATATATATATATATATATATATATATATATAGCCTACAATCATACATGTTCGAATAGATGTGTGGGCGGGGGAAAAGCCCGTCAGTATTTTAATTTATTTCTCGTACATCTGTTTGTCTATGAAGAGATGCTTAGTTTTATCACAGGTAAACATGCAGATAAAACATATTATTTTTTATAGGAGACGAGAAAACATGGATGTCATCATTTGAATCGTTGTAATCCGTTTTAAGCCCAGCGTTTCTAAGCCACTTAGTGCATTGTAAATGCAAATCTTTGTTGAACGATGCAACTTGGCGTTCAGTCTAGGCATATGTAAACAAGAGTGAAAATCTTTATCATAGCCTTAATATTGCACAAAAGATCTCACGTTGCAATTAGACTAATACTTTTGCTTGACAGCTGCTGCTATGCATTTTTTAACGCTAGAGATTGACCAATCCGCGTCGAACACGTTAAGGACGTCTATGCGTGACAGTAGCCTACCGTGAAAGGTAAGAAGCGTTCGGCTGTCAGTGGGGGGCGATGGTGTAGTGGGTATGTTCGTTGCCTTGCAGCCGAATGGTTGCATGTTCGAAACCAGCTCAAGTCGTAGGAACCTTTGGCAAGCCCTTCACTCACAATTGCTCTACGCTTCGGCGTGGAACCCCGATGCAGTGTCCGCGCTGTACATGTGAGCGCCTTTGAGTAGTAGAGCTTTAAGGGGCACTATTACAAGTGTACATACAAGCAAGTGAAAATTATACGTTGAATTCGTAAAACCGAAGCACAATACACTTTGATGAAAACGAACCAGCAATATTATTGGGGAAATAATTTATATACCACTGGGAATTCCGATATAAAGGTGTCTAAGTCGACGGTGCAGTGTGCACTGGACTCCTACGCGTTTCTGACTATGGATCGTGATAATGAAACGGAGTTTGATTAATATTCGTTTTATTTTGTGGCTCATTACGTCTAATCTTCAGTACACATGTGCATTATTAGTACATGTAAGACTACTCTGACAGTGTCAGTGTCAACCATTGGGAACAGAGCAAAGTGACATTAGTGTCGCGAAAACAATAGCCAACTCATCGACTATTTCAATACAAAGCCCTCTAGAAATAAAAAAAAACAATTGCAGAAAAAACTTCCTTAACCAAAGTAATGAGCAGACAATCTTCGTCATTGAAACCTTTACTAGCTGGAAGATGGCTGCAAATATTCTTTTCCATATTGCGAAGTAGCATGGAGGATCAGAAGTAGTTTCGATTTAACTGAGGCTCAACATTAGCTATGCTATTATAGCTGCGTGCAAAAAAATTCGAATTGCAATTGGTAAATTAAAGAATATTCTAATTTTATTAGATAGATACCTGCAAGTAACTTTACAGTAATGCTATAAATAGGATATTTCGGCTACTATCAATGAAGATTGAATCCAGGCACTCTCAGATCCGGTCGAAAAAAGGCTAGAAAATGCTAGATTGACGATTTCCCTGTAAAATACATAGAATTGTCCAATTCTCCGGCTTGAAATTTCTGACGACCTTTATTTAGTTGTCCAATGATTAAAAATCTGCTGTCTCTTTTCCTTCCCAAAAAATTTATGTGACCTTCTCTTTTAGTCTTTCGCTCAAAAATTTGCAATTTTTGGTCCAAATTCCCAAAATTTCGATTTTTTCACGTCTTTTGTGCAATTTCAGTTTTAAAAAATAAATTTGTTTGTAAAGTGTCGAAACAGCCGTCGTGAGACGAAAAGGCTAGATCCTTACCAAAAAAAACCTAGAAACCTAGACAAGACCGAAAATACCTAGATCTAGGTGGAAAAAGCTATGAGTGGCATCCCTGCAGAAGGTAGATTATTCCAAAGACATAGGACAGCAGACATTTTGAGGAACTGCGTCCCATATTTATATATTTTGTATGGTGATAACGTTTAATGGGTGTCTAATGACACCGCATGCCACGAAAAATTCAGAAGGCAGATCATTCCAAATACGTTACTTTCATACGTTTACAGTAGGCCTATTTATTGCAGTCAATCTATAAATTAATTTTGTGATTACAATTACAGCAACAATCTCGAAATGCGTCGTAGCCAGTTTTAACTCGCCATACGATTTTCTCTTTGACTGAACACATAGGCTAATTATTTTCTCAAAGCAAACTGCTTCCTACGACTTACTTAACTTTTCTGTATGCGAAACCAATTTTATGATCGCGATCACTTACTAACTTAATGTTTAGTCATTCTCATGTAGGTCTGCAGATCTGGCAACGCATCTTCTCCATGATTCGTCTTTCACCATTGCAAGTGTAGTCTATCTGCCTCATACCATGCAAGACATCTTCAAAGTCCACAAGTCAGTCTCGATGGTCAATTTAAATTTCCGATGTAATATAATAGACGATTGATAGTGGATGCGCGGTTAAGGTAAATTTCGAAATCTCTAACGCTAGCATTCTTTTAGGCATAAATAATTATACTTGAAAGAAGTGCATCGTATTCACTAAGCTTGATTTTATTTCTTTAAATCACACCTATGTACATGTATACTCAAAGACGCAATGCATTAACTGAGACAGTGGCACAAATACGGACCCCACTGTATTTTTTATTGGAGTCTTATGGACGCATCGTTAATTTATTTGTGCGTCCATCCACAAATTCGGTGCGTCCATAGACGCACCACGTTTATTTTTGTGCGTTCGGCGTCAAAATGTGTGCGTCCCGGACGCACGGACGCACAACTAACGGAATCACTGCACATAATGCATAATTATTTTTGGAACATGCATCAACGCTATTAATGTCATGATATGAGTAATTTTTCGTTAAGCCTTTGTCAAGTTTATTGAGCCATTTTCATAATTATTCGGGTGTCTTATCTGAATTTGTATATTGCCGGGTATCGGATGGATGGATCCGATTTGACCAGGGTCTAGGCCGTTACCCTGGACAGAAATTTGCTTGGCGTATTACACCACTTGAGAGCTTCAATTCAAATAAAGTGATGTGTAACCCGTCAGAGGTGAGGTGGGCATGACACTGCAGAGCTATTCTACTTTACACTTTGAGCCGAAATCGTGGATTCAGAATGGATTACATTTTCTACTTTCTAAAAAATGAAATACACACAAATTACCACAATTTCAGGTGCTTTGAACGAACCTTTTTTAAAATCTTGTTTCATATTGAAATTAGTATTTTTTCGAATGCAAACCATATAAATTGCTTTAACGTGCGAGTGTGCCTTGAACACGTCTATACTGTCTATACTACATGGCATTGAGAACGCTGAAGAGAATGATGACGACAGCATTTTTATGTTGCACCAAAAATATTGACTATTCGTGCATTTGATAATGTTCGCACGAGGACTCAAGCTTGCACGGGTTGAGGACATATTGGATGGTTCATCTGCTGGCCATTTAATGATGATAGAAAACAAATATTTGTTCGGGATAGGATAATCGCCAAATTAGCTGATACTTGTTCATAAATTTAGTTCACAATTAATGTTGTTCATATGCACTTGCAAAAAAATGCGTTAGGGTATGTTATCCCCACCTCACCTTTAACGTTCCAATGCTTTGCCTCACCTCTGAAGGGTTCTATAGCATCGTCTGAGAACGTTGTTTGGTTGGTAATGTTGTCCAGTTCAATTTGGATAAGAACTAATGATAAATCTAAATGAGGCAGAAATGTACGTATACAAACATAATAGAAACAATTATGCAAAGTCACTCATAAGCATTCTCATAATAGAAATTTCTTTTGCAAGGCGTTAAAACTGTGTGGGATAAAACCCTTATGATTATCATGTGTCGTGGTGCGTGTATTGCAAAGAATGGCAAGTCTTATGAAAGGAAGATCCATGATATCTGATCTAAAATCTATCGGCCATCGAGAACTACATTGTTAGACGCGCTTTAGCGCTTAATGTCATTGGTTGAGCCGACACAAAAGGCGATAAATATCGAGTAACTCTTACGGTGCCAGTTCCTAGCCTGGATAAATGAGGAGGGTAACGTTAATGATCTTTCCTATCACACGATATCTTTTAACTAGAAGTAATAGTTTCAATTATACAACTTATTTGCTCTGAAATAGGACGTGCCGGTATTTATTAAGTAAAGAGATAATTCATTCGGGTGTCTAAAGATCACCGAGTAATATGCGACTTTACATTAATTATTTCGTCTGGATTTGAATACGTGCTATTTTATTATGGAACCATTGGTGGAGCCTCGATGTAAATAAATGTCTTTTAATCGAATCGAGTGGTTTCTGCTGCGCCCAACAATTTATTCTGACGTGAAACGGAAATCAAAGCCAATGACTTAAGAGGCCACCACCGCCACCGCCACCGCCACCGCCACCGCCACCGCCACCGCCACCACCACCACAACAACAACAACAATAATTGGCTGTGCTCCTTCCTACTTATCTGATCTCTGTCGTCCTGTCTCTGCTGTAGCCTCCCGTAGAACTTTGCGCTCTTCGGCCAATGGGGAGATGCTGGTCCCCCGAACCCGCTCAGCTACCAGACAGCGTCGAGCCTTCTAGGCTGTTGGCCCGTCCACATGGAATGGGCTTCCGCTTGCACTACGCTCGCTACCTCAGAATAATTTGCCTGCTTTCTACAAGTTGCGGCTGGACTGGGAGCGCCTCTAAGTAGGCTTCTTGAAGGGGCGCTATATAAATTTTCGGAATGAATGAATGAATGAATGAATGAATGAACAATAATAATAATAATAACAACAACAACAACAACAACAACAACAACAACAGAATACCTACCGTGGTTCATCATGTGATGAACCACTGAAACTATTGATGGACAGAATATAACGTGAGCTGTGCATCTATTTTAGTCATCGGTTGCAACCCACATCAAAGCAATATTTATTATCACAGTCATATTAGATGACTCGCTATCGATTGATTCGTATGTTATCCTATCAGATCTGTGTTTCTCAACTTGATGTGATGTTTCAACGTCTGCAGACAGACTGGTTGGGGATCTGTTTCATGTCATGTGATCTAATTATATTATTGATCGACCTATAATAAGTCGGTAAAATCAATTATTATGTAGATCTGAAGATTACTGCTTGCTTAGTTTCAAGCTTATATAATATATTGCATCAAAGCATAGATTCAAAGGTGTCTACAGTAAACCCAATAATAATTACGGGACTCGAGTTTCTCGAGCAAGTTCAATGTTGTTGCAATGAAGCAGGGAGTGTCTCGCAGTTGCGATTAAGTGAGTTGATTCAAAAACGAGAAACGTATCAGACGAATTGAAAATCATCGATTCAATAAAGATATTCAACAGAAAATCTGCAGAAGAAGAGTTGAAATATTTAAGTAAGATAATTCGATGATTCGGAGATGTTGTGACAGCAGAACATCGCGATAATTTGAGTTGTTTCAAGCATTTTTTTAAAATCATAGTAAAAATAGGTAGTCAAAGCTTGACCTCCTCTTTATCGAATCCAACAGAAAATTGCTTGTAGCCTAAACTAAAATTTCATATGAAGTTGAAAGATTCATAACTTTTTATCCGTTCAACTTTATGTCATGAAATTTTGGAATCATATTCTTGGTCCAATAATTATTATCTAATTATCTGGAAAATGTTAGCTTGATATGTTTTCAGGCATTGGAGATAGGCTATAGGAAAATCAATGTGACTTGCGTTTTTGAATAACGGTGTATAATTAATACATATAATTAATGAGAAAATTTAAAAAAAAATATAAACACACACTCAGAAGCAAAGCAGAGCTTCCAAGCCCATGGCATATGCACAATTTTAATAAGCTAATAGCAATGTATAAACTTCTTACACTTGTTTATAAGCGATTGCATTTACGCATTTTTTTATATTTATTTGGTTTAGAAGCCTATAAACTACCCTTTGCATATTACCGTCATCAAGTAAATTCTTATTATTGAAGTCTAAATTAAATGAAACACATGCATTTCTTAGTACGTTAGATATAACCATTTTTTACAAGTTAATAATTAATGACTTATGTTCTCTGTGACTTTACATAAACAACAAAAACCACATCCATGCTTCCTCATAAGAAATTTACTTTTCCAAAATCTTAAACTTGAAATCTGAAGTTCTGAGCCTCTATCTTTGTATTAAGGCCAGTAAATTTCAGGTTTATGTTCACCAATGGGCAATGGACACTATCATAGTAGCTCTGCCACTTGTCAATTACATACAATTTTATAATTGAATTTTTTTGGCAGTTCCAGATAGGATGGATGGATCCGATTTGACCAGGGTCTATGACAACAGAGGCCGATACCCTGGACAGAAATTTGCTCGGCGTATTACAGCACTTAAGAGCATTAATTTTATCCAACTAGGTGAATGAGCAGCACTTTCAGATAGTTGGAGAAAGATTACAGTTCCAGATATGGATGGATCCGATATGGCCATGGTCTATGACAACAGAGGTCGTTACCCTGGACAGAAATTTGCTCGGCATTATTACAGCACTTAAGAGCTTTTACATAAATTGGATAGGTCGACATAGCCTCGATGTAAGATCATTGTACTATAATAATTATAATACAACGTCAAAACAGCGAAAATGGAACACTCATAGACAATGATTTAGAGGTGTCTAATCGTTGGAGATGATATCCTGTTATAAAAATAATTACATCAACATCTCCCAAAATGTCAACTCATTGGTTGGCTAAACTGCTATTAACGATACTGTGACAATACAAGGACTACTGTAACAGTAAGTATACCGTCGCCCTTCTATTTAGTAGATTATATATCATTCATTCATTCATTCAGAGCATTTATATAGCGCCCCTTCAAGAAACTACTCAGAGGCGCTCCCAGCCCAACCACGAACACAGAAAAAAAGACTTGAGATACTTTTAGAACTCAGTCGGATGGACCACAAGTAGAGAGCGAAGCGTAACCGGGAGGTCGTTCCAGACAGTAGGCCCCACGACCGAGAGAGCACGGTGCTGCTTAATAGCCAAGCGAGCCCGCGGGACCAGAAGCTCATCCATAGCCGAAGCGCGAAGTACACGACGCGCTGCAACGTCAGAGACTGGACAGCATAGATCACGCAAGTATGACGGAGCACAGCCAAGGACACAGCGAGAGACCACAGCAGCAATGCGGTATGACATCCGCTGGGACACAGGCAGCCAGGGCAGCACATCGCGCATATAAACAGAGACAGGAGCAAATTTAGGAAGCCGCCCAACAAGGCGGGCAGCCGAGCGCAAGACGCGATCAAGTCGCCCCAGGACCCAAAGGGGAAGACCAGCAAGTAAGGGGCAACAGTTAAGGTCAATGATGAAATAAATCAACTTTCATTGTGTATTTAAAGGTAAGGTAAACGTCAACGGCTTTAAAGCGATGTTGTTAAACGCCGGAAACTAATTCTATCACTGGTTGCAGTGCTTAAAGTGTAAAAAAAGAAGTGCCAGGACGCTGAATTGTATAATTGGTCGTCATTTTTAGCTGTGTCGACCTCAAATAGAGCCATTTTAGACTCTTGTTTGCCAGCTATTTGTGAACAATAAAGTCGCGAAAACTTCAAGAATAAGTCGTTTTTCAGTGTTGCAAGCTACCAGGATAACCAAAAAATAAAAGTTTTATTGTAAAAGATAAAGGTTTTGTCTTTACCATAATCACAACAGTGAAAAGTTTAGGTAATTAAGAAGCTAAGACAGCGGGGTCTGGGGCTCCGCCCCAGCGTCCGGCGCATTTTTAGCTGTGTCGACCTCAAATGGAGCCATTTTAGGCTCTTGTTGGCCAGCTATTTGTGAACTGCATGGACGCCGTCCTGGCAGTCATGGACGACCGTCCTGGCAGTGCTGGCCAAATAAGTCATAGGACGGCGTCCTGCCTCGAAAATAAGTGCCAGGACGCCGTCCATGACCGTCCTGGCACACTTTAAGCCCTGACTGGTTGCCTATGCAAAAACGTATTGAATTTAAGATTCTAATGTTCATGCGCAATTGCTTAGTAGGCCAAGCTCCGACCTATCTTATGGAACTCTGTGTATCTGTGCCTTAGATTCCTTCGCTCTGCTACGCATGGTGACCTGGTTGTACCTATGGGTCGATCTTCCACAGTGCTGCACAGACGCTTTGCTATGGACTTTCTGGAATAAGTTACCTATTAGTCTCCGTAATGAACTTCTTTGTCTTTCTTTACCCCTTTTCCGCAAGAGTTTGAAAACCATTCTCTTTGACTGTGGTTTGGTGTCAGGTCGGGAGCGCCTATGAGATGTATGTACGATTACAATTACAGATTACAATCATTCGCTTCTGATTAGACACCTTTAAATGCCCGTCCAAACAATGTATATAAAAGCAATTCTCGTTTTAACGCTAGTGTAGAGAAATCAAAAATTCCACAAGGTCGAAGTAAAAATCCATATCTCTGAAATTTTGGAATCGAACCGGTGTCGAAGGCAGTGATTTAACGTTTTGGTATCATGGCGCTGCGTGTTGGCTGCCTCGTGTACCAGTTCTCAAGTTGAAATCGTTTTTTGTTGATCCTCTTCATAATGTGGCTTATGCAATGGATCGTACGGTTTCGTTTTAAATTGCTGTTCAAGAGTATAAAGTAGCCGCAGATCTACAGTTGCATTTACTGTTCATTAATGGATAATTTTCATTCTGGATCTTTCGTCTTCTCTCGGACCGTCACCGTGGTATATCGTTATTGCTGATCCTCGTGTATTTCAGTCCATGCAGTTCTTAACTGGACGTCCATCGGAATCAAATGCCAATAATGCATTTTGAAACATACTTCATTGACTTTCAACAATTTAAATTCGTCTTTAAAATGAAAATTAACTGGACTCTTTTACGCGTTACGCGCTCGCGTCTGCTGTATGACATCGAGTTTATACGTCACTTACAAGCATCGCCATTTTCAAAAGTAGTTCCGGTGACTGTCTGCATAACGTTAAACAGCCTTGTGCTGCAACATTGGTCTCCTGGCGAAGAGGAGGGAATTAATCGGACTATAAAGCAAAGATGAATGCCACGTTATCGATCCATGATCGATCTACAGTCACTGTGTTGTATCTACTTTTCAAAACGTTACAACTTTTGTAATGAATCTTGGGTCCTCTCTCGGACAATTATCATGTATCCTGTGGATACACGTGTTTTTCAGACCATGCTCTTCTCAACTGGATGTACATCGGAATCAAATTAATAATACTTTTTGAAATCTTCTTCACGGACTTCCAACAATATAAATTCGTCGGAAAACATGGAAATCAACTGGACTCTGTTATCCATTACTCCGTTAATATGTATCTGCCTATTACATGTCATGTATATTTCATTTAATTGTACCATATCTGTAAACCAAAATGTGGTTAGCAATTGGTGAATTAAAGAATATTCTTATCTTATCTTTATCTCATCATAGCTTCCCAATTTGAATGGTATAACTAATAATGGGCCCACGTTGACGTATTTGATTAAAGTACCTTGGCAATCTTGCTTTTATCAGCATAATAAGCTTGCAAAAAAGGTGTCTAATATTTCCCGTAGCTCTCATGAGTTATGTAAGGCATGTATGTATGTATGTATGTATGTATGTATGTGCACTTGTTATAGCGCTCCTTCAAGCTCTCAACTGCTCAGAGGCGCTCCCGAATGCAGAGCGGACACTGCATCGGAGTTTCACGCCGAAGCGCTGAGCAATTGTGAGTGAAGGACTTGCAAAAGGTCCTTACGCGGCGAGGTGGATTCGAACCTCGAACCTTCCGGCTTCAAATCAATGACGCCACCACTACACCACCGCGCCCCACAAGGCTCAGAGGCGCTCCCGAATGCAGAGCGGACACTGCATCGGAGTTTCACGCCGAAGCGCTGAGCAATTGTGAGTGAAGGACTTGCCCAAGGTCCTTACGCGGCGAGGTGGATTCGAACCTCGAACCTTCCGGCTTCAAATCAATGACGCCACCACTACACCACCGCGCCCCACAAGGCATGGATTGATTCGACTGAGAGAATAATTATGCAGCCATTATTTGCCAGCTATTAGAGTCAGTATTAGAACATCTTTCATATTTTCAGCGTAGATTTTCCATATATTTAAACCTGACCGGAATCCAGATAATGATATTCAGTAGTAATAATTCATTAAATAATACCAACACCGTTTCCTTCAGCAGCAACTTGTATCCCAGCGAGAATTTAGAAGATGCCTAATATCCATGGCGGGGATTTGCCACTCGGAAAACCTTTATGTGTTGGAAGTGGTTCCGTGACCCCTAATTGGATTGTAATATCTCCCATCTCAGACAGACTAGCCTTAGAGCAGCAATGGCAACACGCGGACTGTCATCAGAAATGCAGAGAAAACAAGGACTCGTCTTTAATCTCTCAGAATGTCCGTCCGTCCGTCCGTCCGTCTGTTGTCAGTTTGTGCGTGCGTGCGTGCGTACGTGCGTCCGTCTGTCCGTCAGTCCATGCATGCGTCCGTCCGTCCGTCCGTCTGTAGTCCTTCGTCCGTCCGTCCGTCCGTCCGTCAGTCTGCCCAGCAAGCTATTTATCTATCAATGAAATTACACACATTCAAAGTCCGGCTTAAGATGCTTAAAACAACGCCAATAGGAATTGCAATTAAGCAGCCCATTAAACAGCAAAAACTGAATAGTTAACATACCTCTTTTAAGTGAAATACCAATTTTATAAATAATCTTCACGGTGCACGATTTTTTTTAAAAATTTAACCAAAAAGATTTTTTTTTTAATTTGAACTTTTTTAAAAGACAAGTAGCCAAGCGATTGTAATGCTCTTGACATGCAAATTATCATTTTTTATTAATTAAATTTAATTAATTAATTTAGTTATTTGGATCAAAATATTACATATAAAATATTACATATAAAATATTTAGTTATTTGGATCAAAATATTGTTTTATGTGATATTTCTTCCTTTTTATAATAATATTATAATATTTCATAATAAATATAATTCATTTAATTTGTATGCGGAAAGAATAATGAGAAAGGCGGAATTAGAAGGGGCAACTGAGGGAGTAAAAATTGCTGGGAAAACACTGAATAATCTTAGATATGCGGACGACACAACATTAATGGCAAAAAAGAAAGTTGATCTGGTAGAACTGATAAGAAGGATGAGGAGAGAAAGTGAAAAAGCCGGCTTATACTTCAACATAAGCAAGACAAAGGTCATGACAACAGCAAATTGGGTTAGTTTTGAGATAGATGGAGAGGAAATAGAGGTGGTAAAAAGCTTTACATTCTTAGGATCACTGATCGAAAAAGAGGGAAAATGTGATCCAGAAATAAAACGAAGGATAGCGATAGGGAAAAACGCAATGATTGGACTGGAAAAGATATGGAAGGACAAACATGTAAGTTTAGATACTAAGAAGAGGCTCGTGAGAGCACTAATCTTTCCTACGATATTATATGGCTGCGAGACATGGACAAAGACAAAGAATATGGAGAAAAAGATTAACGCATGCGAAATGTGGATTTGGAGGAAGATGTTGAGAATATCTTGGACAGAGAAAAGAACGAACGATTCTATAAGAATGGAAATTGGATTGGAAAACGAAGAGTCGTTAAAACAATTCGCGACAAGATTGAAGCTAAGATTCTTCGGACATGTAATGCGATCTGATGGTCTGGAGAAGGAAATGATGCTGGCTTGTGGTGAGGGAAGGAGAAGACTCGGCAGACCAAGGACGAAATGGATGGACGAGATACACGACATAACTGGCATGAATTTGGAAGAACTGAGGGACTTGACTGCGAACAGAGAACAATGGAGAATGTGTGTAAAGACGATCGCTAGAACTCTACGAGTTGACAGCACAAGGTAACAAGGTATTTGGATCACTTTTTTACTTGTATCTTCGGCTAGAATTAAGCTTTTTTGTGTCATTTTGACGCCTGAGACAAAGCCTTTGAAATGATGCATCGAACGCAATATGTTTGACAATAACCTTAATGCTCATTTCGGTGTGTGGCGCCACAAATAACTATAATATAAATTATGAAGTTTTCATGCAGAATGATTATTCCAATTATTCTGTAATGCTGTTGGCTCTTTAACAGCATGGACATAAATGCATCCCTGAAACGTATTTTTTTCTTCTAAATAATTATGTAATAGACGAAACAGGCATTGACAAATTTTGCTCTTGCTATTATTGTTCATGGCTCTAAATGATGGGTGAATACCTTGATTTTTATTTTAATGTTGAATATCAAATCTGCGAATAATTTTATTGTTGGTCAATGAATGTTCAAAATTGCTTGTAAACATGCGATAAATATTTGATGTTAATCTAACTAAATAGCCTGGATGTTGTATTATGCGACCATCATGACATGTGCAAATGTATAATAATATTGTCATCAAACTTCGGAAAAGAAAAAGAAAAAGAGAGAAAAAGGACAAAAACTGCTGAACAGTTGAACAAAAGTGAATGGAAATACGTTAAAATCTTTAAAGACGTCAACAACCTTTGTAGCTATAAAATGTCGTTAAACTCCTGATTAATAAATGACGTTTTCACAACAAGATGTCACTGCACATTAATTATAGTGCTGTGGCGTGTTTATCAGAATTCGGCTAGCCATGCAATACGGTTAGCACAGTCCTCCATTATTTTGTGAACTTAACATATAAAATGTGTTCTCCCAACTTCAGTCTTTTTCAGTCAGCTTATGGTGAAGGCTATTCCACTGAGACTGCCCTTACATCCGCGGTGATGTGTTGCAACAAAGATGAATAAGGTGGCCCTCCTCCTTTATCGAGATTTGAGACTGCCGCTCTCTAATTTATTGTATGTAAATGTAACCCTTCTAATTAATCAAATCTGACAAAATTTCAAATATAAAATTATAGTGAATAGCGTTTTAAAGGTGTCATCAGAGGGAGCGGGCTGTGGGTGCATTTTCCAAAATTAATGGTTAGAATGAAGCATGTTTTTGAAAAGCATTTCTGCGCGTCACACTTCAATGATGATGACGATGACGATGACGATGTCTGACGATGACGGTGACGACGACGATGACGATGACGATGTCTGACGACGATGATGATTGCAATTATGATTATGATGATGATTATGATGATTATTATGATGATGATTATGATGATTACGATGACGATGAAACCAGAAAAACATACCATTTTCCCCTCCCATAAAGCTGTTGACCTTTTTTAGTCATTTGGTCATTTGCTCGAAAATGTCTTCTTTCAACGTTCTAACGTCACCAACATATTCGTCAACTGTGCATGTCATAGCACTTACGGATGGGACCGTCCTTCCTATCCCTCCTAAGTCTCCGCCCATGCGATGATGAAAATAAATATAAGAAGATTGATATTATTTATAGCAGGGCTGTTTTAAGTTTTAAGGGAATTTTAGAACTGCACAACTTCTTCTTTCCCTTCCCATCCTCCATGGCAAATTACTTCCAATCGGGGCACACACACATTTTCCCCTAGCTTTCACTGTACATAAGTGTTTCTACAACTGCACAAATACATTTAGAACTGCCCATTTTGTGTACAACTGCACGTTAAAAAAGCCTTGGTTTAGAGTTGCGAAAGTTATTGAACGCTGTGACTTGTATCAGTCTATAATTTATTATTATTATCAACAGTTTGACCACCACAAAGCTCTTAGACACCTTTAAAACAAATTTTAGCATAAGTATAATTGATCACCGAGTTCTGGGCCATTACTTGGCTGTTGGACGATAGGACTCGATACACAGACGGAAGTCGAATGGTCATTATTGAAATAATTAAAGGGTTGTAATAAGCCAAAAAATTATGTTTACGGCAACGACTTCTGTTGTCACAAGCTGTCGTTAAACTCAGTGACCCAGGGTGAGAATTGCCAGTAGGTTGTAGTAAAATCATAATTGCACATCCTAAGCCCACATAAATCAACATCTGACTCACCTGTCTTTTTTTACAATTTTCACACTACTGTAGCCAACCGATTCATCGAAAAACTCCAAAGACGTCAGCATATTTTAAAAGTAAGTAAGTAAGTAACCATATTCTTTAATATACCAGCTGCAAAACATACTCTGGTTTACAAATTCAAGAAGATGTATTTTACATTACAAGAAATGTTTCCCTTTTATAAATGCAATACAGTGCGGCCAGGGATGACGATAGAAATACGCAGAACATCCAACTGCCATTAAACAATGTATGCAAAAAGTCACTTGCCGATCGCTAGATGGCCGCTGTGTTCGAGCCACTCTGAGTGACGATGTAATCACAAACTTGCGACGTTTGCAACGGACGAATCATTATTGTCAGTTTGAGTATTGTGGTAAAATTACTGAGGAGTCGGACCTTGACCCGCGTGGTGATGGGGTGTGGAAAGCAGACTTTACTATGGAGTGATAAGAAAGACTGGTGGTTGAACCCTCTGCCCCTCCTCGCTATTCTCATCACCTGATTACTATCGTTCAAGGAAATTGAATCGCAAGTCTCTTTGCGCTGATGCAATTATCTCAAAAAACGTATCAAACAATGACATTAAATTAATGGATGCGTCGAAATACGTTTCAATCGGCAATGAATGTTGACCAATCTATGCCTCACGTACTTGCATGATTGTGTCCGTCTAGGCTTAATTACACGTTTAAATAGACATTATTATAATAATTATTCAGAAACCTGTGTTGGATCTACATCCATATATAATTTATTATGTGACACTCTTCCTATTAGTTTTGTTTTGCGAACTTTCCTTCGACACCTTTAACACACTATCCAGAATTCTATATAAACAACGCAAAGGCGGTGGGTTTAAATTGCTGAGCAGAAATCAAAAGGCGTTGCAACAATGACATGACGGATTCGAAACTACTACTCTTATACAGAAATTGTATGGCATTGAGGAAGATCTTCACACACAATTAGTAGAACAGTTTAAGTTTAACGACATTGTAACGCGGTGGTTATAATCTGCGTGCTGCTGAGTCGTTATGTAACTACTGCTGTCTCCCTTGTCCCTGACTTTGTGGTCTCTCGGCTCGACTATAATAATTGTAATGCCCTCTATTATATGTCGGGTTCCCCTTTTAAAATGCCATGTCGAAAAATCTATTTCATCGGGTTATCTACTTGGTTCTGAGTCGTTATATTATAGGCAATGACGTCATACAGAGTTCAGAGTATACGCACCGCATCTGTCCCCATTTTGGTGGTGCCAGTCCCAAGTCTGGATAAAGAAGGAGGACAACCGATAGTCAGCTTCACTATGCCACAGGGTCACTAAGCTGAACGTATCAGCGACAAGATACTACTAGACATACGAAGCAGTAAATAACATTGATGCTCTTGTTCGACACCGTAAAATGCAGGCACTAAGCACTATATAAATGACAAGTCTTTCAAAATTATGTTCGGAACTTTCTATGGTTCAGACAATTGTGCTATGACTCAGTGGTTTTTTTATATTTACATTTTTTTATATTTTAACTCCACCACTGGCACGTTCAGAAGGAAGGCCAAGATAATCATAGCCTGTTGTGTTACGACTCAGCGTCGTTTAAAATATTTGAAGTTTTATAGGATGACTCCACCACTGGCATATTCAGGTGGTGCCAGTCCAAAACGTATTGCATGAGGAGGGAAACGCTAATCTTTATTATGACGAAGCATCTTAAAACGGCATTATTTTTTTATTGAAATAAGCCTATGATGGCATGCGTCGAATAACATTATTGTGTTTGAATACACCTTTTTATTTCTGCGTATCACATTATTTAATTCTACAGATCAACTAACAGTTACATTGTAAGTGCTGTAATATGCCGAGCAAAATATAATACCTTGCTCGTAAGTACTGTAATATGCCGAGCAAAATATAATACCTTGCTTTTAAGTGCTGTAATATGCCGAGCAAATTTCTGTCCAGGGTAACGGCCTCTGTTGTCATAGACCCTGGTCAAATCGGATCCATCCATAGGCTAGTCCCACATTCCGCTATAGGACTTCTAAGATGTACAGGGAGGAAACGCAAACGGCTTCTACATGATAATTTTCAATGCATTTTTTCAGCTGCTTAGATACCTTTATTTCGTATTTACCGGTGCAATATAGAACTATTAGTCAGTTTTTTCCCCAATTGTCTGGGATTTGCCTATTCCAAAACTTACATAGAGATGGGTGTCAATTATAGCTCTTGTATGGCGGTCAAAGACGTCGCTAAGCAATGATACTTACTTGACTTGACTTATGGCCGTCAGGCGATGTCGTCAGCACGCGTCAGTCGCTTTCCCATGGTAGCTCTCCACTTTTGTCTCTCCTGCGCCACATGCGTCGCCTCCTGTATCGTCATTCCTATTGCTTCGCAGTCATCTCTTATCGTGTCGATCCATCTTTTCTTTGGTCTCCCCCTTGATCTTTTCCCATGTACATATCCGTTGAGCGCTATCTTTGGATATCTTTCGTTCCCCATTCTTGACACATGTCCAAAGTATCGCATTCTTCTATTTGTCAACTATATCCTGTTTGATGTTCAATCTATCATAAATTACTGTGTTTCTTATTCTGTCTTTCCGTGTGACACCTTCAATCTTCCGCAGGCAAGTCATTTCGAAGACTCTCAGCCGTCGTTTCTGCTCTTCTCTCAGCGTCCCTGTTTCTGCGTTGTATAGCAACACGCTCTGCACCAGTGTTTCATACATCTGCACTTTTGTTGCTCTCCCTATTTCCCTTGAACTCCACACCTTTCCCATTGCCTGCAGTATCCCTCTTGCCAACCCTATTCTTCTCACTACATCCTCCGTTGAGTCTTTTTGTGTACTCATGCTTCCCCCCAGATACACGAAATTCTCTGTTTGTCCCAATTGGTGACCGTTTACCTCTATCTGAAATTTCGTATTCCCTTTTCCAAGGTACTGGCATTCAGTTTTTTGCTCATTTTATTCTCATACCCATTTCCATGCTCTTCTCTGTGACCTTGTTTAACGCTTCTTGTAACCCCTCTGCTCGTTCTGCCATGAGGGCAATGTCATCTGCAAATCTCAGATCTTTTATCACCTCTCCTCCAATTACAGCTCCCTCTTCAGATCCATCCAGCGCCCTTGCCATAACTAGCTCCAGAAATATGCTAAACAGCAATGGTGACAGAACACATCCTTGTAATACCCCAACTATTGTCTCAAACCAGTCCGTCAACTGCCCGTCCACCCTTACCGCACTGAAGGTGTCCTTATATGCCTTTTCCAGTATTCTTACAATTTTTTCCGGATATCCATACTGTCGCATGACTCTCCACAATCCTCTCCTCCATATACTATCAAAAGCTTTTCTGAAATCTATATAGCATATATATATATATAGTTCCTTTCCGAATTCTTCATACTTCTCCGCCAATTGTCTCAGTGTGAAAATCTGATCAATTGTACTCCTATTTACTCTGAATCCTGCCTGCGCCTCAGATAGTATTTCTTCTGTCCTTCTTTTGATTCTCTGCAAGATGACAGTTGAGAACACTTTGCTACTATGACATAGTAGGCTTATCCCTATGTAGTTTGTGCACTCCAACCTATCTTTTTTCTTGTAAATAGGTATGACAATTGATCTTTTCCACTCCTCCGGGATCTCTTCACTGTCCCATATACTCTGGCAGAGTCTATGCATGACCTTGATTCCCAACCCATCCGTTCCTGCCTGTAATTCTTCTGCAGTAATGTTGTCTATTCCCGGTGCTTTGCCACTCTTCATTTTATTAATTGCAGCCTTTATCTCATCCTCTTCCAATGCCGGTGGATCTTCCATACTTCCCTCCTCCGCCATCCCTTCCAAGCATCCCTCCTCCGTCTCGATGGGATCATTGTACAACTTGTCAAAATATTCTTTCCATCTTGCTTTGACCTCTTCAGGATCTGTCAGCAGTATACCGTTTTCATCCTTGACTGTCCTTACCCTCGGTGCGTGTGTTCCTGTGATTTTTCTTACTCCCTCGTACACTGCTCTTGTTCTGTTTCCAGTACGATTATCCTCTATGCTGTTGCATATTTCTTTTATGTACTCTTCTTTGTCTTCTCTTACGCTTTTCTTGACCATTCTGCAAAGGTAGTTATGATGCTTTGCCATATCAGTTCCCTCTCTTCTCCGCGACTTGTAATTCCTCCTCTCCTCCATGAGTTTGATCGTTTTCTCCGTCAGCCATTGTGTGCACCCATGCCCTTTCCTGTATCCCAGCGTTTCTTTGGATGTTTCCTGTATTGCGTGCTTTATATTTGTCCAGTCTTCTTCCACACCTCTCTCATCCTCCTTCAGTACTGCTTCCCATCTTATGTTTATCTCTCTATGATATTCGTCCCTTACATCTTCGTTCCTGAGAATGTCCACGTTGATTTTTCTGTTTCCTGCCACTACCCTGTTTACCCTAAACTTGAGACGTATGTTTGCCATGACCAGCTGGTGATCTGATCCCACATCAGCACTTGGGTAAGCTCTACTATTTCTAACACTGCTCAGTAATCTCCTACTTACGATGATGTAATCAATGAGGTTGTGCACACCTCCACCAGGTGCCTCCCATGTCCATTGTCTGCTTATCTTCGCTTGCATGAACCTTGTGTTGGTTATCACTAAGTTGTTCGCACAGCAGAAGTCTATCAGCCTTTCCCCTCGTTCGTTTCTCTCCCCAATGCCATTGTTTCCCATGATCCCTTTCGTCTCCTCCTCGCCCTTCCCCACCTTTGCATTGCAGTCTCCCATAATGATTATTGCATCTCCTCTCGGTGTTCTGCTTATTTCCTGTTGCAAGGTCTCGTAGAAACAGTCAACACTTGCATCATCCGCATCCGCCGTCGGTGCATAGACCTGGCATATCGTCACCGCTCCGAATGCCGTCCTGAATCTGGCCGAAATGACTCGTTCATTCACCGGCCTGTAACTCAACAGCGCCCTTTGTGCCACTTTTGTCATGATGATCGCGACCCCTGCTCTGTGTCCCTCCTCTCTTCCGGAACTGATGATCTTGTATCCCTGCACCGAACTCTCCTGCACTCCCGTCCAGTGCGTCTCTGCTATCCCCATGACGTCCCATCTCATCCTCTCCAACTCCTTTATCAACCCAGTCAGCGCCCCTGTCGCCCTCAACGATCTCACATTCCAAGTTCCGACAGTGGTAACTTTCCCTGCTGTAAATAAGTGCCCTTTCCCTCTGGAGTTATCGGCATCACCTCCTCCTCCCTTGCTGAACAAGTTTGGCTTTAGAGGCAATGTGTCATTTGTTCTGTTTCCAGACCCCGTTGGTAATCCGGCGGTTTTGATCGGGACTTTAACCCGAGTGTTATTTGGTGTGCTTGCCATGGTTAAGTTTCATGATCCTTTGGGAATGTAGGGCGACTGATCAGGTCTCTCCCCTGTCCTCGGTTCAGATTTAGCCAGGGTTGTTCCCTGTTGCCCGGGAGAGACGACGAGGACGTACTGAACCACCTCCCCAATTACTATATTGCTGAAATTGAACAGCTAATTGTGCGTTGAAAAGATGGCTTTATATATACTGACAGACTTTGTTCAGTGTACGGGTGATCTGCTTATCCAGAGCGAGGCTCTTGCGTGGACTCGATTGGTAATGTCATGTCATGTCGCCATCGTCGCATCGCGATGGTTGGCTACATGAATGGATCTTTATTGCCCAGAGTCTTCTGTCCCTTGTCGCGCTCATTAAGTCAGAGCCTACAAGTCCTGTCCAGTTCAGAACGTTGTCGATCCAAGATATCCTCGGCCTTCCTCGTCCTCAGTTGCCCTCCACAAAACCCGTCATGATGCTGCTTTTGTTGCTATTATTTTGCTGTCTCATGCTATGACCAAAATATCGTAGTTTTCAAATTTTGGGGTGTGCCAGTAGTCCTCTTCTGGATCCCGCTGACTTATACACCTGTTCGTTGGTCTTCATTTTTGTCCATGGAATTCTCAGCAGCTTTCTGATACACTTGCTCTCAAATGCCTTAATTCGCTTTTCTTCATCCTTCTTCAGAGTCCATGCTTCGCATCCAATTGGCTTGGTGGAAAAGCTAATTGCAAATGTGAAAGAGGTTGTCAAAGTAAAGGAGAATTTTCGCGGTTTGCATTGACCCGTATTAATTTGTGGCCATAACCTCCGTCATTTTCAATTTAATGATCTGGTGAAATCTTCACCATCGCTCACCATCTTGAGTGGATTCCACGATATCAAATTGCCAGACCAAGACTTTAATCACTGAAATAAGCCAGGATCGTTTAGAAAAATCATGTCGTTCCATTAGACACCTTTTACTTATGTTACACTGATCTCATATTATAGCCTCAATTAACACAATCGCGAATTCAATTGCTTCTCCCCAAACAATAAATTTTCTAATCGTTTAGATGACATCAACAGTCAAGATAAAATGTCTTAAGGTATAAAATGACTACGGTTTGAGAGTAAGCATTGAGCTGAATATGACATCGTATTGAATTGATGATGATGATGATGATGATGATGATGATGATGATGATGATGATGATGATGATGATGATGATGATGATGATGATGATGATGATGATGATGATGATGATGATGATGATGATGATGATGATGATGATGATGATGATGATGATGATGATGATGATGATGATGATGATGATGATGATGATGATGATGATGATGATGATGATGATGATGATGATGATGATGATGATGATGATGATGATGATGATGATGATGATGATGATGATGATGATGATGATGATGATGATGATGATGATGATGATGATGATGATGATGATGATGATGATGATGATGATGATGATGATGTGTGTTGATACGATAATACTGCATAAATGCCTTTCTGACAGGCTAATGTATGCAGACAAGGTTGATGTCAATGCTCTTGAAGCCTTTGAGTCATGTTTCCACCGTGGAAACTAGCACAACATTGTATAATAATTATTAGACACCACTTGTTTATTTTCCAGGACAATATGTAGACGCTATATTCGCTTCACCGTTTGTTCCCTTAGTAGCATTCTCTTCTTTGTCAATGGACTTTGTTAAGAGTCAATTCTTTGAGATGAAACATAATAAAATCATTTTGCAATTTTTTTGCGTTACGCTTTTGGATCGTCAAAAAACAGTAGGAGCGCTCACTAGAATTGGAATAATTTTTGTTCAGTTCCAAATAATTCGATGAAATTTGGCTATTGCACGCAGATATGAATTACCTTTATGCAGGTAATACTTGATTTGAAAGTTTAGTTGTTTTGGCCAAGATATTGGGAAACATCGTAGGGGGTTATTTTTTGCGCACCCTACATATGCTCCACATGCACCCATTGACAACGATGACTGTATGACGTAGGTCTACGCTGTCGGCTGGAAGCCTAAGAGGTGAGAGAGAGAGAGAGAGACAGACAGACAGACAGACAGACAGAAAGAGACAGAGAGGATTGACCATCCACCGTCATTATTGAAATCATATGCTGAGGCTGTGCAAATGAAGTCGCTAACACTTCAAACCCATATATGTATATACATGTATATCAGAGATAGCTTACAGTGTCTTTTTCATATCATAGCCTCAAAAACATTGACTTCGTTATCTTGCGAGGCATTCCGTTGGAGTGACAGTAGTTCCAGGTTAACCACAATACAAAAAAAAGACATTGCGGAAACGATTGACGTAAGAGATAACTTGTTACGTGTTTAACGACGCTGCCATATCAATGATGAATAGTATCGCTCTCCTCTTTACCTAGGCTTGGGAGTTGGAACTGGCATTTGCAGAATGTATTTGCTTACGAATAACAGATTGAAGGTAAAAACGGTTCTTATTTGGCATTAGACAAGAATTTAGGGGTGTACAATTTGTCACACTTATCATTGTTTTTGTTCCAGTGCCTAACAGCGTTTTGCAACGTATAGAAACGTTGCCTTCAACTCTCAAGGTTATGTCTAACGCCAGTGAAAAAGAAATGCCCAATGATTTTTTTAGGAATTGGATGGATCCAGATTTGACGAGGGCTTATGACAAAAGAGGCCGTTGCCCTCGACAAAAATTTGTTTGCATTCGCAACATGCTAAAAAAAGATGGACATAGTTATAAGAATTACAATGCTGTCAACTGGTTAAACCAACTAAACCTATTAAGATTCTGTCAAACTTTCGAGAATTCAAGCATGTAATTAAATTTGGACTTTAGTTTCTTCGTCAGTCGTATTTTTATAATTTTAGTCTGCCTGTTGTTCAGCTTAATCTTCCGTTTAATTTATTCAGAACCATTCATCTTCCATTCCTGTGTGGAATTTTTTCCACAGTTTCTTCGGTCAATAGCGAGCATTCGATGCAGCGTGGGTCTGTTAATATTTTAGTTGCAATCACTTCGTTTCCTGGTCTAAAAAAGAGATCAATGACTCTTCCATAAAAATAAACATGAAACCAATAAAGATACACTGTCCAACGGTGCTGCGTTATTGAAAGAACATTTATTCATTATAATAGTAGTCTTACAGCAGGATAACTACTAGAAACCTTGACCTCTTCCAGATAAGCGGGGGCAAGGCCGTAGCTAGAGGGGTGTTTTGGGTGTTTGAACACCCCCCGAAATGGAAAATGTGAAAAATAATATAATGCATTTACGTGCACATGATGTAAAAACCATGGAATAAAACTATGAAAACACCCCCCGAAATATGCCGGATGACTAAAAAAAGTCATCAGTTTTTTAGGAACGGAAATTGGTGAATGAAACACCCCCCGAGATCAAATCCTGGCTACGGCCTTGAGCGGGGGAGATCACACAACTTCATGCAATGAATAATAATAATAAAGACAGTTTAGACACATCTTAAACGTTATAATAAAAAATATTATAATTGATACGTTCATTACTGAGTTGTTGAAATTCATTCATAAAGATATTATTATTGTAATCACAATTATATTCATTTAATTCATACACACTCATTATCAGCATTGAAATAGTAGGCGTAGAACAATTTTTTTAGGTGACACCTCAAAGATATTATATTGCAGTGTGTAAATTCAAAACAATTTGTGAATGGGGGCATCCATCTCCCCAGACCATTCCCATCATCGGCGCTAGGAGCTTCAGGGTTCGTCGCCTGGCACTAAAGTTTTCTCACTAGAAACATTGACCCCCTTCCAGATGAGCCATGGAGATCACACACTGGGGTATGGTTGAGCATGGCTAAGTGTCGTTAAGCAACAATTAAACATCTCACAAGATATTGCGAACTCGAAATAAAAGGTTGTGGCAGCCTCAAAAATAAATAATGTCAAATAAACTTCATGCTATGAATTATATAAAGACAGTGTGGACACCTCTTAACGTTATCATAAAAATATTATAAAAGATCCCTTCATTAAAATCGATTACATTCAGCCCTTTCGTTAGTTACGTGCGACTTCATATCGTTTATTACAGAAATTTTGCGATCTGCATTAAATTATACACCTCTAAATCACTTGTTTAATGCACTATATAAATTCACCATTCTCACGAAAATTTTGAATTTTGATGCTATGGTTGAAGTCCAGGTAGCAACAAAGATTATAGTCATACAATGGGACGGGCTCCATAATTATATCGCTTATCATACCAAATAAACCGACTGTCGTTTAAAGGAATAACTTTTTGGTAATTTATCATCGGATGTTGGATTTCTTTTTGGCCATGCAGCAGTCGATCAAGAACAGGGTTGAACTTAACTTATCGGATATCTACAACTGTAAAGATAATCACTAGACGTCGTCGATCCATCTCATCCTCGGTCCACACCTGCGTTCTTGTTCCTGGCACTGCACTATGCAATATTTCTTTTTTCAAGCACTCTCCCTCATTTCTTATCACGTGTCCGACGTGAGAGAGTTTTCTTCTTTTGATGGACTTGAATAGAATTCTTTTCACTCCGACGACTCCAGCACACATTCGCTTGCTTTATTTTCTGTCCATGTCACACTCTTAGAATCTGCCTTAGAGATTTCATCTCGAGTGCCTCTATATTCTTTCTTCATCTCTTTTCTTGATGGTTCATCTTTCACAGCCATACGATTCCACTGGCCAGACGAGGGCCTTCATAAGTCGAACCTCGGTAGCTAATTTTGTGCTATTACTTTTGTATATTTGTTTTAACACTGCCTCTATGTTCTGTCCACTTGCCAGTTTTTAACGAATATCTCTGAAACATTTGGTATTTTTCGATTGTCAGCGATCCAAGATAATGAATTACGTTGACCTATTCCAATCTATTTCCTCTGACGAATATGTTGCATGTTCCACCTTTTAAAGCCGTAACTTTGGTTTTTAAACATCCATATTAATCAGCATTCCTCCTTCTTCCCATCTGCTCTAGACACCTTTAAATCATATTCATCAGTGCTATAAATAATTGAAGTGTAAAATGGATGAATAATTGGAATTTTACTTGTGTAGATGGCATTTCACAGTATAAGCAATATTATTGAAACGTTGCAATTACCATCGAATATTAGACTTATTAATATCCAGGTCGGTCATTAAAAGAAACCTAAAGCAATTATTCATCTGCAATCTGAAATTGAAACAAAGCAAGAGCACAATGGCTGTGCAGACGTTCGTATATCCGTTTGTTGTATGCGTCGTGGTTGGGCTTTCATAAATGATGGCTTTGATATAAAAGAGATCGATGATACACACAATTATAGAAATACAAAGAAGATGGATCGGGCATACACTCAGAGGAGACTCGATGCTACGAACAGTCATAGAGGGTAAAATGAAGGCAAGAAGAACGAGAGGTAGACCAAGACAAAGACTGTTGAACTGGATGATGAAAGACGGTTTTCAGAAGGTGAAAAGAAAAGCACAGCACATAGAAGAATGGAGACGTCAAACATTCGAACCTGCCTAAGGACAGAGAAGGAAAAGAAGCTTTGATGTAACTCGTAATCTACCGATTTATGCATCAACCGAACTCATTCGCAGCAGGCGCTCAGTCAAAACAAACTCAATGAACAGGCCGCGTGTTTAATAGCGGTTTCAGACAATATGATCCAAAAGACCAAGAGACATTCACATGGTTCTCCGAATTGAAGTAACAAGAAAGGTGGTTGGGGAAATCCTGGTTGCATTTTGTGGAATCAGCAGCGCTTTCAGTTTTCGGAATGTGACTTGTGTGTAGAGATCGAAATCAGTGGGTGGATGGTGTCTTTAAACTTTTGAATCGATTTAAAAAGCTCCGTTTGTAAGGGACAAAAATGAAATGGTTTACCGGTATCTATAGTTAAATAAATAAAGATTTTCAGTTGTCTAAGCAGAATTCTAAAATTCTTCTGGCATTGAGCGCTCATCTTGAGTATTTCACAAATGTTAGCATCGGCCTCACGTTTACTGACGTCACAATTAACAATAATGATTGATTCAACTATTTATATAGCACTTCTTCAAGAAACTACACAGAGATGCTCCCGAAAATGAAGTCGCTCGCACATCAAATCTGCAGAAATCATTAAACACTATAATAAACAGACGACCTATCGGTTCTCAGTCCTATCTGACACGCTAATTAAGACCTTAACTGAATTTCAATATATCCACGAAACGAAAATATATTTATTTAATGGCAAGAATGGCAGTCGATGCAGATGTTTAAGTTAACCTAAGAGTGAAAGCTACGATCAATGCAGCCATTGCCGAGGTAATTTAGGTCGCCCTTAAAACTGGTAAAAGCCGTTAGATGTCGCTTAACCATCGGACGTCGGACAGCGTTATTTCTTATTAAACACCTTCAAGATGGTTTCAGGCAATGCTATTTAAAGAAAATGTTTTATAATTTTCAGTTTTCAGGTGACACGCCAATCAAGACCTCAACTTAATTTCAACGTATCCCCGAAATGAAAATAATTTTTTTAAATGGCAAGAACGGGAGTCGATGCAAATGTTTAAGTTACAGCGGGGTGGCGTATTGGATATGCTCGTCGCTTTGCAGCCGAAGGGTTGCAGGTTCGAATCCACCTCAAGTCCCCGCGTAGGGACCTTTGGCAAGTCCTTCATTCGCAATTTCTCACCGATGCAGTGTCCGCACTGTAGTTGGGAGTGACTCTGAGTGGAAAATTGGAGGGCTCTATAACAAGTGCACATTCAGACATACAAACACCTCAAGCCGCCGCGTATGAACCATGTACAAGTCTTTCACTTGCAATTGCTCTTGGACATAGGCGTGGAACTCCAAATCAGTGTCCTCGCTGTAGTTGGGAGCACCTATCAGTAGCAATCTCGAAGGGGCGTTATAACAAGTGACCACATTATTGTGTACAAATGCATGCATACATCAGTTTAGTGTGTGTTAGGAATGATGGCTGCGCCTACATTTGAACAATGTCGTAAATGACGCATGATTAAAATAGCCACGATGTCTCACGTTTTAGTGGTGTCTAAAATTATATGTGCGCAAGACAGAAAGATCGCTTGCGGCATTGAGCAATTCGCATTGACAATCATTATAATATTATACTTTTGAAATCGCGTCTGCGTTACGTGCGCCTCGTTGAACATTCGTCGACAGAAACGCGTTGGAATGGTCACCCCATTTCTGCTTGAAGCACACATACAGCACACTCTGGAGTACAGTCGGATGTGCTCACGGTGCGCGGTTCGAATCCCATATGGCCTCTGGGTCTCTTCCTAGGTGGCGTCTGAAGTGCATTGCGCTTGCCACTAGCACGGCCTGAAACTTGTCATTTATGTCGTCTGTGATATGCGTTCTGGTGAATTCTTTCAGCTGCGTGACCGCTTAGCTTACTGTTGCCGGTTGCGGTCAGTCAACCGGATTGCTGAATTTAAACTAAATTTATTGTTATTATTATTTCTCTTAAAGAAGCATTGGGGTTTAATATCTTGCAATAACTATCTCCCCCCTAAGTCTCCGCCCATGCAATGTACTAAAAGTAAATTTCGCACAGTTAGGCTACCATAAAATAATTATAACAATGAAAGGAAAAGATTTTGCGGCGTCTATAGGTGAATTTTTTACGCAGCATGGTCAGGACATAACTGCATTTTTAAGCTACACCAGTGATCAACCAGAAAATAATAGAATACCATAAATATAAGCCGCGCCGAGCATTCTAGACAGTTACCCCAATCACCTGGCATGGACTTCCGTTAGATTATGCGCTACTCCCTATACATAATGCCAATGCTTTTGAAAGTTGCTGCGATCTAATTTGCATTGGCGCGTACGGTCCCGACTACATCGCATGCGCCTACGAGCGTAATGCAAATCTCTGTAGTAGTTTTAGTTTAACGACACCATTATGGCGCATACAATTTAGTCGGGACCGTACGCGGCAATGCAAATTAGATCGCAGCATATTATGATGTTTGTTGAAACCCAATATGCTCCGAGGACCTGGAAGAGGTGCTAAAATAAACAAATCAGGTGCAGAAAGCGGTAACATGAGAGGTTGAAAAGTTCGTTACCACGTGATATGAGCTTCATATAAAAGCAAAGGAAGCAGGGCGGGTCTACCGTTTGGAAATCGTTAACATGGAGGAGATCGCTTCGCAGAAGGGAAAGGCCATTATACTTGCTGGCGGATACAGATATCGAAAGGATACAGAACGCAAAGACGGAAGCATGTCATGAATGTATGTAATGGTTAAAATTATTTCAAGTTGTAACGAAGCCCAATGAATTAAGTTACTGGTTTTCTGTCAGTTAGCGACTCTCGAAATTTATTTTTGAAATGTTCGGCTCTTGTAATTACTCTTGTAATTAAACGGTTCAAAAGATATTTCTTTTAGCGAAATAAATTAGCAAATGATCGGTTTCTGCAGTCTTCTAATTATTTGCCGTAGACTACAGTAGTTTTAACTTTTCATCAGATTCCTAGTTTTAACAACTTTTCAACTTCTCAATAAATTGCTTGTTTGTATTTCTCAAATAATTTCTTGCCTTCTAAATCTCGTTAAAACTTAAAGTCATATAACCTATGTAGTGGTGGCTCATTTGTCGTTTTCAAATCATTTATCTCATCCGCTATATCTTTCACGATGCTATTTCTTTTAAGAGCGCCGCCCTTATGTCGGCGTCTTTTTGTCGGGCGCCCTTTTGTCGGTGCCCTTTTGTCGGCGCCCTTTTGACGGGTCATCGCTATGGACCATGGCCAGGATACTCTCTTAGCTCTTTTGATGTTTCCTCTGAATTTGACTCTGTGGGTCTTTCCATCCTTCTTCAGCGGCTTTGTGCATCCCCTGGGCTGGTTGGCCAGCCTCAAATGACTTAATTCATTCTGGTCTGACCGATCGAACTGTATGGTCATTGCATCCTCTATAGTTCCCTCTGGGTCCCTGCACCTTTTTGTGTACCTCGTGCATGGTTCCGTCCTCTGTCCTTTATTATATCTTCTATACACGGCTGATCTCTGTCCTCTACAGTAACTGAAGTCACAGGGACTCCTTCACCAAATCTTTGCTGATGATGACCAAGTTTATATCCAATCACACCCATCAGACGCAGTTAATACTGTGCGTAAATTGAGCCTGACTGTTGACGTCCTTTCCTCTTGAATGGCGTCAAAACGGCTTGTCATGAATCCCTGGAAAACTCAATTCATTTGACTGAATGGCCCCCGGCAACTTGAGAATATTGATTGCATCCAGCTTGCTCAACTTTTCCTCGCGCTAGTTTCTTTCTCACGGTCCGTGACCTGAGTGTCACCCGTGACCGTGAACTTTGTCTCTCTCAAAATGTTAATTTATTCGCTTGAAGCTGTTACTATCCGCTTCGCCAGCTTCGAGTGGTTGCTCGCTCTCTTTCTCATGACGCTCTAGTTGTTCTTGTGCCGAGTTGTGCGTGCCTTTGTCAATATTCGAATCGAGCATTATTGCTCGATTCTAGCTGGCCTCCACTTGGGTTCTGGAACGATAAGATCGGGTTCTGTGCTTCGCTGCTCGGCTGATTGGACGAATTCAAAAATTTTCCTCTGTCGCTGCCTACCGTAACGTGAGTGATGTGTTGCACTGGTGTCCTTAATAGATAGCCCAACGTATGTTATATTATCGATTTTTCTGCTCTTGTTTCACGCTGCATCTTTGGTTGGGCTCCATCTTACCTACACGATATCAAGTCGCCCAGTGTCTGACGTTGAAGCGCGTCGGGCATTTCGCTCTGCTATGAGAGGACAAGTCCTTGTTCCACGGGCACGCTTAGCTACCAGACAACGCCAAGCTTTCTCGTTTGTAGGGCCGTCAATCTGGAATGACCTTCCTTAATTCAAAGCTGCATTTATAGCATCTGACCAGTCAAACTTTATTTAGAAATCGTTCAAGTGTTTTTTTCTTTCGCCGTGGCTGGGCTAGGAGCACCTTTGAGTAGAATTTTTCAAGGGGCGCTATATAAATCCATGTCTTAAAAAGCCGACACTTCCGTGTGAGGAGCTATCAAGCTATATACCGGTCAGTGTCAAATCTATTGATTACAATTTACAATTACAATTACCAACACTGTCATAGCTGCTCGAAAGGGTGTTTTGCAGACAGCTAGTGGAATATCTTATATCGGCCGAGCTTCTACCTAAACATCAATCGGCGAATAATATCAGCAGCATTGAGCACAGATTTGTTGAACTGATGTGCGCCCTTTGCTTCGACCCGTGTGCGGCACTCTACGTAGCGTTCTTTAATTTTTTTTCAAATTGAAGGTTTGACCGTATTTAAACGGTCCCTCCTGCTTCTTCTTTCAAAGTGAAAGTTTGACCGTATTTAAACGGTCCCTCCTGCTGCAAGGGCTTACAGAGGGTTAGCTGGTGTCAGTGGCCATTGCAGCAGGATATAATTATACTCTTGGGACTAAGAGGACTGACTATCATCGTACGGATACGAAGTCAGGTGTAATACTCCTAGAGTATATAGTTTCACTTTGATCTGGACCAAAAGGTCGAGAAGCGATAACAGTTCAGACATTTCTGAAGCTTATAAAGGGTCGGTCAGACACATTAAAAAAGTGTCTAACGCGGTCATAATATTAACGTGTTTAGCAAAATTTACGACAGCTAGAAACTTTGAATTTGACTTTATACGTCCTTTGGAATTTTTCCTAAATAACGCGTTATATCTAAATTATTTAAAATGAAGAAAGAACATGCTATTCGAAGTAGAATGTCGCCTATCTAATCTGTGTTAAAATTACGCGATACTGGCGCCATTTTAAGCCTACACTGTAGCAGCGGACTTGAAGCGTCGCCCGTTGTCATTGGAAACCATTATTATTATAATAGCGGTTTCAATGACGAAAAGCGTTGAATAATGACGGCGTATCGGAAATTCCACTCAATAGAAACGGCGTTGCTGAAGGTCTTTACAGACTTGATTGAGGCGGCTGACAATGGTGACCATGCGTTGCTGGGCCTTCTTGATCTCTCGACTGCGTTCAACACTGTCGATCACGACATCACGTTTCGGCGACCGCGCATTCTCGGTTGCTGGTCCCAGATGCTGGAACAGTCCTCTACCGGACATTAGATTGGCCGCCTCAGTGGACTCTTTTAAAACAAAGCTTAAAACTTATCTGTTTGCTAAGGCGTATCCCGCTGAGATCCAGTGTGAAAGGAGATCTGTGTGTACAGAGGACGAGGACACGCTTTTGGGAGCGTGCTTTTTCAACTGCTGGTCCCCGCTTCTGGAACAGTCTGCCTACCACAGTTCGTTCTGCCAACTCAGTTGAGGCTTTCAAATCTCGACTGAAGACAAAAATATCTTCTAAGACGTACCTTTGACTGATTTTGTTTGTTTGTAGAGACGCCTTTGTAATAAGGGCGTGTGCTGTTTTATGGCCCCATATAAATTATCGTCATTATAATAATAATAATAATAATAATAATAATAATAATAATAATAATAATAATAATAATAATAATAATAATAATAATAATAATAATAATAATATTAATAATAATAATAATAATAATAATAATAATATTAATAATAATAATAATAATAATAATAATAATAATAATAATAATAATAATAATAATAATAATAATAATAATAATAATAATAATAATAATAATAATAAATGCGAGGTCCTCTTGCGGGACGCCACATTGGTATTGGTCCCTCCATTGTCAGGCTACGCTAGGGTCGAGGTGAATGAAATGGGCTTACTGGGAGCCCCTCTGTTTCGGGGCAGGGAGCTGGACACTGCCCTGGAGAGTCATTGTGATATGTTCCGTCGAGCTCTGAACAGGTTGCGCCTTTTGCCATCACAGAACGCCTTGATTTTATTGCGTTCATCTTTCGGCGCCTCAAGACTGAGCTATCTTCTCCGGTGCTCCCCCTGCTTTGACCACCCGGCCCTCGTGACACTGGATGGGCTAATGAGATCGGGTCTACAGGGAATTGTCAACTGTTCTCTCAATGACCATCAGTGGCTGCAAGCCGCACTTCCCATCAGAGATGGCGGACTCGGTATTCGCAGAGTCGATTCGCTGGCTTCTTCTGCCTACTTGGCTTCAGCCGCGTCGACTCTCGAGCTTCAGACGGCCATTCTTGCGACCGTGGAGGCAGCCCCCGATGTGTATGTGGCGGATCTGTTGGAGGCACGTCAAGACAGCTTGCCTGCGACGATAGACCCTATGCCCATCAGACAGAGTTGCTGGGATCGGCCTCTGATCGAGAAGGACAAGTTGGAAGTCAGCAGGAGCGCCGTCGATTTGGTCAACCAAGCCAGGCTGGTCGCGGTCAGCGGTCCTCATTCAGCCGACTGGCTGACTGCGCTCCCGATTGCCGCGTGTGGCCTCACGTTGGATAATGAGGTGGTGCGGGTGGCGGTGGGATTGAGGTTGGGTCTGGACTTGTGCGGTTCTCACACATGCCACTGTGGCGCTGGAGTTGGCCCGGAGGGCCACCATGGCTTTGTTTGTAGGAGGGCCTTGGGACGCTCTTTGCGTCACCACGCCATAAACGACATCATCTGGCGCGCCCTCCTCAAAGCAGATCTATATTCCGTGCATTAAGGAACCCGCGGGCCTATTTAGATCTGACGGCAAAAGGCCCGACGGTGCAACCCTAATACCCTGGTCAGAGGGGAAGTACCTTGCATGGGACGCCACAATTGTGCATACTTGTGCCGCCTCTTACATTACTCCACCGGCCAATCTGGTCGGACCGGTGTGGCATGAAATGTTGTCCGGCATGAAATTGTGTCCGGAAAGCGCTGTCATTGGTTCATGTGACCGATGACATCAGATAGCAACTGTCAAGCTAAAGCATCGTGAAATCTTGTCCGGGAAAGACACAAAATATTCAAGATAATTATACGACGTACTGAGGCATCGAACTCTATGATTAGGTACATATAACAGTAAAAAATATAGATCAATGACTAAGATACGAAGTGTAATTATGCAGGCCTACGATTTCCGATACTACCGAAAAATTATGCTTTAAGTACTTAAATTATGATAGCAAACAGAAGCAATTTGCTGCGCTTACGGAATATTTTTCCTTTTAGATGAATTTATAAAATTAATGGTCTATTACAGTCAGATAAAGTCGAATCTATTATCTATAGTAGACCTATAAGTTTGCATTTAGGCTACTAACAGCATCAATATTTGTCAAAAGCGATAGCTGACAAAAGGAGAACTGCAAGTCAACTACGTACGCATATTTGGATTCCGCTACATTATACATGTCTTGCATTGCATTGGGTATTATTATCTCACTATTATTATTCAATCAATCAATCACATAAATTTATATAGCACCCCTTCAAGATCGCTACTCAGAGGCGCTCCCAACCCTGGCCTGGTCAAAGAGAAAAGTCTTGAGAAGACGGTAGAAAGAGCCACCAGAGTCACGGGGAAGCGAACGGAGAGCCGCAGGGAGGCCATTCCAGATAGCCAGATTCCAGATAACCCACCACAGAAAATGTTCTTCGCTGCATAGTAGCGGTACGACAAAAAGGGACAAGGTAGGCCTAGTCACCGCGGGCAGCTGACCGCAGCGAACGACGGCCCAGAGAAACGGGATACGAATATGAATACGAATATGCCGCAGGGTTTCTGGGCGTTGGACTGTTTACTTTCTTTATTTTCAGAAACGGAGACTGGAGTAAAAAGCCCGCACAGGTAGGGTGGAGCTTGAACCAGGACGCAGCGCCAACAGGTCAAATTGTGCTTTGTAAAAACTAAGCATCTTCCTATAATGACCGATATGTAACGGGGAAAATAAACAGACCAAAACCTAACGCAGCTAACTCGGCTGAGGTATTTGTGTTGGCCAAAAGCCCTTTTGCTTTGTCTCGATGACTGGAGTAGACAAGAAAAGATAGATATGAACAAATGAAAGCCAAAATTTCGTATTTGTGTGCAACTCTAAGACTTGTTTACATAGCCTACGTCTCAACATATCGCCCGTTAGCCTCTTTCCACGATGGGAATTTCCTTCTAAAAATAGAACAAGCGCCATCGGGACCCCGACTACAAGCTGTGTGATTCCAATGCTCACACCATTGTTTTCTCATCTGCTTCAACAAACATTATTTCGCATATCTTATTGATATTACGTTGAGACGAAACTCCAACGCGGACAATATCTCACGTTTGTAATAGTAAATACTGTTTCCACAACGAAAGTGGCCGGACCCGGACATGATTTCATGCCGGACAAGATTTCATACCTACCGTATGAAATACTGTCCTGACAACGGAAGTGGGCGGAGTCGGACAGTATTTCATGCCGGGCATAATTTCATGCCACGCCGGCATCAGTGCAGGCGGCCAACCGTAAAACCCAGAAATATGCAGGTCTTCCCGCTTCTTACATCTTCCAACCAGTGGCCATAGAGACCCTAGGCCCGCTTAATCCATCAGCCATCATCAACGAAATCGGCAAGCGCATATCGTCCATTACTGGTGACAGACGCGAAGCAACTTTTCTTTTCCAGCGTCTATCTGTCAACATTCAGCGCTATAACTTGGTCGCTTTTAAAGGAACTTTCTCTTCAAACCCTCAAGACGAGGCCTGACAATTCCGGACTAGTTTTTAATCAAAATTTAAAAAAAATAAAAAATAAAAAAAAAATAATAATAATTATTATAATTATTATTATTATTATTATTATTACTATAATAATTCTGTAGAATTCCTGGTTGGTGATAATAAGCAGGGTTTGTTTCTTTTGCTATGGAACGTCGTTCTTAAACTCACCCGTGTCTTCCAAACTTATCAAACTTTGCTTGGTGTTCCGGCTTGCATAAATAAGCTTGCAATCTCAAATACGGCGCAATTTCTAGTTTTCGTTAGTTCACAATTGGAACAAATCATACAAAGTGGTGACAGTTTAAGTTGACATTCTAAAAGCCGTTCTATCTAGATCAGATTGAATGAGACCAATTTCAACATAAACATTGCTTCATTTGTTAATTATTACACCAATATCTTCATTACTGCATTTGTTAATAACAATATATATCTTTCACCCTTCTCTCACCTACAATGATAACAGATAGCCTACGTTAGTAGCAGCCAGCCGTAAGATTGTCCTATTTAGTCGAATCTGGACCGGAGGTGCATCTGAGTATAATAGATTAAGAGGAGCTGAATAACTGCCCCAAACAAATGAACAAATGAATAATTAGTTATATATGACACGAATTCTAGGATGGATGGACCGAGATTTGACGAGGGACTATGACAACTGCAGAGGCCGTAGTCCCTAAAGCAATTTGTTTGGCATAATTACTACAGCTCTTTTTTTTGTTCTAAAGGGTTTTGTAAATGGATTTTTTACAACGTTTGATATCATGGCCAACAGCCCTATCAATTCGGTGATTAATTACATCTATTCAAAATTGCAATGATATTATTTAAGGAATTAGTTGGAACGTCGTAGCATAGTTTCCTCTTTAGATTCAGCTTCCATTGAACTTGACATCTTATGACAAAGACAAAATTCAGACTAATACAGACGCTGATTCCAGAGTTACACGCAAGGTCATTGTAACAAAGGAAAAGACGTTACCAGCGACAGGAAAAACTATTTGTGACAGCAACATTGTAAGACACAAAAATCAATCGAAATTAATATAGCACAGATTGGAAACGTTTTAACGGTGTTTAACATTCTGCTTGATTTTTAGGTGGTTTCTATGAACTAACGTCGTCAAATGCCAAGCTTAAGACAGAATAATTCTAACCAATGACTAAGTGTGGGTGGGGGTTGATGTTGCCCTCCTTCTCTTCGGATTTTGTTGGATTGGCGCTACCTGAGTGCGGACATAAATACTTGGCTACGAATTCGATCATCAGGTTTAATGATGCTCAGCTGCTGCTCCATTGATGACGATGATTGTGTCGCCCTCCTTCTTTCGCCACGTTTGACTCTGGACTGGCATCATCTTAAGACGATAAAGTGGCTGAGATATCGGCACGCTCGCTCAAACTTAATAATCATAATAATTTTTAATTTCATTTTATTTATGCAACGATTGCGCATAATTATTAGAAGCCTGATCGGTAGGGTCTCGCGAAGTTAATCCTGTGGAGACCAGAATCTATGGTGTGGATCGATCAGCTCAAATAATCATGCAATTATTACTTGATGAGCATCAGCATATGTTCTAGTGTAAGTCAAGTCATAAATTTTCTGCCTTAAATATATAATTTAGTTCATCAATATATAAGAGGTGTATAATTGCCAATAAAGCTATTCAGTAATACACATCGAACAAGGGTGTTTTCACTGTGCAACGACATTCTGCGTACGGCATGAATTGTATTGTATTCTATATAAACATTTATAAAGCGCCTCTACTAGGGTGAAACGTTCAGAGGCGCTCCCAGTGCGCAAGTCCACGAGAGAATAAATAGGTTTTGAGAAAATAAAACGAGGTGGAGGGATTACCAGTCAGAAGTTGAGATCGAGTGGAAGGAGAGAGCGTATTCCAAAGAGAGGGGCCAATTGATGCGAGGAGGCTGAAACTGGCTGTGAATTTCATTGGTTAGATATTTTGGGGCAAAACCCCGCTGTGCTTTAGAGACCAAAATGAGGATTTTAAAGTTCAATCATTTGGTGCTGGTTTAAAGATACAAACTGTGGAGGTGAACTAACCGACCGATTCAACACAATTATCGACCATTATGCTTATTGGTAAGAAAAGAACGCACGATACAATCATTCGCTGCACACCTGTTTTACGGTTTCTTTTCTGATAAATAAAGAGATACGTCGGTACTCAGATCTGCCGTGCC
>OX457047.1:3738781-3778781 GCA_949752735.1 Lumbricus terrestris | reverse complement strand
GGTAGAAAATGAAAATTGTCAATCTCGGAAAGAGGTAAGATTTTTGGATCGCGAAGCCCGATAGTGTCGTCCAGGGGTGCTAAAAAGTATTTTTGTAAATATTGAAAAAAATCGGTCGGGTGGATAAGAAGAAAATTGGTTCATTAACCCGTTGGAGGTGAGGTGGGGTGTGACACACCACAGAGGCATTCTACTTTAAATTTTTAGCGGAAAACATGGAGCCAGTTCTAATTATTTTTTTCTACCTTTGTGAATATGAAATACGGACACTTTACCACAATTTCAGGTAATTTGAACGAACAGTTTTTTTTATTTTGTTGCATATTCAAAGGAAATTGCAATTTTTCGTATACAAACAATTATACATGTTGATTTTATGAGCCATGATTTGGCATGCTAGTGTGCCTTGAACACGTCAATTTTGTGTTGGCATTGAGAAGGCTGACGACAATGATGGCTAAAGCATTTTATGTTGTATTAACAATATATATATTATGGTTATTCGTGCATTTGATAATGTTGCACATGAGGACCCAAACTTGCATGGGTTAAGTACACATTGGATGGTCCACCTTCTGGCCATCTAATATGGATTGAAAGCAGATATTTGTTTGTGGTAATCGTCTGTTTAGTTGATTATTGATCATAGAAGAATAGTTTAACTCAACTTAGTATTTTCCATTTGATATCGTGGCTTGAAAATGAAAATATGTATTGGGGTTTGTCAAACCCCACCTCACCTCTGGCGTTACAAATGGTCACCTCACCTCCAAAGGGTTAAATTGTTACGACTTGTATTTTATAGGTTTAGATAACTTGTTGGAAATGCAATTTGTCAGTTTCATATTATAGACTCGCACCAACTGCGAAGGCTTATGGATGGCATGTAAGATATTGAAGGCAAACCATTATACATAGCGTCGATGTAGAACGTTCCAGAGGTGTCTAAAGTGTGTTCTCCTAGAAAACTGGCGAGGTAAGCTCAGATCGGTATCGTCTCTATCGATGATTTTAAAAACCCGATTGTATTCTTGGACTCATTCAGTTCCCTATCCCCGCCCACGCTTGATTGCATGCTTTAATTCATTTGTCCATCTCCTTGTAATGCTCTTTATCCCTTTGTTCGCTCAACAATGATCTGCCTGGCAGTCATTTTTTTTCTCCTACCCACTTCTCAAACCTGCTTCTTCTTGCGGGCCTTGCGAACTTAAAGAACGGTTGAAGATTTACCGGATTACGAGTATAATTATAAGTAACGAAAGTTCAACGACAACTAAAGCGAATAAAGAACGATGACTTCAACAGAAATTAGTTCGAACAATTCTAAAAGATCAAAAAAATGAACAATACATTCAATCCGCCATAATCGACACAAATGAAGCAGTCATTTCTAGCATTTCAGTGTCTCAGTTGATTTGCTTCGCATTCGTCTGTTTCATATAAATTACCAGATTCTCCATCAGCAGTTTGTATTTCATTATTGCATTATTTCATTTCGGAGGGTGTTCAAACACCCAAAACACTCCCCTAGCCTCTTGTGGTCCAGACTGCAGCACGGCCAAAGGAAATAGTTTTTAAGCGCTAATGGATTGTTTTTAAAGGTGCAACTCGATTGAGAGGCCATTATTCACCGCTGGGCCAACCACAGAAACGCGCGACTCGTGTGTGATGATGGAACGTATGCTAACGGGACTGATGAGCATTCCCCTTTCCACTGAGCGTAGGGGTCGACTATTCCGACAACCCGAGACAGGCCGATCTAGTGAACAATCTTATTTTCCAGAGTCCCAATTACGGTTGAGACATCTAGGATTGTAAAAAATCGAAGATATTCTAATAGCAAGGAGTCGACTCTGTATTCGACACGCTGACGAAGAGGGAACCAGCGCACAAGTCCCAGCATATAATAATTTGAAACATCAGAATGGAACCTGATTGTTTTGGTAATATTAGTGAATGAATATGACTCACCTCTCATAAAAAGTTTCAAGTTAGGTCGAATCTGTTGACGTTGAGCCTAAATTTATGAAATAATTATTATGTTAGCAAATATTCGGGTGTGTAAGTTTCGATCGATTGTCGATAATTATTTGCTCAAGAAAGACATCTGACCTGATGAAGGTTTAGAAAAATTACTTACGTAGTCAACAATGGCCAATAAGTGACCAGGAATTTGGAAATTTTTGTGCATTCGCGATTGTAGTACAATGTTGGATCGACTACTTTACCGTAAGTGGCATTGTAGGCTAAAACAACGTTTTTGTCGTTTATGGCATTTCACGAGGTTGACTATCAACGAAACTAGAAAACGTTTTAGAACTCGGACTATACACCTTTATGTCGTGTATTTATAATCTACAATAACCGTTTGACAACCACATTACTTTTGCATGGATAAATCCTAATTTTGACTAGGGTTTATGACAACAGAGGCCGTCCTCTCGAAAAAAATTGTTTGGAGTTATACAGCTCCTTTTTTATTAGCGCTATATTTTTGATTGCAGTTATCAAAGTCTAGAACTTCAAACAGAGAGCAGTGGTGAGGGACAGTATACGATAAATTGAATGCATAAAAAACAGGTCAAAGGTTGAATGCGGTCGCTATATAATTGAGAAGACGTGTTTAAATTTACATTTACTTCTATTTTATTGAGACGTTTCAAATTACCTTTGGAATGTTTTGCATAATTAATATTTTGCTGACACAACTTGATTTTTACGCCAGATTAAAAGTTTCAGTTCATAAATTGCTTACTTTTCACGATTTTTGTTTAAAAACTCTCTCCCAAAATAATGTATATGCAAAATTTGTTGTATGTATAGACCAAGAAAAAGTAAGGGTATTCAGAAAACCATTTCCAAAGTTCATATAAGAAAGTCGAATATCTTGTCACAAACACGCTGCTTGGTAGCTATTTACCATTATGTATGTAGGTTGTGACCGATGACTAAAATATATAGTTGCAATGTTCCAGTGCTTCATTAGCTTGCTATAGTCATTATTTGTCATAATTTGTCATAAATTGGTTTAAGTTTTAGATTGCAGATCGGTTACGATAACGATCGGTGTTCTGTTGTTGCTGCTGTTGTTGTTATTCTTGCTGCTGCTGTTGTTGTTGCTGTCGTTGTTGTTGTTTTTGCTGCTGTTGTTGCTTCTGCTGCTGTTGTTGTAATAACTGTTGTTGTTGCTTTTGTTGCTGTTGTTGTTGTTGTTGTTGTTGTTGTTGTTGCTGCTGCTGTTGTTGTTGACCGCCAGCTGAAGGCCTATTATACTCGTCTGGTTCGTAATTAATATGTTAACTCAACCGCGTTTCACAGGCTCATAGGACTTATTTGTATAATCGCGTTTAGACTACCATGGGAGCGAAGTTGAGTGAGCCTGTTGAAGTGGCGATATATAAATTGCTGAAACGAAGGAATGCATCAATCAATCAAATATGCATGATAATTGCAATTTATTCAAGTACCAGTTATGCCGATAAATACCGCCAAGTTCGATACGTATACCTTTATTTACTGATAATTAATACATTTAGCTCTTATTCGAATCAGGTCATTAATACTTTCAGCATAATATGATTTAAAGGTGTCCAATAAATGCATTACGATATTCCTAGCCAGGGATGCCACTCTAGTTTTTGAAAAAAGGTTAGATCCGTTCGAAAAAAAGGCTAGAAAAGACTAGATTGACGATTTCCGTGTAAAATACATAGATTTTTCCAATTTTCCGGCTTGAAATTTCTGACGACCTTATTTTAGTCGCTCGATGATCAAAAATTTGCTCTATTTTCCTTCCCGAAAAATTTCTGATCACCTTTTTTAGTCTTTCGCTCCAAAATTTACAATTTTTGGTCCAAATTAAAAAAATCGAATTTTTTCACGTCTTTTGGGCATTTTTTGCTTTAAAAACTAAATTTGCATGTAAAAAGTAGAAAAACCGCCGTGTGGAAAAAGGCTAGATCCTAACCAAAAAAACCTATAAACCTAGACAAGACCGAAAATACCTAGATCTAGGTGGAAAAAGCTATGAGTGGCATCCCTGTTTTTAGCATTACGTATAAAATAGTCAGGTTAGATTTCTGCTATTAATATTTTCGGAATAGAACGAATTAAAGGTTTCCATATCAATCTTACTTTGCACGTAAGCCTGTTTGTGTCGAATGCTTAACTTATTTTTAGGCTATAAGCTGATCTATCCAGCCTTCATTTAGGCAGAATACGTTTCGTCACAAATTGATATCATCATTCATCAATCCGATTCCTATTCAGCGACAATTCTTTTCCTCAGTCAAACCTGTAGAGTGTAGACCATGGTGTAGACTATGAGACCGACTAAATCTAGAGTGCTAAAGCGACTGGTTTATGTGCATCTTACCGACTTATTTTTATAATTGCAAAACATTGTTTTATTCTAGCGTACCAATTGCTTCATGTCTATAACGCCTGTCTGGCTGCGTAAATAGGACTTTGACGACAAAAATTATTCCTTTTACAAATAGAGGTGGGATTGATTCATGAATGTTTACTTATCAAGAGACTCTCTGAAATAAATACACAAGAAACTGGTTTAGCACTCAACACTCGAATGCCCAAGGTATTTTTTGGTACACGAAGACCCAATGGGGGGGGGAGGCGGACCCAGCGTTCTCGTGTTAATATCTTGAGAAGGGATTGGAATATCGTTACAGAATAATTTAGTTCTATGTAATCCCAAATGAATTTGCAATCGATTGATGTATCTTATATCACATGACTTGACTTCCTCAGTCGTCAAACTGTTGATCACATGGCGATCGAAATAGGAATTTCTTCGATTAATCATCTGCTTAATGAAATCTCATGAGCATGAGATACAAACGTCAAGCGAAAATTTGGACGAAACTAAATTTATATAGAATTGTAAAAAATGACTTAAAGGTGTTCAACCAGTGCCTACAATTAGCCGCTATATTTATTTTTTATCAGTGCTGTGCTTGAGGGTATACTCGGGAAAGTTTATTCAGCGTGTACTCGGCTGAAGCAGAATTTAACATCGTGAACCTAGTTCCCAAAACGAGATCATGCGCGGGTATACAGCATGCACTTACCTCACAAAGAGCATAGTAAACAAGTTGTTAAAAATAAAATTACAATAAGAAAACAGCAGAGGACATGGGAGGCGTTTGGTTTCGCAATTGCTCAGCACTTCGTCGTGAAACTCCGATGCAGTGTCCGCTCTGTAGTTGGGAGCGCCTCTGAGTAGTGAGCTTGAAGGGGTGCTATAACAACTGCACATGCAAACAAACCCGATACTACGTGTTAAGAAGTTTCATTTCGACACCCTTTATTTGTTAATTCCGTATTTATATATAGGAAAATTCAGCAAACAATGATACATCATTTTTAATTTTTAGTGAGAGATTTTTCACAAAGTAGAAACTCGAAACTCTGAAGAGCTGTGAAATATTTCATGTGATAAAGTAATACAGTGATAAAGGTTCTTAGTTTTAACACTGAACGTTGTTTTAAAACAGGTTTTATGTGTTTTAGACCTGAATGCCCTTATTTTGTTTGAACTTAGACAAATTCCACATATTTCGTAACGTAAAACCAGTCTAGCATTTTCTAACCTTCTTTGCGGCAGGATCTGACCTATTTGAAAAATCAGAATGGCATCTTTGTGGACTCGGTCTCTACATGAAACCTTGAAAATGATATGTCAATAGAAATAGAGACATCCATGGAAACGCTGTATCATCAACTTCATATTTCTCGGCCTCAGCGTATAATGACATCTGCATAACCTGTCGTCTGCCTCGCCGTCTGTTCTTTCAATCGAATGAGTACAACATAAACTCCTTAAAGACTTCAAATGACATCATACCTTTTTTATCGTCCATAGGAAAATCGTGTGCAGTTTGCCAGTTAAGCAAGTAAGTAAGTAAATAGGTAGATAGGTAGGTAGGTAAGTAAGTAAGTAAGTAAGTAAGTAAGTAAGTAAGTAAGTAATTAAGTAAGTAAGCAGGGAGGGCCTCTGAGTAGAGAGAGATTTAGAGGGCACTATAGAAATGGACAAAATTTAATAAACAAATAAATAAATAGAATAGCCGCGGGGTGTATGGAATACAGTGTCATTTGATCGCTTTCTTTTGACACCGTTAAAACGTTTCCAAAAGACGCTATGTAAGAACGAAGGACGTTACACGATGTCAATATGCTAAAAGCTTGTTTCATAGGATTTTATTCAATGTTCATGCTACGTGACTGAGATAATGTTTTAGTTGTAGTTTCACTGTGTGGTTACAAAGACCATGAGCGTCGCCCTCCTCTTTTGTTCAGTCTCGGGACTGGCTCTGTCAAATTGCAAAGAGTGGCAGAGTTAAATAATCTTTTAGTAGTAGTATATCAAGAGTAGAATTGGACTGGAATGTGCAATGTTCGGTAAAATCAGTAAAATGTGGAAAGCAGACAGCATATCGACGGTAAAAAAGATGAGGCTGTATAGCTATATGGAACACTGGTGATTTCGGTACTACTCTATGGCTCCGAGTGCTGGTTGCACCCTGCATGCGCTAAGCTGCTGCAAAATCTACACACTTGGCTTATGTTAGACCCTTTAGTCTGCGTTGTTTGAAACAATGTCGTCAATTTAAAAGGGCGACGTTTAGACACCCGAATTAATTATATTTTTGCCTATCAAGTATATTCACATTGCGTGTCGGGGTAAATGGGTACAAACAAAAGTGCCACTCTTAGTTTTTTTACACCTAGATAAAGGTTTTTCGGTCTTGTCTAGATTTCTAGGTTTTTTGTAAGAATGTAGCTTTTTTTCCTACGGCGGTTTTTCAGATTTTTACGTAAAAATTAATTCTTCTGGTTGAAATGCACAAAGAAAAGTCGAAAATGTGGTGAATTTGAACCAAAAACTCTAGATTTTCAAGCGAAACACCTAAAAAAGGTCGTGAGAAATTTCATGCCGAAAAATCCATGTATTTTAAAGATAAATTCTCAATCTAACCCTTTCTTGACCTTTTTTTTTACCGGATATTAAATTCAGAGCGTCATCCCTGGTTAAAAATAGGCGAATTTTTTTGATTGTACAAAGAATGGTTCTCGGTGGCTTTGACTCCTTACAGTACGCACACCAGGTAGCGTGATATTGAAATACAGGGCAGGGGCAGATCCAGGGGGTCAATCCAGCCATGCCCCCATTTCAAAAGTGCATAAGACGGGCCCACCCCATTTGGGTTCAATAAGCATTAAACCAATGCAGCGGGAGAGAAATGTAGGACACGACAAGTTAGGTCATAGTATACTATTGCTTGCAGAGGTTACGTCGACCAGGTTACTCATAACTAAAAAAGAAGGCCATCAGTTATTTTGGCAGGGAAACTTGGTATATTTTCCAGACATTTGGACCAAACGACTTAAAAAGTAACCAGATTTTTTCTGTCAAAAATCACCGAAAATGTTTGCTCCCCCTTCGAAAATTTGTGTATCCGCCCCTGCTACAGAGAACTGATGCCTTACGATAAATGCTAAAAGAGATTTTGCATAATTGCTAATATTACGTTTGTCTGCTCAAATATCTGCTGCTTCTGGACTTCATAATATAGTGGTTCTCTAAATTGAAATGGACAACATTGCCCACCCAAAATGCGTTTTCAACCGATGCTATAGAAAAACTGAACAGAATTTAAAAAAGAGCTGTATTATGGTAAACAATTTTTTCGAGGGAAAAGGCCTCTGTTGCCATAGGCCCTCGTCAAATCTGGATCCGTCCATCCAACTTACTGATGAGCAGACGGGTCATTTTCGATGGAATAAATATATAGAAGATGCGCTCGTTAAACACCTTTCATACATTTTAAAAGCAATACTACAATAATTAGAATATAGCTGGACGCAGTGCTTCGTAACAAATCGGAAAGCGAAATCGCAGAAGAACAGGTTGGCTTCAGGAAAGGAAGAGGGACGAGAGATCAAATCACTAACCTCTGGATTATCATGCAAAAAGCTAAGGAACACCAACAACCATTGTTTTTGTGTTTTGTAGATTTCAGAAAGGCGTTTGATTTGGTTTCACATAATAAGCTTTGGATAACTATGATGGAAATGGGATACCCAGCACATCTCATAAATTTAATACAGAAATTATATGATAAACAACTGGCAAAAGTAAGAGTGGCATGTACACATTCAGAATGGTTCCGAATAAAGAAAGGGGTCAGACAAGGATGTGTACTGTCACCTTATCTATTTAACATAGTAGCTGAGATGGTAATGAGAGAAACTTTAGAAGGTTTTCAAGGAGGGATAAGTATTGGGGGTAGGAGGATCTCCAACCTAAGATATGCTGACGATATTGTTCTGCTGACTCAGTCAGTGATTGATCTACAAAGATTAATAAATCGGTTGGATGAGGTTAGCCGGAAATTCGGATTATTGATTAATATCGACAAAACAAAGGTAATGGGGTTGAATGGGGCTGACTGTCATATCCGGATACAAGGAGAACAGCTGGAGCAAGTAGATGCATTTGTGTACCTTGGATCTTTGATGACAGAGGACTCAAATTGCAGTAAGGAAATTAAAGCAAGGTTGGATAAAGGAAAAGGAACAATGACATCATTGAAAAACATTTGGAAAAATCATGGTATATCGGTGACAACGAAAGCAAGACTTCTGAAGGCGTTGATATGGCTAGTTGCAACATATGGCTGCGAAGGATGGACAATCAAGAAATGTGATGAAAAGAGGCTAAGTGGTTTTGAAATGAAAGGGCTGAGACAAATATTGAGGGTTTCCTGGATGGCAAGGAGAACAAACGAATGGGTTCTGGAACAGATTGGCACAGAGCGACAACTACTAAGTAATATCAAAACAAGAAAATTGAAATACTTTGGTCATATTATGAGGAAAAAAGGGAACTGCCTGGAGAAAGAAATTATGCAGGGAACAACAGGAGGAGCACGTGCGTGTGGAAGACCGAGGGCCAATTGGATGGAGAATATAAGGTCTTGGACTGGTCTAAACATGTGTCAACTGATGAGGGCAGCCGAGGACAGATGTATTTGGAGACAGACAGTTCATGGTGCGGCCCAACTTCGGAGCGAAGATGGCTAAAGACGAGACGACGAGACGACGAGACGAGTGCTTCAACGACATTTTTTTTAATCTCCATGCCTTGGGTCATAAACAAAACCATGACATTGTGATAGAAGTAGCGAAATCTCTAATCATTGACATGTTGTTATAGCATTTTCACGCAGCTTCACCGAGGCATATCTCAGACTTAAGTTTTCACTAATTAATTATTAACCTTCAAGTTACCAAACGTTTTTGTGACATGGGCTATCAAAAGCTCGTGGCAACCACCCCAATTTTTAGTGTGGTTGAGATATCATATCTTGTAATACAACAATTCGTTCAGCGATCATAATTATGGGAACAAAATTATGTATTTTAGGTTTTAAATTTATGAATGCAGCTCGAAATCATGCAATGCTTGAACATAGACTCCTCTCGATTCGAAACAACGTGGGCTTTTGCATAAACAAATATCAGATTATGTATGTTTTGAACATATATACAAGAATAGTACACACAAAAATGTTAATGTTTAACATAGAATCTAGTAAATAGTAAGTTTTTTGCTTATAACCTTGAATGGGCGCTATAATTATGCCTATAGATATCAAATTGTTCATAAATTGTCACCGACATGTGACCCGTACCACCGGACAAACAATTGAAAGAGCTGAAAAGGACATTAGACCACTGCATTGTAAGTGAAGGGCGGGGCTAGACTTAAGTACCGTAGGCATAGTTGCTTGGTTAGTCTCTGAGCAGGGAACTTGCGAAGGCGCTAAGCAGATCCTTTAAAATAATTAGATAAGATGTTGGATTGAAACTTGAATGTATTCATTAAAATCTATATTTAGCAATCGTGGAAAGCAGTTATAAAGGTGTCAACAGATAGCTCTGGAATAATTTTTAGACTGAATAATGACACAATTAAACAACATTTTAAAACGCCACACCAAATAACGACGATGACGACGACGATGATTAATAAATCATTTTCGTTGATTGAAATTGAACTGACAAGTAAGCAACATATGCAATTCAGGCAACAGTTTGGATGCAATTAGAACGATATGCACGCTATTCATTTTGATGGACAGAAGTTGTAAACACGTCTTCATGAAAATAGTTGCCTCTTGAGAATTTTGTGTTTATGATTAGTAGTAGTAGCCTAGTAGTTGCAGTTTAACGTCACTGTGTGGCAACAAAGACCATTGGCGACGCCCTCCTCCTCTATCCAGGCTTGGGACTGGCACTGGCAGAGTGCAACCAATGGCGGAGTTGTGTTTACGAAGACGACGATCCCTTTATAGTATGTCTCCAAAACAAAGGGTCGGCAGCTGAAAGAGCAGCTCAGCCCTAGTTTTGAGAAATAAACGTCATCTTCACTTTAGTTGTTGTTGCTGAGTTCAAATTTTTTTATGCTTTTGTGTGATCTTGTGAGTCATTAAAGCTGACTTGTTTGCATTTATAAGATTAATGCCTATTGTTATTAATATAAGTATCTGTGATCAACTTATCATTAATCTTTATCAAGCGATTTGCGATTTTCCGCGGAATCTCGTGAAATTGCACGTGACGTCACAAATGACTAATATGCAGAGAGCAAACAGTTCAGAGAATAATAATAAGTCGGATATATACTAGTCAGTAGATGGAGCCATAGTTATATTATTGCTATGATTATTGTTATTTAGTGGATTTTTGCTAAAATTATTGTTATTTCGTTGACTATTGCTAAAATTATTGTCATTTAGTGGGCAGAAAAAAGTCATTAAAAAAGTCAAGGTCCTTTGAAAAAGAGCCAATATCCCAAGATACGATTGAAAAAGCCAGGATCTTGGGAGAAAAGCCAAGGAGCGTAACACTGATGTGGACAAGATGACTGCTCCGGATTCTCCAAATTAATTTTATATATTTTCGAAATACAACGAAGTAAAGGTTTCCAAATGAATCCTACTTTGCACGTAGGTCTAATAATTATGTGTCGAATACTTAACTTATTTATACATACCTATTTTATACGTTGGCATCAGTATGGATTTATCGAATTTCAATGAAGCCTACTTTATTGTTTCGTAGTGGAAAGAAGATTTCGAATCGACTGATAAAATTGTTTTAAGAGAAAGATTTATAGTCGCGCTGGTGTTTATTAGTTTTCTTCTTTTCTAGAACGCATTCGAATGTTCGCTGCAACTGAAGTACATTCATACACGCCTATGTAGGCTAGAGCTGGAGCATCGCAATTAAAAGGTAGACAACAGTCTAAGCACACAAAATCTGAGAGCCAGCATGAATTGGAATGTCATAAAATTGAAAAGTTCATGAAAGTTATTCTATTGCATTGTGGCTGATTAGAACTTAGACCAGTTGTTCCCAACCTTTTTGGACTGTAGGGCCACTTTTTCTAAGTTGGAGGAGACACGAGGGCCACTTTTTCTTAGTTGAAGAACATTAGAAGCCACAAGGCTAAAATTTAATTTACTAAAAGCATATAAAATCGTTGTAATATAAATAACAATAGAATGTTTGATGCTATTTTATAGACGTCAAAATAAAATAATTTGTAATAGAAAATAATTGTGTGTTCTATCCTGTTCAAATTGTCAATTTTCATATATTTCTTGTTAATTTTGCTAAACCTAACCTGAACCCTAACCCGGATATAATTTCGACCCATGTTATCGGTGGGGTCAATTGGACCGCAGGTGTGCTAGATGCGTTGGGGCGGAAGGTGTGCGTCGTAGGGTTAACAGAAAATGACGGTTTCTTCACCGTAGGCGAGAGATTATTTCTTCAATCAATAGTTCATCAGGTAACATAGAGGAATTGCCAATAATCTCGATAACGTTAGGCCTACAATATCATTTAGACACCCGTAAAAATCTTTTAACCGATGCTTTAAATTTTATTTTCCTTTACCGTTACGCTGCTACTACAGCATAATTAATATTCAACAATAATTACAATTCATTCGGAAATTTATATAGCGCGCCTTCAAGAAAAACTACTCAGAGGCGCTCCCGACTCCAGCGCGCAAAAGAACAGTTTTAAGTTTAGCAAGGAAGGATCTTGGTAGAGTCTCAAGGTATTATAGTCGTAGCTCAAACGGAAGGCCATTCCAGACCACTGGGCCAACCACAGAGAAGGCTCGATTCTTCATGGTTGCAGTATGAGCAAAAGGAACTAAAATGACTCTCCCTTCAGCAGAGCGTAGCGGACGACATCATTGGATATCCAACGTAAGGCAACATAGCTCCCTGTGATAAATTGTTAAAAAGATCAATTTTTCAAGTGAAAGACTTGTTCAAGGTCCCTACGCGGCGGCTTGAGGTAGATTCGAATCTGGAACCCTCTGGCTAAAATGCACCAAAACCACCGTTAGATCACCGTGACCGCAGATGTATCCCCAACATTCTTAATGTATTCATTGGACCGCATTGTGTGTGGGGGGGTGGGGGGAACAATGAGAGCTACTGAACTCTCGTCACCTAAAATGTGCTCATTAAGAACGAAAAAGTTCATCTATTCACATAACTGGAGATGTTATTCCGGATGATTAGATTGCGAAATACTGTGAGATAATCGTTAAATACATGTTACAGAAGTGCGATAATTAGACACCCTTAAATTATTGTAGCAATAGTTATAATAAAGTCCGATTGCTGAACAAAGTTGTTAAGAAATGTAAAAACCATTATGTTTGACGTCAAACCTGTAATAATAATAATATGCTAAACAAAATTTTGACGACGTCGACCTCTGCGGTTACAGGTTGTCGTTAAACCATTGATCCATCCATCTATGCTCCACGTTGTGCATTGTCTGCGATCCTGGAAACGTTGTCCACAAACTCATTCATCAGATCTTTCAACTGTCGATATTAATCCGTTTGTTGGTTCCACGTGTGTGCGTGGGCCCAACTCCAATGACCCTTCTAGTTTAGTGAACATTCTTACTGACTGATGCCACAATTATAATAGTCAAGTTTAAGAATTATTTTTGAATTCTTCAGCAATACTTTGTGATTTGTTTCTACGTAAACATCCAATTTTATATAACGCTTTCAAGTGTATTTCACATCTCTTATTACAAGCAAATATGTTTCTTAAAGGTGTCTGATTCGAACTTAGCATGTCAAGGCACCGTGTTCAACGCAACTCCACCGCAAAATGCCACATGTAATGTAATGTAATCAGTGGCGGCGCCAGGATTTCAGATTTGGGGGGGCTGAAGCCCCAAGCCTTCCTCCCTCCCAGAGACGCAACTAGAACATTTTCTTCCCCGGGGGGGGGTCATATTGCAATCGCGCCAAGTTGCGAGTGCCGAATGCATGAACGAAGCACATACCGACCAAGGGTTTTACAAGATATTGTGCACTGGCATAAACGCGCTACACATAAATATTCCATGGCAAGATGTATTTGGAGATTGAGTGGGTTAATTGTTGAGGTTTTGATTTTTGGTGTATCCGGCCGCAATCCTAGATTTAGTTCCGAATTACCATAAACAAAGGTGTCCAACTAAGATAGCAAAAGAGAAACGCGTCCGCGTAAAGTCTATGCCGTGACCGCGCTGTACCATACCCCGAGTTGGAGACCGAGCTGAGCAAAAGCGATACAGTATATACAGTGCGTGTGCACACAGCAGCCCGAGTAGCTATGTGGTGCAGACAGTGAGGTAATGTAAGTCCCTATTGTCTTTGACATACCGATATGCAAGCACTCAAAAACCACGTTGACTAGAGTTTTAAGTTATCACAATAAGAGGTGTCCAACACCGAATTAATATACAAAAATTCCGCAATAAAATGGTGTGCAATTCAGTGTTATCGTATAAAAAGTCGACCATGGACACGAACTCCAGTTCCAAGTTATGACAATAAAGGTGTCCAACACAGTATTATTTCTCAGAAAGGGTCTAAGACAACAGAGGCCGTCACCCTGAACATTCAATTAAAATAATCCCCAAAAAATAAATCACAATAAAGGTGTCCAACTGCGTATTAATATTCAGAAATTCCACAATACAATGGAGTGCTATTCAGTATTATCGTATACAAAGTCAACCATGGACACAGACTCGAGATCCAAGTTGTAATAATAAAAGGGGTCCAACACAAATTTTTTCTTCTGAAATTTCACAATAAAATGGGGTGCAATTCAGTATTATCGTATAAAAAGACGATCATGGACAGGAACTCGAGTTCCAAGTTATCACAATAAATTACGGTGCCCAACACAGCATTAATATTCTGAAATTTTACAATAAAATGGTGTGCAATTCAGTATTATCGTATAAAAAGTAAACCATGGACACAGACTCGATGTCCAAGTTGTCACAATAAAGGTGTCCAACACAGCATTAATTTTCAGAAATTTTACACTAAACTGGTGTGCAATTCAGTATTATCGTATAAAAAGTCGACCATGGGCACGGACTGGAGTTCCAAGTTGTCACAATAAATTAAGGTGTTTAACACATAATTAATATTCAGAAACTTTACAATAAAATGGTGTGCAATTGAGTTTTATCGTATAAAAAGTCGACCATGGACACGGACTCGAGTTCCAAGTTATTACAATAAAGGTGTCCAACACAGTATTATTGTTAAGAAAGGGTCTATGACAACAGAGGCCGTTACCCTGGACATTCAATTGAAATAATAACAATTAAAGATAAATCACAATAAAGGTGTCCAAGAGCGCATTAATATTCAGATATTCCACAATACAATGGTGTGCAATTCAGTACTATAGTATAAAAAGTCAACCATGGTCACAGACTCGAGTTCCAAGATATCACAATAGAGGTGTCCAACACAGCATTGTTATTCAGAAATTGTCTATGACAACAGAGGCCGTTACCCTGGACATTCAATTAAATAATCACAAATAAAATAAATCACAATAAAGGTGACCAACAGAATTCACAGAACACTATTATAATTATCTGCCTGCATATTACTAATGACAGAAAACAGTTTAAGTTTCCTTAATATAAAAATATGCATGCTTAGATATATGCGCATAATTATTATATATATATATATATATATATATATATATATATATTGTATATATAGTTGATTTCGATGCAATTGACCATTGTCTAGCTTTCTTATTACGAAATAAGCCGTAATGGATATTTTCTGCTTTTTGCTTTGGGGGCCTAGCCGCATTTAGAGGCTATAACCCCTAGCCCTCTGACGACGCCACTGGCGCAAGCATATACGCTATGATTTTATAGTTGATTGCAGGAGGGAGAAAATCCTAAACATTCTTTTGTGACGATGATAAAATTTGTGAAATATGCGAAAAATCAAGAGCTTTACAACACTTTTTGAAGGACTAGGCATTTTCGATACTTCTATACGTCTAATACTTATAAACCGGTTTAAATCTGAAACGAGGTGTCTAAGGGCCATGTTGTTTCTTCGACAATTTCGACAACCCTGTCCGGTTGTTTGGTCAAAGGGTAAAGGTGCAAACTTGTCACCCGTTTTCATAGACTGAGGCCAAGAAATGAAGTCGCTAACTTCATTCTCAAAGTAGATTTCGATGACATTGATCATTGTCTAGTTTTCTTATTACGAAAGCCGTTATAGACATTTTCCGCATTTTGCTTTGGGGGGGCTGAGCGGCATTCAGGGGGGGCTTAGCCCCTCCAGCCCCCCCCTGGCGCCGCCACTGAATGTAATTAGTAATTTCTATAGCGCCGCTCACAACCAAGGCCATTCAGTAGCGCTTACAGGCTTTGGCTACTATAAAATATTGATTTCTATTATAGTGGGATATTGCTTTTTCGTGACGGAAATACTACCGGGGTTTCAGCGGAAATTAAATCTTCGCATTTGAAAAGGCCCGCAATAAATTATTCTCAATCACAAGACTGTAGTTCTTTCTCGTGCAATAAATCTTATTCTGATAGTCCTAATGTTGCTCTTTGTTATGACAGATCAATAGCAAATTCTTGTTATAAGCACACGTGCATAGTTTGATTTGCATGTAGACTATGCCTTTTCTTATTGTGAGTAATAAATTTCACTTATGGATATTTAATGGCAGAAGCGTTTCCTGATATTAATTTTCTCATAAGTAGCACGAGCATAGTATACGTGTTCCCTGGATTGAATAAAAGGCCCCATATGCAGCAGGGAGTTCGTGAGATGCTTTGCGATTTTGGTGAAAGTTTGATGAAAACGATCTGAAGCGATTCCTTCAATCGATTCTTCTTAGACAAAAGTCAAGAAATTGGAAGGTGATGTGTTTTATTCTTGCTTAGTACAATTTCTATTTAATAAATTTATCCAATTCTTGCGAGCAGCAGATTTACAGATTTTCCTGTTGTCCATTGCTAAAATATTGATCAAAATCAAAAGTAGTCAACAAAGAGAGGAGATGGTCATTCGAAAGACTTTAAGGACGGTCAGGTAATAAAGCGTATGCACAACGACGTCGCGATCATTAGTGTTAGGTTTATTTAGTTGTCAATTTAGTTCTTTCCTTGCTTGATTGTGTTCTTATTCGTCACGGATGATGCATTTTCAATCGGAATGAAAATGTTGGTTTACAACAGCATTGAAGGGTTATTCGTCGGATATAATTAGAGGAATTCGGTGCTGAAAATTTGCTAATATACAAGAATAACATGAAATCGTATCTGCTATTTATCACCTTAATTACATAGATTCGATTTGTGTTTCAAAATTAACAGAACAATGTTTCTTTGCAGTCATTCTAACTCTTCGCACTTATGAAATAATTATGAGAGCAATTTAAATTAAATAAGATCCGAACTCATTATGTCCGAGAATTATAAAATCTAACGACTTTTCCCATTATGTCAATATTTCAGATGAAGACATTCCTGTTGCTGATGTTCTGCCTCCTTGTGATTGCCCATGGTAGGACAAAGAGCAATATGCAATAAAGGACTATATAAACATTTTGGTTATATTACGAATAATCATTTAATATTATTTCTAATTATGTGCTTGTATAATCTATATAAATAAAAAATGTAAACAGTTTGGTCCTAATCGCATATCTCGGAAAGTTCATCACCGATTCTTTTGAAATTTTTCGCAAAACGAATACGATCGGGTTTGTAAAATCTTTTAGACCAGAAAAACACAACTTTCTCATCGATTTGACACGTTTATACATTTTTACTCTCACGCAGTCCTCCGCCATTTCGCGCATGCGCTGTCGATAGCGCTGTCGATATAATATGGATTCGACCCACTTCCATTTCAACCGTCCAAAGATTTTAACTGGGTCACCAATGACAAACCTAGGAAAGAGGTCGCAACATTCGCGCGCGCTGTCGAGAGCATGTTTAGGAGGGAGGAGGAGGGGGAGGGGAGGGGAGGGGAGAGAGGGGAAGGGAAGTGGGAGGGAGGGGAGGGGGAAGGAGGGGAAGGAGGTAGTGCGAGGGAGGGAATGGCGGTAGGGAGGGACAGAGGAAGGGAGGGAGCGAGGCAGGGAAGGGAGGTATATGGAGGGAGAGTTTCACGGTCTTTTCAGCCACAGCAACGCGTGGCCGGGTACAGCTAGTTGATAATAAAATAGCTAAAGAACCAAATAAGCATTCGCCTCTCGTAAGTGCAATACAGTTTCCGCTGTTATGCAAACGACGACATGATATAATAAATGCGATGATCTGTGTTGTGAACACAATAATTATTCTATTTGCATTTTTTGAACCACCACCTTACAGTCTCTTGCCTCGCGATAAATCAACTGTCTTTCAATCAATCTGGGTATTTCTATAATTTCGGAAGTTCTATATGCCGCCTCGCCACCTCTTCAAGGTCATGCTACTCAGAAGCGCTCCCGGTCCAACCACGGCTATATGGGACAGTTGTGAAATTCTTCAGGAACAGAGTGAGGTGGTCAATTGGCAATAATTGCAGTGTAGCAGGGAGGCAATTCCATGTTGTAGGACCAGCGACCGGGAATGAATCTAAGTTAATCGTATAATCAATTCTTTACATAAATCTACAGGCGTCTCTGTTTCTCATCTTCTGTTGGTTAGTCACGAAGTCCCAGCAAATGACCCCAGAAGAGGAGGCAGAGTACAAGGGATATGCGCAGGAAGACTTTGCCTACTTCGACACGGATAAGAACGGCTTCATTGAACTACCGCAGATGTTGGCGCTTTATCAATGGGATCAGGATAATTTCGGTTCCCCACATCCCACGGCAGAGTGGATTCAGAATTACTGCGCTGTGAGTTAAAAAATAGACCTCAATCGATCAACTCATCGTCATAATAATCATCAGATAGATGAATGAATGAATCAATCAATCAAAATCAATCAAATGTTTTATTTGCAACCGAAGTATAACAGGTTAACACATCTTGAACATTGGTTACAAAAAGGGGGCCCTAAAAAGATAAAATAATCCCGCTGTCTAGGGACACCAACTAATATAATGAATTGACGATGTGAGGTGGCCATGACGAAATCGTGCAAATAATAGACCTCAATCGAATGGTGGAATACTAACATCGAGATCAGAAGTACGTGGTTTCGATGCTCGTTTACCCAATTATTAGAGGCAGCACATCACAGATGGCGGAGAAGAATTCTACGGGAATCATGGCGCGACAGGGTAACTAACAAGACCATAAAAGAGAGAGAGAGAGAGAGAGAGAGAGAGAGAGAGAGAGAGAGAGAGAGAGAGAGATACATACATACATACATACATACATACATACATACATACATAAATAGGCTACAGATAGAGACAGAGACAGAGATGCATAGTCAGAGACAGACAGACAGACAAAGACAGAGACAGAGACAGAGACAGACAACAGAGATACATAGTCAGAGAAGACCGAGAGAGTAAGAGAGAGAGAGAGAGAGAGAGACAAAGAGACAGAGAGAGACAGAGACAGAAACAGCCGTCGCCGTCGTTGTCGTCTTCATCTTAATCATCATCGTCGTTATCATCATCGTCGTTATCATCATCGCCGTCGTCATCACGAATGTAAGAGGTCCGCCGGTAAAAGAAGGTTGTCTTAACACAGATATTCGAAGAGCTCACTTACAAAGCCCGACTCACACCTCACCGTGGATAGGGGTGAACAATTAAGTAGGGGATGGCCTACTGGGGCTATGCCAACAGTGGTGAAGGTTTCGACCGAAGGACCACCTAGGGCGCTACGCGTGTTGGACAGGCTCAGTAGGAACCCTGAAAAGATTGGTCAACGTGAGCGGCAGGTCTCGGGCAGCAGCGATACTTTAATGGACTTGACGGAGGATCCAGCAGAAGGACAACGGTGTGTTCATATCAATGGTAAACCCGGTAACATGGCCTCCATACTGCGAGATGGAAAGGAACTGGGGAACCTACCATCTCATCATCTCCAAACAGTATCATGAATAATAAAATCCAAAGAGACGCTGGAGGAATATTGTTCATGATGCGGCCGAACCTCGAAACGAGGATGACTGAGAACAGAATTCGATGAATGGCGATCCCGTAGTAAAGTCATTCGAACAGAAAAATTGTCGACTTGTGGAATGGTTCATACATGGCAGTCTTTCCATAGACCCACACACAGCAGCAACAGTTACTGCTAACACGCCCGTGAATAAATCTTTATAATCTCGTGTTGTGCCTATAATTGTTTGAATTCAAGCAGAGCTTTGACCTAACAGACTTTCTAGCTAGCGCATATGACTCGTGTGCTTGTATTTTCTGTCAACAGACATTCATCGCGTCTCGTGATACAGATGGCGATGGAAAGGTCAACTTCGACGAGTACTACCATAATCTGCTGAGAGAATACGGCATTAATATATAGGAGTGCATTAACTATGCTACGCCGGTCAAGGTCAAGTTTAAGAACGATGAAAGTTTTATGTAGGCTTGTATACCTGTAAACATACCATTCTGTTAGAAGAAAACTCACAATTAAGTGTACGGTGTGTAATGTTTATATAACATTGGTAATATTATGATTTTTCGGTGTTAAGATCAGCTCTTGTAATAATTACCTATTAGGTGGTGACCCGACAAAAGCGCGCAGACAAATGCGCGCAGACAAATGCGCGCAGACAATAGCGCGCAATAAGAATAAATCGACATAATATTGTTATTAGAACGAACACATAATTTTTATTCGAACTTAACTTAGTTACGGACAACAAAACATAAGAGTTATGCAACATTATTTAGTTATTTAGACTAGAAATTGTCGTGAATGTTCCAGAAATTCTTTAGTACTATAAGTCGAATGCAAGCAAGCAGATGAAGACAAAATGAGTTACAAGACTATAGGAATAAACTAGAATATAATAAAACAAGGCTAGAAATTATCGTTCAATTTCGTAAAGTTGATAAAATAAGCCAGTCATATGGTAGTCTTGTCTTTAACCTTCCTCGATTCGAGGGTTGGTCGCTTCATGGACACGCCTTCGCCACTTTTTTCTGTCCTCCGTCTCCTTCAGTATCCTCTCGAATAGTAAGGTAGACTATATAAATAAACTAGAATCTAATAAAACTATAGGCTAGAAATTGTCGTAGAATTAATTTGCAAGAATTTCGACAATTCTGTGGTTAGACGTTAATTGGACAATATTTCCGTTTAATTCAAATGGTCCTAGTGTATATCGTATTAACCTTTCCAGTCATCTATGCTTAGACCTTATGTTATTTATTATTATTAATCAGCATTAGCTACTGTACATGTCCGGATAATTGCACGCTTTTGTCTGCCCGCTTTTGTCTGCGCCCTTTGTCGTGCTGATTTCTGTTGCGCATTTTTGACTGCGCGCATTTGTCTGCGCGCATTTGTCAGCGCGTTTTTGTCTACGCGCTTTTGTACCAGCAGCCTTTTCATCCAAGATGTCTTACATGTCTGTTTTTACATTATAGCGTGGACTTCCTGTTCTGCATCTCTAATTGTTCGCTCAAGGCTTTTGATTTTGCGCCTGGTGTTATCAGCACGACGCATCGAATGTATTATAATAAGGGCTGTTGATTAATCGCGATTAACGTGTTAAAAAATATTAATTGGTTAATTTTACGGTTAAAATTGTTAACGTATTAATTCGATCTGATTAAAATGAAATCAAGGGCAGGAAAAACTCGTTTTAAACGGAAAACTCGTACTTAAAACTAGTGATTCATTCTTTGTAAATATTCCAAGAAAGAATTTGAGAATCATCGCAGCAATAATCGTCGCTCGATTATCGCCTATATATAGGTAAACAAAAGACATGCATTTATCGCTAACGATGAGCCGTCCACAATACACGTGAGTATGCGTTGAGATTAATAATTGTCAGTGTTTGACTGTATCTTATGTCTACTGGTGATAATTATAATCAGCCTTGTTTTAAGATTTGGAAATCATTTAACATCTTTATCGCTACCCTTGCTTAAATCAATTGGAGAAATACGTTAAAAAAGGTGTCTTAAGATTTCATCAATTGATATTTTTTGTCGGCGAAGGCCGCTGACGTTTACATGACATTATAAAATTATCTAAACACGAATCAACCAACCAATAATTGGTTTGACCTTCCATTGTTAAGGTTAAACTGTGAAGACCATGGCTTGCAAAAAGACGTCGCTACTAATAGAAACAAATTGCAAAATCGCCCAAATATTCAGACCGAAGTTCTGCACCTCAGCGACAATAATTATTATACGATCGACCTGAAATCCAATGCACCGCGTCCTCTTGAGTTAAACACCTCTAAGTAACTTGTAAAGGCGATATGTAAATTAGAATTTCGTTTCGTGTATTGTTCAGTTAAATTTATGGGTGCATATCTTCATCAATTCCTAACATTCAACGATCACAATGTCATAAACATAATAAAATTTATATCTCAAAAGTAGCAATGAACATTGGCATAATGACAAGAATTATAGCCTACTTGTTGCCCACCCAAACACGTCTTAATCTATTATTACTATTTAATTAAACCATATCTTACATACTCTAATATTATGGTCTGGTCCTCGACATACTCTACAAGGCTAACAAGATTAAATAAGGTGCAAAGAATATCTCGAGCCATGCGAGTGATTGCTGGCACTCAGCAATCGATGTCTACCGACGCAATATTTAAATCGTACTGTGTTCTTAATATCAAACAGATTAGAAAATTGCAAACTAGCGAATTTGTTTAAATATTATCATAATCAGTTACCTATAATTATTGTGTTCAATAACTACTTCATTGCTGCATCCATCCTAAACTCCTGTTCCGTGCGTTCTGCTGTGAATATAAAAGTACCTTTTGGTAGGACTAATTCCCTGGGTTTATTTTTTTGGCTGGCTGTTGATTTCGGGTTTGCATGTCGAATAATGATGTCTTTCACCGCGACTATAAATTTGAAAAATCAAGACAATAGACCTTGGAGATTTCTCGATATGGGAAACTCCGTGTTGGCGTTGTAGCCAGGAGAGCTTGTGAGAAGTTAACTTTAGCAGGCGCTATTGCATATTCAATGATAAAATCTTTATCACTTAGGCAGTAATTATGATGATGGTTAACCTGATTAAAAGGTGTGCATTAAGCGAAATTTTTTATTTGATTCGGTGATACTTCTGGCTATAATAGGCTACGTAGTCCTTTTTTGCCGTCCATCAAATATTGACAGCCACTACAAATATGCTACTAAGGGTCTCAACTTTTCTTAGTGTCATCACATTTGTCATCACAATGCTAGCAAAGTAATACAAAGCCGCCAAAGAATCACGAAGCTTCGTAACACGGTTTCGGCAATGCGAAAAAAACTTAACAGAACAGTCAGTAATTCAAGGAATTCATTGTGGATTTGCCAGAAAATCAACAGATTGTCATTAAGCAAGCCGTAAAGCAGTCATCACTACGATCTGCAGGCGGAATGCGATTCGGTGAGAAATGGTTGTTATCATGCATTTTACTGCGATTCAAAAAGACATAATTGCCTACAGCAATAATTTTACATTTAATGGTCGGTCAGTTTTGTGCAGAGTTGGCGGATCGTCGGTTGTTTCAGTATAACGATTAACGATATTGTATGATATAAAAATATCATAAGCTTTGCCCTCCTTCTTTATCAGAACTTGGGACTGGCACTACCAAAGTGCTATCAGTGTCGGAGTTGCAGTGTTGGAGTAGCAGTAGTTTTAGTTTAACGTCACTGTGTGATAACAAAGATCATTATCGTCGCCCTCCTCCTTAATCAAAGCTTGGGACTGGCTTTGGCAGAGTGCAAACAATGGCGAAACACCGCCGGTCGATTCGCGACACACCAGTGTGTCGCGACACACCGGTTGAGAACCTCTGCGCCTAGAGGATGAAAAATAAGTAAGTTTTGTTGAGTTGATTCTGCCTAGTTACTGTCATTGACAAATTCATTGTGCTAATGATAAAACGATTACGACTCCACTTGTAAATAATACATATGACAACGTTTGAAAGGTGTCTAAGGAGGAATTTAGCAATTCTGCCAGCGCTGTAAAGACAGCGCACTCCAACAAACTAATGCCAATGCGGTTGAAGAAAATGTTTATTTCGAACAGTACTCGCCACCTGCTGGGCATGACCTAATCTGCCACCGTGAAAACGAAAATAATCGTAGTCGTAATCGTATTCTCCTAATTTCTAAAGCGCCACTGGAAAGCCAAGCGCGGGGCACCGGCCTATTCACGAGCGCTGCGTTGAGTTGAAAGGGTTGTCCGTGAGAGTAGTCCGTGGTGGTCCGTGGTGGTACGGGTCGAGTTACCATAAGATCAGGATCAAATGCGTTGAGTCAAAGGGGTTGTCCGTAAGAGTAGTCCATGGTGGTCCGGGTCGAGGTACCGTAGGATCAGAGGGGTGGAACAGTTACTAAGGTGGGTGTCGTCTGAGCCGGGAATTGGAGGGTGGGGGGATCAGATGAAACAGGAAAAGAGTTCTTGAAAAGGAGTGTATCTATAGATCAATGACGAGTGAGTGATGGCGTTTAAGACAACCTCGCTGCTTTATTGTTCATTCAATAATTTCAGTTCTTCGTTCATTAAATGATTTCATTCATTCATTGAAGAATTTATGCGCTGCTTCAAGTCTTAATCTTGAATTTTTTTCTTCTTCTTTCTATGTTTACTGTTGATTTGACTTCAGATTTGACGAGGGCCTATGATAAAAGAGGCCGTTGTCCTCGACAGAAATTTGTTTGGCATATTACAGCACTTTACTTTGAACGTCCTGCCTATTTACCGGAAAAAACTGTTGAAAAAGGTATCTTAAACTATCTTTTACAGCATATAGAAACCAGTGAGCCAAATTCTGCAATCGCGTTTGATTCATTCAGTGTATGCGACTACGTTTGTTGTGGTGCATAATATTTTGTCATTCGACTTATCCCATGCCTTGCTATTCAGTCCAGCAACAACCTTCAGCCTCGCGTTCATCATCGCTTTCAGACAGACGATATTTTTCATCTTGGAACTGAGGGACAAAACACGCACACTGATTGACCGAATGAATGGTTCGCTGACTGATTGATTCACTGTGTGAATGATCTACTATTATAATTATTACGTGATGTTATTTATGTGCGCTAATCTTGTTCTTTTCTGCACCTTTGCAGTTTCACTCGTTCTTACCTCAATGCGGCTAGTGCCGTTGTATATAATTATGTATATACGTGTATAATATATATATATATATATATATATATATATATATATATTATTGAAACAATAATAATATGAAACATTATTTTGAATAATAACATCGCTCAATCCATTCTGATAATTATTTGGTTCATTAACTTTCGATCATTCAGATTTTGATTAAATAATTATTAGCACGATTGCATTTTATAAAACTGCATCTCGCAGTGCCAGTCCCAAGTCTGCAGCCATGGTTAGGCTATGCTGACCATCTTTATAATGACAGTTTTAAAAGCAGACAACTTCCCGTAGCTGATCGTTTTTAGTGGGACATTGTGTAGAACGAACGATATAGGAAGATAAAAGGTATCGCCCACATCTATTCTATCGAGAGGAGGCAAAAATGAGGCGTTGATATTGGCTCCTCTGACTTAGACGCAGACAATGTAAACCAAGAGTGTAGTGTTTCTTATGACGTAATATGTTGTTGTATCGCATTCTTGCATAATTTTAGGTGGCCCTGAAAAGGACCGTTTAGTTGGCCCTGAAAGGACCGCTTGGGTGGCCCTAAAAGGACCGCTTAGGTGGTCCTGAAAGAGACCGTATAAAGGGCCTATGATTTGGCCAACTAAATTACGCTCTGCAGCATCTTATAGGCCAAATTTTCTTCTTAAAAGAGGTGTGCAATCATTTTGCACAGTTAGCGCCGATTTATGCTTCGGCCAACCATAATATCACGGATTAAAGCATCATCGTTACAGTTAGAAACGTGACTAGGTTTTTTAAATGGCCAACAAAAATTGTCAACAACCTCTACTAAAATTACGCGCTGCATCATCTTATAGGCCACATTTTTATCTTAAAAGAGGTGTGCAATCATTTTGCACAGTTAGCGCCGATTTATGCTTTGGCCTACCATAATATCACGGATTAAAGCATCATCGTTACAGTTAGAAACGTGACTAGGTTTTTTAAAAGGCCAAAAAATTGCCAATGTCAACAACCTCTGTTCCTCTCGTTCGTTAAACTCTGAATCGTCCTTATCGTTAAAAATTAATATGTGGGTCAAATTACATGTTTATAATATTGTAAAACCAACTAATCAATGAATAATTATTCAATCGGTAATTTCCATTGCGAGGTGATTTAATACATAATTATAGTCTAATAATTATGAAAAGCACACACACACACACACACACACGAACACACGCACAAACACACGCGCACACACACACACAAACACACACACACACAGACACACATATATATATAATGATGATTTCGATTAAAAGAACAACATTTTTCAAAAAGATCGATAAGTCTACCTTGGTTGAATGGACTTAACAGAATAGCATGCTGAAGCAAAGATCTGTCATTTAAAAGTGTATACACATGAGGCTTGGTCGATATCAGCAACCGTGACAGCCGCAAGGTGTCGCCACAAACCCATCATCAAAACTTTGAAATACGATTTTGACTGATGATGACACTCTAATGACATTTCCCAGCAATGAATAGGCGATGCATATAAATTTACTCATCGATCGCCTTCGCTAAGATCAAACGTTTGATATTTAAGGCATATATGTGTATGTGATGCAGGCATAGCTAAATAGAGGATCGAAAAAATTTAAAGTAGAAAATTGTAAATTATTTACAGTATTTGAAAAGAAGATTGTATTTTCGTAATGCCAAAGATACCTTTAAAGCGGTTTTCTCGTCTCAATTCCATGTTATATTTTAAGAAATGAGGCGCTCAAGAATATTCTTATGCTATCTTATCTTTCGCAAACGACATTATCCCAGTTAAAATTCAGCGCCCATGACTTTAATTATTGCATCTGTTAACTGCGTTTTAAAGGTGTTCAATGGAAGTAACATGTTTACTTACTGTAAGCGCTCATTTTGAATTAGACAGCATCGGAAGGTGTGGCTCCAACTGCAATCTTTAGCTGGATGAGGATGTGCGATGTAAGAACAAAAGTCAGAAGTGTGTGGTAGAGTAGATGAAAGAAGGGGAATATGAGTGGAAGGGAGGAAGGAAAAGCCGTAGGGAATTGATGCGCTCAGTTTCTCACGTTGACTATTTGTCTCTTAAGGGAGGAAGGAAAAGCCGTAGGGAATTGATGCGCTCAGGTTCTTCTTATCCTGGACTTCGGAGAAAGACTTTCATCATAATTTCGTCTTGAACTATTGGACGAAAAAGGCCGTTAACCAGGGATGCCATTCATAGCTTTTTTCACCTAGATCTAGGTTTTCCTTTTTTTCTAAATCTAGGTTTTTTCGACGGGCGGATTTTCTGACATTTTCTCCGAAATATAGACATTTCTCGGGGAAAATTTACGAAACAGAAGTAAAAAGGAGGAAGAATCAAGGAAAATTTCTGATTTTAGAACGAGTGACTAAAAAAGGTCAACAGCAAATTTTAAAAGGAGAAATATAAATTTTGGCGGACCCTGAAAGAAAAAAGGTCGTCAGCAATTTCAAGCCCAAAAATTCAATGTATTTAAAAAAAAATTCCGATCTAGGATTTTCTAGCCTATTTTCGGCCGAATCAGACCTTTTTAAAATCAGAGTGGCATCCCTGCCGTTAACACTTCAATAATTATTTTACCTAGCCTCAATCCATGATAAAACTTAGTATCAACCGATTGAAATTCATGCATAAATAATATTCTGTGACAGCGTTTCAGAAGTGTTTTGAGCAAGCCAGTAATGCGATCGTAATCTTTTTCAATGGTGTCGAAACCCATAATATTATGAGTAGTGTAAGTAAGTAAGTAAGTAAGTAAGTAAGTAAGTAAGTAAGTAAGTATATTCTTTGATGTACCAGCTGCAAAAGGCACTCTGGTTTACAAGCACATAATAAAAAACAAAACATGACACATAAAAAACAAATACACGACAAATCTGGCAGCCATCAACGGCGCCAATCATATAGCTCAAGTCTATTGATGGTAACAGAGTCATCCATAGGCAAAACGCCGCTCGAGAAGCACAAGTCACAACTGTCGAACTCCTACGCGTTGGCTACACGAAAAGTCCAGCCGACAGTTCTCGTACCGATTCACGATGATGGTAGTTTAGCAGCATTTTCAGTGTCTACAGAGCCGAGAAGCATAAGTGCGAAAAGCAGCGACGGGCAGCACAACGCTGGAAATGTGGCACTACTACGGCATAATTAGATCCTTTCTGTTCCCATTCATGTGTGCAATCGTTCGGTTATCGATAAGGACGAACCAATAATGAAGAACCTGGAGCCCCTTGAGGTTGAGCGTAATGAACCAGTTCAAAGACGAAAGACGATGGCGAGGGTTGAACGTCAAAATTTATAATCAATATACCGTCCAAACGATTACGACACTGTTGAAGAAAAGTCAGAAACTCGATACTCGACATCTGTAAACATCAGAAAATCCGAAAAAGAACGAGCGAGTTTCGCCACAGACGTAACAATCTGCCATAACAACAGAAAGGCAAGATCGTCGGCCATATTGACCGACGACCATAGAGCTATATCATACTTTAAATGCAAAAATTTCTGTCAGCTATTAGTTTCTTATTGATCACTGGTGTAGGTTCATAATATTAGGCTGAAACACTGTCCAAAACAACCTGCGTAAAATGTTTTTAATTTAGACACCACAAAATCCTTTCCTCTCAATTTTATACATTCTGTCAACTGTGTAAAATTTATTGTTGCTGCGCGATTCATCGTCAATAGAAAAAACATCAATAATTCTTGTTTATTCAACAATCCCGTTGATAACATTTTGACCGCGAGGTACGAGTTAGCTCGTACTCCAGTTTGTCGTCTCGGACGCGAGGTAGGCCTACGAGTTAACTGTTGATAAACCAGTAACTGGTTACAGTATACAGTAATGCAGTCGAAACAATTCACGCAAATCACAGAATACATAAAAAATTGCAGCAATGCAAGGCACAGTCTGGCACAAGGTCAATGCACTTTAGATGCCACCTAGCGTTAAACCGGATAGCTAATCCCAGGGACCTACGGGATTCGAACCGCGCACCGTAGTCCTAAGCACTTCAAGCCAGAGCGCTATCCGTTATACTAGCCCCTCACACATGAATAAAAGAACCAACGGTAACGTTGTCTGAGTGCAATGCGACTGCAAGATTATTCCGAGTGTGCTCTAGGTATGCTTAAAACAAGAATGGGACAGACCACTTCAACACGTTTCTGTCCGTGCAATCCAATGAGGCACATGTAATGAAAACGCGAATCTGAATGTACTTCTTAATGCGAATTGCTCAACGCCGCAGATTATCGATCTACCATGCGAATAAATCATCTTAGACACCTTTTAAACGTATATTAGTGCTGCTATATTATACGAACGAGCTGGCATAGGTGTATGATAGTCTTCTGAGGAATTCACTCATTCATTCCGAAAACTTATGTAGCTCCCCTTCAAGAGGCCTACTAAGAGGTGCTCCCAGCCTAGCCACAGCTAAAGGATAGGTCCTGAGCAACTGGTAGAAAGCAGGCAAATTATTCCGAGGTAGTAAGTGTAGTGCAAGCGGTAGCCAATTCCATGTGGACGGGCCAATAACCGAGAAGATTCGACGCTGACTGGTAGCAGAGCGGGTTCGAGGGACCAGCAGCTCCCCATTGGCCGAAGAGCGTAATTAATCTAAGTGTCTAATGATCGTGTAAAACATTGGACGAAAATGGGTACAAGTTTCGAACTTCTGACGAATCATTTGTCAAACCGGGACAATTATGTCCTGATGGATGGATGGATCCGATTTGACCAGGGTCTATGGCAACAGAGGCCGTTACCCTGGACAGAAATTTGCTCGGCGTATTACAGCATTTAAGAGCATTATGTCCTGAACCACAGAAATTTACAAATAAATCAAATAGATTACTTACCTTTTGGAGGTATTCAGGGCTAATTGGAGCCACGAGATCGTTTGAATATATTTTATTAAATTTTACAGAAAGATGCAATTCTTATTATCACTCAAATTTATGCTAAAATATTCTCTTTTGTCACTATATACAACAGTAGACCTATTTGGTGAGAATATTGAGCGTTGCTGTCACTGCAACAGAATTATTATTGTTGTAAGTATAATCAAGTTTAAAATGAATTGAATTGAATTAAAAGAACAGCGTGTAGGCCTGTGTGAAAATGATTATGTATTTGTAGTTGGTATTAAATTAAGAGATTGCACACAATTATTCTTAGTCGAAATATCGATTTGGTTTTGAATCGGAATGGTTTTCTGGATATGACCAGAGTCACCAGATTTCGATTTGGTTTTGGTTGATACCGTCTGTATTATGCACTGGCTCCATGATAGAGGTTACGAGTTGCAAATACCAATTACCTGCTAAGCAGTTATAACGACAGGCCTACATTTTATTGACTCTGGTGCAAGAAAATGTTTAATCGCCTCCCGATGTTCTTTGAAGACTATGAATTCCAGATTATCGCCTCAATCGTTTGTGGTCTTCTGTAGAAGTTTTGTAGACAAACCTTGCTGTGAACCTTTCGTAAGCATTATTATTTGGTTTTTTCATAAAAAATTCAAAATCAAAAAACTGTTTTATTTCAGATTTTTACCGTCGGAAATATCCGACGAAAATATATATTGTTTTATTTTGAATTACTTAGCAAACATATCCGAAATTCATGATTAAATTAGGTTGCTTAATAGTCTTTTACAGGTGTCTAGAGACAGCGGTGGCTAAGCGACAATTTAACATAGATCTATTTACTTAATCACAGTGACACAATTCTTAAAGCCAACTAATGATTAAAATATTCTTTAATCTTTAGTTTAACGTCATCTGAATAGTCCGACTAAGCTATACATAAGCAATTGCCCATACATTCATTCATTCAAGTATTTATAAATCGCATCTTCAAGGAGACTCATCAGAGGCGCATCCGACTACAGCACGGCCAAACAGAACATTATTGTTGCTGCGCGATTCATCGTCAATAGAAAAAACATCAATAATTCTTGTTTATTCAACAATCCCGTTGATAACACTTTGACCGCGAGGTACGAGTTAGCTCGTACTCCAGTTTGTCGACTCGGACGCGAGGTAGGCCTACGAGTTAGCTGTTGATAAACCAGTAACTGGTTACAGTATACAGTAATGCAGTCGAAACAATTCACAAGAACTCAAATCACAGAATACATAAAAAATTGCAGCAATGCCAGGCACAGTCTGGCACAAGGTCAATGCACTTTAGATGCCACCTAGCGCTAAACCGGATAGCTAATCCCAGAGACCTACGGGATTCGAACCGCGCACCGTATTCCTAAGCACTTTAAGCCAGAGCGCTATCCATTATGCTAGCCCCTCCCACGTGAATAAAAGAACCAACGGTTGTCTGAGTGCAATGCGACTGCAAGATTATTCCGAGTGTGCTCTAGGTATGCTTAAAACAAGAATGGGACAGACCACTTCAACACGTTTCTGTCCGCGCAATTCAATGAGGCACATGTAATGAAAACGCGAATCTGAATGTACTTCTTAATGCGAATTGCTCAACGCCGCAGATTATCGATCTACCATGCGAATAAATCATCTTAGACACCTTTTAAACGTATATTAGTGCTGCTATATTATACGAACGAGCTGGCATAGGTGTATGATAGTCTTCTGAGGAATTCACTCATTTATTCCGAAAACTGATATAGCTCCCCTTCAAGAGGCCTACTAAGAGGCGCTCCCAGCCCGGCCACAGCTAAAAAGATAGGTCTTGAGCAACTGGTAGAAAGAGGCCAAATTATTCCGAGGTAGTAAGCGTAGTGCAAGTGGGAGCCCATTCCATGAGGGCGGCCAGACAACCGAGAAGGTTCGACGCTGCCTGGTAGCAGCTCGGGTTCGATGGACCAGCAGCTCCCCAATGGAGATTGGTCGAAAAGCGTAAAATTCGACGGGAGGCTATGTCAGAGATCAGATAAGTAGGACGGAGCACTACCAGCGAGGCACCGCCAAGCATGTTCTGCTACTCTGTACGAGATGCGCTGCGAGACTGGAAGCCAGTGCAAAACATCATGCAAATAAGCAGAAATCGGGGCAAATTTCGGAATATTGCCAATAAGTCGAGCAGCAGAGCTCATGACCCGGTAACATATCTGCCAACGAAGTTATAATAAGTGAATCTGCCGAATCATTTAGTAGACGGATGATTTTGTTGCAAACGCTCACTTAGAATTAGAAAATTTCGGAGGGTTTTTGTTCCAATTGCATATCCATAGGTATATGGGGAAGAGCGATAGAAGGGCAGATAAAACCTGCGGAGCAGGAGAGCAGAGTAAACGAGAGATGATGGGAAAGAAGAAAGAAGAGTTTGGTGGAAGTTTTACGTTTATACTGTCATTCTGATCCGAGTCTAACGCATATCGTATGAAATATTCAACGAAAACAATCCTTTACTGTTTCGATAAGTTTATGTTGCTTGAGAACGACAGAGTACAGTGATCGGATGAGTTTCATGCTTAAATAATTGTTGTTAATAACGTTATAAAGGTGTCTTAAGCAGCCGGTTATACGATCCTTCAATAAAAGCCACTCATACTTTTCAAAAGGGTTTGATCCAACTCTTAAGAGCGGTAAAGGATTAAAATATTTTTATTCTTTGAGACAGCGAGTCTATCGGAAAAAAATCAACTGCTGACGTCATAGATTAAGACCCTTGGATAGCGCACACCTTTAAGCTCTGCTGGTGACTAACAACAACTACATGTACACGTGTGCGTAGTAGTGAACAACAGAAACGGTGGACAAGTTTGTTTATAGACAAGAGCATGCATGTGCATTGTGCAACTGTTATTGCGCCCCTTGAAAAGAACTATTCAGAAGCGCTCCCGACTACAGCGCCAACACTGAATTGGCCATCCTAAAATCATTGATCAAAGTATTGGCACTAATTTCCTGCGTGAATAAATGAGGAGGATGGTAACACGGCCAAATCTCGTACGAGGCCGTGTAACCTGCAACTCGGTGTTTGGCATTGTCTGAAAAACATCCAATCTGTTCTTTATACAGCTACTCAAAAATTGATTGCACGTCTTACTAAATACACTCATATAATATTATCATCGTTTATGGTCAACTGACTAGATCATATCTACACTGGCTTCATCTCTCTACCAGCATCCAATGTGAAGTCTTTGCTGCGGTCTTCAAATCCGAACTGGGTCTTGCACCGAAGCATCTCGGGGACTTGATTCGGGCTCCGCTTTCCGCTTCTTCTCTCCCGACCTGTCCGTTCTCTGGACAGGTTGGTCCCACGCACGAGCTAGAACCTCTGTTGGGCAAATTCGATATCAATCGTAAATGATTGTAAATGAACCCTCCTTATGAAATTCCCGTCCTCCACATCTTGCTTCTTAACATCCATCATTTATCTTTTCTCGAGGTTCTGGCACTGGGAGCGCTACTGAATGGCCATGGCTGCGAGTGGCGCAATAAAAATTATTAATTACATTACACTCTCTTTTAAAGCCTTCAATAGTCGTTACAATTGAGCGCTTTCGTAGCACCTTTAACAAGACTTAAAATAGAGGGAGGAAGAGCGTTACAGTAGAGGAGGGACGGAAAAAAGAATGTGATGAAGTGGGAGGAAATAGCTTAATCTGATTAATCTCTCGTGTTCGTAAGATTTGGAAATTGATTTTTTTAATCTTCTAAGTTTCCAATGATAGTGTAAAACATTTGACGAAAATGGGGTTTTTTGGACAAGTTTCGGACTTTTTCGTTACAATATCCCGAACGACAGAAATTTCCAAATAAATAAAATAGATTACGTACTTTTCTGAGGTGTTCAGGGCTAATTAGAGCCACGAGATCGTCTAAATGTATTTTATTAAATTTTACAGAAATGGGTAATTCTTATGATCCTTCAGATTTATGTTAAAATATTTCTTATTTGTCACTACAACTGTTACAGTAGGCCTATTTCAGCCTACTTTTTGGATAATATTGAGCGTTGCTGTCACACAACAGTATTATTGTTTTAAGTATAAACAAGTTTAAAATGAATTGAATTGAATTGTAAGTACAGCGTGCATGTGAAAATAATTGTGGAGATATAATTATTAATTTTGTAGTTGGTACACAATTATTCTTAGTCGAAATATCGAGGTTTTGAATATAGGAATTGTCTTCGGTTTTGAATATAGGAATTGTCTTCTAGATATGGACCAGATTTCGATTTCGTTTTGGTTGATACCGCCAGCATCATGCACCAGCTTAATAGTCGACGAATCGCAATTACCAATTACCTGCTAAGCGGTTATAACGACCGATTTTCAAGTATCTTAATTCAGCTGGAGTACATATTAAGTTATCCGTTGTGACTGATTTCCACTTGGAGAGATTGTACAGATGAATCTCAGACATTTTCATCAAAGGACCGATTCGACAATACAGGACGTCCTTAGACTGATCGCGTAGATGATGGACTTCTATCGGGACATCGTGTTACAACACGAAATGCCTTAGGCGCATAAAACAACTTGACGGTTTTGGGAAATCCGACCCCACGGCAGGGCTGTACTGGTAAATTTTGAGGTGAGTACAGCTGACCGGGAGAAAATTCGACTTTTTCTACTGCGAAATTTCTGGTGACCCGAAAAGTTCCCCATTTCTCCGTCCGAAAAAATTGATGACCTTTGTTTGGTCTTTCGCTCCGAATTTCATGAAAAATACATCTAAATATCCATTTCTTCTTTCATGCGTATACCCACACGCTCTTTTTGTGGTGAGTATACGCTGTATATCCGCGTGTACCCTGGTTTTCGGCGGTGAGTATACGATGCCGTTTTTCCCCCGAAGGTAAGTATACGCCGTATGCCCGCGTATACCCTTGATTACAGCCCTGCCTCACAGATACGAAGACATCGCTACATACGAAGTCGTCAGCAGAAAATTTGCAAGCGGAGATGCATCAAGTTCTCAAACTTGGTCTCGAAATCTGATGATCTAATTATAATGTCGTAGGCTAAACATTTTACTGACTCCCAGGTGCAAGAACATTTTTAATCGCTTACTGATGTTCTTTGAAGACCTTGAATTTCAGATTATCGTCTCAATTGTTTTTGGTCTTCTGTGGAAATTTTGTAGACAAACCTTACTGTACACCTTTCGTGAGCATAATTATTTGTTTTTTTCATCAAGAATTTCAAAATCAAACACAATGTTTTTTTGTTCAGATTTTTACCGTCTGAAATGCCCGACAAAAATGTCCCTTGTTTTATTTTAGATTGCTTAGCAAACAAAATCGAATTCATGTTTAAATTAGGTTGTTCAATAGCCTTTTACAGGTGTCTAGAGTATAAGCTAAGCGACATTATTTAACACAGATCTATCTACTTAATCACAATGACACAATTCTTAAGGAAAACTAACGATTAAAATATTTTTCAATTTTAGTTTCACGGCATCTGGCGACAAAAAGTCCGATTGAGCCATACATAAACAATTGCCCGTCTCAGTCTCTCATTCGACCTAAACAGGTAATTAACATAGTTGCTCTGACTATTTAAACTGCACAACAGTGCACAAGTATCAAGTTTAAATATCAAATATTTGAAACTGCTTCTTCAAGCGGTGCATTGAATCTGAATTTTCTGGGCTTGTCCAATAGACTACGCTTGAACCAATCTAATACACAATTTATTTGGTTGGGCAAATGGATGCAACTTGCAAAGCTTGATCTCTCTTGTCTTGCATATGTAGGCGTCCAAGCTAGACAGTCAATGTGTATGCTGTGCGCATCATGAAAGCACATGGCCTCGCAGCACCAAAGCTTCACGATGTCGTGAGCATGGGCGGAGACCTGGGCGGAGACTTGAAGGGGGGGGGGCGGAAAGACGCGAGATTCTTGACGGACGAATGGCTGAGTGTTGCCGAAAAAAAAATCCATCTTTTACCAGGCCAAAATTTCTGACGACCTTTTTTTTAGTCATCCGCCGAAATCTCGAAAAAAAATTCTATTTTCGTCGCCAAAAAAGTTGATGACCTTTTTTTTAGTCTTGACGCTCGACTATTGAAGGGGGGGGCAAATGCATGGGCCTTCGCCCCAACACCTCCATTGGGGGGACCGTCCCCCTGTCCCCTCTAAGTCTCCACCCATGGTCGTGAGAATGACAACTGTGGCTCGTTTGTTATAGGCCCAATGCATCACCGGCATGGTATGATTTTGTTGTGGTTTCTATCATGCTGCAACAATTAAACAATAAATTATTCTGAAAATTGATCAATCGCTCATCTTTTCTTAGCACTCAGTTCACTTAGCTCATTCCTTCCGGGGCTACCAGTTTCATAAGCTTTGCTTGGGTTCTATGTGAATGCCCCCCAAAAGGAGGATGGCCACACTAATCATCCTTGACGCGAAACATAATCGATAAGCAGCAACAAGCCATATACCACGGTAACTGTATGATAGGCCTAAGAGTATAACGTATGCAACAGAAATATGCAATTGGCTTCTGCATGGTAAAACTGCAGCCATAACTATCTGAATATTGACACACCTTTTTCAAGGTTTAATCTTATCCATAAGTAGTCATCAGTTGAAAATAATAACACTATATCTGAAGCCTTGTCCTCGTAATAATGATTCCTAACTAATTGCATGTTGAAGCATGTTAACTTTTACAGATAATTCTCTTGCCATATGCTCTCTACGCCAGCGTGCGTGTTAGGCTTATCCATAATTCTACCTGCCAATAGCGATCAAGGATACATCTTAAAGGTTCCTTGTGGCATTGAAACAACTAATGATTTGTGAATTCGTAAAATTGCGATGCACGTTGCACCAGAAAAATCCAGCATCTTCTAATTCACTGAGTAAGCTCTCCATGTCGATTAAAATGTCCGTCAAAATGATGCAGTCGTCGATCAGTCAACCGACAAGGCCGCTGACATGCAAAAGATATTATGTTATCTTATGCCAGTAGAAAATTATTCTGTTTCTTTCTTAGTGTAGGTTTTCTCATAAGCGTGACTTATAAATATAATTGTTCTTCTGGACCACTTTGAAGTCTTTGACAGGTGATTTCACGTCGGACTGGAATATTCGATTTCATGGAAAACTATTCCACCAAGGCGATTTTTCTGTTTAATTACATCTCGACAGAATTGTTTGAAAGGACGAAACTAAATTGTGGTTGGATGGTTGTTGTTTAACGACGCACCGTGTCATAACAAAGATTATTGACATCGAGCACCTCCTTAATTAATACATGCCTCCTTCAGACTGGCACCACACGAAAACGATGAAGTGAGTGAGATGTATTGTCGCGTGCAGTGAACTATGGGGTTTCAAATTCGATTCAAATCGGTTAAACTGATCTAACAAATCTTGCACGAGACGCGTTCAGTCGCAGCGGCTCAAGTGATCCTTGATATTTTGTCAAAGGTGTTAAATGAGTCTATTATTACGATTATTTGTTACGGTTGTAGGACTGCACACTGATATGGTTGTTTCAGCAGGTGACCTGCAGGGTCGGCGCGAATTGTTGATGTCAATGGCCTTTGATGCATGTATTAAACATCCTTAACTACGCATACATCGTGTATCCAGCGAATTGTTCATTTCGAGCATACCCTTTAAATGCATATTCAATCTGCTATACATGACATAGTATATGACAAAAAACGAATACTTGAACAACATGCGTTATTTTTTACCCTCAGCTTAACCCTAGGAGGCTAACCTGGGGTGCTTTTTTCACCCCACTGTCAATATTTGCCCTGAATTTTTTTTACTGCTTTTAAATTTTGCCATGGGCTTTTGGGTATCTGTTCATAGATGATTTTTGCTCAATTCCACAATTTTATTATTTTTAAATTGAATGCATGGTCACGTGACTGACGTCATATAATGGTCATTGCTATTAATAATTTATTTGTGTTGAAGAGGTTTTGACGGTTATCTGCAGCCAATGCAGCTAAACTGATACCAAAAATGATAGCAATGTATTGAAAATGATGACAGTGAAGATAAAGAAGAGTTTTTGTTGATTATAATGATGTCTCGGAGCAAGATAATGTTAAAATCGATGATGTCATAGACCTAGCCTATGTGTTGCAACTTTGTATGTGGAAAGCATGCAACAAATCGTTACTTGTGTATAGATGACCGTAGACTCGATGATAATGCTAATATTTTAACTTAGTTCGGTTTCATAGTTTGTCAATTCCATGCTGAACTTGAATTTAGTGTCATTTTTGATCAAACATGGTCTAATTTTATATCATAGGCATCAAATGGTATGGGGTGAAAAATACACCCCAGGTTATCCAATATGTAATTTTTTATAGGTTAGCCTCCGAGGGTTAAACGCCATCAACTCGTAGTGTTGTATTACGCCAAGCAATTTTTTCAAGGGAAACGGCCTTTGTTGTCATACCATCGTCAAATCTGGATCCATCCATCCATCAACTGAAAGTGAGCATCCATTCATAGACAACCGTTGCGAAACAACGTGTGCAATGTTATTATGACATGCTGAAGCCATGCATAGAAAATTGGGCATGAAGCGCACAGGCTAATTAGACACCTGTTAAATGTCGTCAATCGATGATATATAGCCACGGCAAGAGTTGGTGCATGCAATTATCTCGAAGTCACTATTGGACTATATTTTTTATTACATTTAATGGTCAACTAATTATTATGCAATGGTCAGCTAATTATTATGAGCGTCGGATAAGGAAGCTTACAGGTAATGTAGGTTAGGTGACTGAGTGGCGGGAAAGCTGCTGCTGGAGACAGTCTGGGACTGTTTTCTGAAAGCAGATTGAGTGTTTATTTCTTGAATTGGTGCTGAAAGACTTCCCAGGCGCAAGCGAACCGAAAGGCACGATCACCCGCTTTAGTTTTTGTTGCAGGGACGGCTACGTCGGCGGTCTTGGACTATGTTCAGGCATTTGTGCATCATGGTGGAAAGTTTGAACTTGATGCGTTCGCCTAGCCTTTTCCAAGTCTCTGAAGCTGGCTCCGGATCGCGGTAGAAATATGGTCGAACTTATTTAATCGCAGGACTAGGCGAGCTGCAGCATTGTTGACAGCCTGAAGCCGAATGATACTGCGCTGTGGTAAGCCAGCAAAGGCGACATTGCAGGTATCAATTCGGCTCAGGATCAAACTTTGCACCAGATGGCGTGTCACGTCTTGTGTGAGAGAGCGAGATACAGATCTAAGCTGCCTCAGTATTCCGAAGCTGGTTCGCACAACTTCAGTATCATGTGATGTCATTGAAAGGTCACTGTCAAGTAAAATACCGAGATCGCGGACCCCATTCTTTGGCACGACAGCATCCCAACCAATGACGAACGGACTGCGGACTATCTTTTCCGCTCTGCGCGTAGACGAGCACCAGAGAAATTCCGACTTCGACGAATTGAGTTGCAATCGATTGCATTAATTTTCATCCAGTCGGCGATGTCACTGTCGCAGCTCGTTGAAACGGACCGAAGATTCTTGACATCAGCTGAATGAGGACTCTTGTGAGTCATCAGCGTAAAGATGACCATGCAGACCATGGTCGAGTATTATGGCTAATTATTTTGTCGGTGGTATAAAGAAGGGAGAGAATGGGTCACAGGACACTAATCCTTGAGGAGCGCCACAGGTAAGGGTAGTAGCTTTGGAAGAGGAACCGGCATGGCTGACACATTGCTGTCTGTCAGTAAGGTAAGAGATCATCCACGGTAAAATATGGAAGACAGACCAAAAGAAAGATGCAGTCGCTGGAGAAGAATGCTGTGATCGACAGTGTCGAATGCGGCAGACAGATCCAAGAATGAGAGAAGAGACAAGTTGCCAGAATCAATAGCTAGAAGATTGTCGGAAAGAATATCTGCGAAAACCGTTTCGGTGGAGTGGGAATAGAAGAATCGGTAGGCTGACTGTATGTTTGGGAATAGCTTGTTGATATTGAGGTCTTGGTCAAATTGCCTAGAAAGACAACCATTTCCAGCATTTTTGACAGAACAGGACAAATTTGTTCTGAATACTTAGTAATGGTAAACACTTACATGATAAAATTAATGTAATAAATTATTATGTTAAAATCGCGTTGCAATTGCTTTTATTGACCGAAAACCACATAAAAAGGGTTGTCAAAATAAGATCAAACTAGAAATAAATAAAATAATGTAAGTCCATTGCTTAACTGGGTTTTACATTGTTTTTACAGTAACCTACAGTTTGATTGAATCAGTGCCCCGATCCCAACGAATGAATTCGTGTCTGAGTAAAAGCGACTGACTTAGCGTCTCAGTCGATGAACTCACACTCATAACCTCACG
>OX457047.1:3676281-3733781 GCA_949752735.1 Lumbricus terrestris | reverse complement strand
CGATCTACTCTGTATGAGCTTGAGACATGTTCTCACTAGACGTGGTTGGGTCGGGAGCGCTTCTGGGTAGATACTCTCGAAGACGCGCTATATAAATGTTTGAAACGCATGAATGAATGAAACTAATCTATAATTATTATAACTTTTGAATACGATAACAAACGCATAAACTGCGTTAAAAATAAAAACCTTAACAAGCAGTTGATCTCCGCCAGTGCTCTGGTCCTAGTAGCGCCAGTTCCAAGCATTTCCAAAGAGGCGGGCGACGACAATGACCTATGTTATCACCACAGTGTCGTTTAGCTGAAAATTAATGAACTACAATGTTCAACGGAGCTTGACTATGCCAGAATAACGGCTGTTTATCGTATACGGCTTATCTTCATCAATGTTCAACTTTTCATCTCAACAAGTTGCGTTTTGTCAATTTTATAATTTGAAATATTTTTGCCATTTCATTTTTTATTATTAAAGTCTGTATTAATTCACAGAATATTTTATCACAAAATTACGCGAAATGTTACGGTGAGCGTCAACAACCAAAAGATTTCGTTATAGATTGAAAATTGCAAGCCATAAAATGTTGCTATGCAAGAACCATTCAAAGTTGAACGTGCAGACGTCGATTATTAGACACCCTTTAAACGGAGGTAACAGATGCTATTTATTCATCTCTTGCTGTCGGCTGTAGGCAAATCGTGTACATTAATGATCTTGCAATAACAATCTGACAAAAGTAATAAAATTGCAACAAAAGAGATTTTATTTTGAATGCATGCACTGTCATACTGTAAAATTAAAAAGATGCTTGCTAAAATAGAACAGCCAATTGTGCGGGGTAGAGATGGCTTTATCAATATTGCTTTGCAGCATCATTTGTTTGAGCAATTGGAAATTATGCTTAATTTCTGGCACTTTTAAATTGCCCCACTTGTCACGAGACGTCGCTTGACACTACATGTAGAACAACATAATAATGGCGTCTCTGTTGCCATCATCTCCGTCAGCTCCGTTCTTTCAACGATCACTTAACACACAAGATGTTTGTGCATTAGTAGACGCTTCCATCTGCTACATAATCGCTTGTATGTTGACAACGAATAACCACGTCATGAAAGAGTTTCGCTGTAGAGCTGCAGCAAGTAGATGTTGTTAAACGCTGAATTGCAATTTTTAGACGTATTCAATGGTAAATAGATCTTATGACAACAAGTTTCAAACGAAGTGACAACAATCAATTAAAACATTGAAAGTGTTTCATAAGTCCGCCTTTGTCCAGATTTGACCTTTTACCTTTTTACAGACATTCCAAGTAATCAAACTTGAAAATATTTATATAAAAAATAAAAGTAAATAGCGTTTTAAAGGTGTCATCAGAGGAAGTGGACTATGGGTGCATTTTCCAAATGCTAGTGTGAACCACGATTTAAAACAGCATTTCTGCACGTCGCACTAAATGATAATGATGATGAGATGATGATGATGATGATGATGATGATGATGATGATGATGATGATGATGATGATGGTGATGATGATGATGATGATGATGATGATGATGATGACGACGATGATGATGATGATGTGATGTAGTTAAATATGTTACAAAGCGATGTGATGCAATACAATACGACTGATGTGAATCAATGTTGACAATGCGATATAATACGATACAGTAAAGCATGCTACTCTTCAATGTGATACGATACGATACAATACAATGCGATGTGATAAAATGCGTGACAATGTGATACAATGCGACATGATACAACGCAGTGCGATGTAAAAAGTGCGATAAGGTATTATGCAATACAATGCAATGCTGTCATATTTTACGTTGTCATACAATATGATACAGTACAATGTACGGTATTGTCAGCCATCGCCACAATGCAGTGTGGTGCAATGCGATATAAAACAATGCAATGCGATGCTGTACAGTGCAAAACAATCATATAAGATGCAATTAAATGTGTTGAAATGCAATACAAAACATTGCAATGTCCTACAGTTAAATAGACAAGAATATATTACTTACGTGGCAATGTGGCAACGTCTCAGTCGCTCTTGTCTCTATCAGCTGCGCCAGCTTCGCACTGTCGCTCGCTCTCTCTCAACTGGTGCTGCAACTACGCTTGTACATTCCTTTGTCTCAGCTCGTCTTGACTATTGCCTATCCCTTTATGCTGGTTTACCATCTGGTCGATTATCTTCTCTTGACCGTATTGTGCGCGCTGCAGCACGCCTCATTGGTCATCTGCCCAAATTTGGTCATGTTACAAATTACATGCTGGAGGTTCTCCGTTGGCTCCCTGTCCGTCAGCGCATCGAATACAGAATCTCTTCCTTTATATGGCGATGCCAGCTAGGTCTTGCTCCATCTTACCTACTCGATCTTTGTCGGCCTGTGTGAAGTGCTCGGACTGGTCGGTCCCTACGCTCAGCTGATAGGGAAGTACTCTTTGTCCCGTTTGCTCGTACCTCCATGATGCAGAATCGTGCTTTTTCTGTGGTTGGCCCAGTGGTATGGAATGCCCTCCCACTTGAGCTGCGCCTGTTCCCTAGATCACTCTCTGACACATTCTATAAGCACTTAAAAACTGTTCTGTTTGTGCGTGCTGGAGATGGGAGCGCCTCTGAGTAGTTTCCTTGAAGAGGCGCTGTATAAATACTCGAATGAATGAATGAATGAACGTATATTATGGTTGCGCGTTCGTCTTAGACACTTTTATAACATTGTCACACGGTGCTATATAAGGACAAAACGCGCAAAACCATTATTAAAATACCAAAAGCAGTTGCCTTAAACACCTATTAAGCCTGATCAACTCTTACCATATAAACTTAGGACGCATCACGTACATAGGTAAGTTGCCGATCACGAAACGGGTTGTCATAATCATCGTGCACATAATCTAAAGATCACGCGATGTGATTCGTTGAATGGAAAGGGATTTATCACCAGAATGTTATATGGATGACTTGTTTGACGTTAATAGTTTAGTAATTATAATTATTATATTTAGTTGCGATTTTAATTTGTACGTTTTATCACCTATTATTACTTCGATGTATATCATAATGATGTTCTATCTCCCATTGTGCGTTTGCAAGTGGAGTAATAAAGGAAGTACTTACTTACGTACTTAACATCATTTTCATGATAATCTTAATAGTCATCATTAACATGGCCAATATTGTCATCATCATCATCGTCGTCGGCATTATCGTCATCATCATTATCATGAATCATCATCATCGTCGTCATCATCGTCGTCGTCGCCGTCGTTATCGTCGTCATCATCATCATCCTCCTCACCACAGCCACAATCGTCAGTTCATGAGACTATAACTTCGATGGCGATGGTTACGACCAAATGCGATGCGATACAATTGAATGTGATGCAATTCGACAAAATGCAATGTGATGCAATATGCTACAATGCAATGTGATGCACTTCGATGCAATACAATGTGATGCACTTCGATGCAATAGAATGTGATGCACTTCGATGCAATACAATGTGATGCACTTCGATGCAATGCAATGTGATGCACTTCGATGCAATACAATGTGATGCACTTCGATGCAATACAATGTGATGCACTTCGATGCAATACAATGTGATGCACTTCGATGCAATACAATGTGATGCACTTCGATGCAATAGAATGTGATGCACTTCGATGCAATACAATGTGATGCACTTCGATGCAATAGAATGTGATGCACTTCGATGCAATACAATGTGATGCACTTCGATGCAATACAATGTGATGCACTTCGATGCAATACAATGTGATGCACTTCGATGCAATAGAATGTGATGCACTTCGATGCAATACAATGTGATGCACTTCGATGCAATACAATGTGATGCACTTCGATGCAATACAATGTGATGCACTTCGATGCAATACAATGTGATGCACTTCGATGCAATACAATGGATCAATTCGATACCATGCAATGTGATGCAATACTATGCGATGGGTGCGAGTAAATGCAATACTCTGCAATACAATGTGATGCTCGAAGCATCACATTGTATTGCTTGTTTCTACCGTGTGGTAGATGCAACGACATAAGAAATAGCTAATCAATATCAGCAAAAAGAATATCGTTGACAGTTCCTTAAAATTTAATTCTCTCGCTTGGACATTATTTATCTGGATAAATTTGCGTTTACCCAAGACATTTAAAAACTATGTAGTTGCAGTTTAAAGTCACTGTGTGGTAACAGAGACCATTATCGACGCCCTCCTCCTTTATTCAGACGTGGGACTGGCACTTGCAGAGTGCAACCAGTGGCGGAGTTATTAAATTAATCAAAAGTGAGCAAAAACTTTGAGTAATCGGCGAATGAATAGTATCTGATGCTTGCATATTAAAGGTGTTTAGTAGCCGACCGAGGATCTTGTCAGTAGCTTATTATCTCCCAACTTTTAAAGGTTGAATGGTTCTTGATGGGCAATACTTTTGGCTAGCAATTTTCATTCTATTTCGAAAAAAATTTCCCGAAGGGTTGTTGACGCAAGCAGTATATTTCCTACACTTTTTCAGCGAATTCCCTATGATTTAATTCAGGGTTAAACTGAACAAAATATCAAGAAATATTCTGAAACGATACTCGCCGTTGGCAAAACACATTTTTTCAGAGCGAGCAATTACAAATTGGTGAAGAAATTTCTTTGCCGTTGTCACGAATAACTCTAAAAGTGAGTTCGTGTTTTATATAAATTTGTATCTGCATGAAGTGCCGCCCTGCAGTTGTTGAATTTGATGAGGATAAAAGTTCATCGGTTGATTAAAACTTATTCAAACACCCAATGTGTTAGTTATCTATAATATTAATTTCACTCTTTCTCTAAACTGAATAATGAGGGGAAAACGCAGTCGTCTTACACACCTTTAATACAATTTGTGCGGCGCAGTTTTAATATTCGTTAATACTCGTGAATATTTGAAAATCGTTATATTCGTAATATATGCGAACACTCAATCTATGACGCCTCCGAATTAGTTTTCTTAGACTCATTGTTTTTACGAGATTGACCTTCGACCATGGACATGTGCATTCAATCAAACCAGCATCCAGTCAGACCAAGCCAGACATAGCAAGTTCTACTTGGTGGTCAATTTCCTTTACAACTTGCGTCAGTTCCAGAAAGAATTTGAATGAGCTAAAAAAAAAACTTTTTATTTATTTCCCTCCAAAACGTTGAAACCCAGTGTCATAGTCTAGCATTAAATGTGTCGTCCATTCTGTAGCGAAGTTGTCCATTGTGCTACTTTCGTCCGATTCAGACCGAGAAATATGAAGTTCTTGTTGCTTTGTTTTAATAAAACTTCCGATCAATCTCATAAATGTGATGATGATGATGATCCAATGGTTTAACGACACCGTGTGGTAGCTTAGACCGTTGATGTCCTTTAGCGTTGTATTCTTCTTTCCTTGTCCCTTTCTTTGCTTTTTCTTGATTCTTACTTCATTGTTTCTTTTTTTTTCTTTTATTTTGTCGCTAAAACCGCTCCCTCCAGAGCCACTTTTTTTAAATTTTGACTATCTTATACTTTATATATAGCATTGGAATTAAATAAATTAAAGGTGTATAAATGAAACCGATTAACACGTCGTTTTGTAGTATCTAGTGTTTGACGAAATTGTACACTTGAAAGCGTCCTAATCTAAACCAAAAGCGATTCTATGGATTATTCTGCAGTCGTTTGTTGATTGAGATTGTTAAGATATCGCGCGAGGCATTCCTAAATCGTTGAATTGTATAATGTATATGACAATCAGAATGTACCATCGTATATGTGACGGCTGCCTACAAGGATCCTGTACGTTTAGTGCTCATAGTACATTCCCAGTGCATAGCCTATCCTAGCACGATAAAAGGGAACCAAGGTTTTCAACGCCCGGGAATTGTACGCTGCACATATTTAATACGACGCTATCCGTCTTCTGCTACGAAAACCTTTGGTCTCTCCTCCGTCATGCGTACGTCAACGATGATGCCTCAACATGTCGTCTCCAACTTACTCTCTCCCTGATTTTGTCCTCAGCATCCCTCATATCCATATTTGTGTCATCAGATTTTCCATTATATCTTCCATCCAGGTTCTGCTTGTCTCCCTCTGCTTCTCTTTTCTTCAACATGATCGTAATTACAGAGCTGCGGCTGGATAGCTTCTTGTCCTCCAATCTCGTCTCGTGCCCGAACCAGGTGAGTCTAATTTTTCTCATCTTGTCCACCACTGTTTCTTTTGTCCCAGCTCCTCCAGAGTCACTTCGTTTCCGATCCTGTATCTCCGACTTCTAATCAGAATTCTTCGCAGCCAGCTCATATCTGCCGCCAGTAATCTTCTCTAGTTATCTCTGCTCATGCGCCAGCAGTATGCTAACACTGTGCTGTCCACTAGGTTGCAATCATTATACAACCCTTCATTGTATTGTTTCCATCTCTGCTTAACCTCTTCCTTGCTTTGTAGTGGTCTTATAGCTTTGTCCTTCCATGTCGACGTTCTTGGTTTTGCATCGCTAGATATTTCGCCATTTGGAATAAAGTCACATGGATATAAAAAGCGCACTTTATATGCAACAATTTATGTCAGCTATTAGTTTCTTATTGATCAGTGGTGCAGCTTCAAAATATTAGGTTGAAACACTGTCCAAAACAACCTGCGTAAAATGTTTTTAATTTCGACACCACAAAATCTAATCCTTCCAATTTTATAATTATATTCTATCAACTGTACAAATTTATTGTTACTGCGAGAGTGCAAGATTCATCGTCAAGAGAAAGGATATATATTAAATAATTCTTGTCTATTCAACAATCCCATACTGGTCTAGTGCCTTGCTCTTAAGTGCTGTAATATGCTGAGAAAATTTCTGCCCAGGGTAACGGCCTCTGCTGTCATAGACCCTGGTCAAATCGGATCCATCCATTCATCAACAATCCCGCAACTGGTTACAGTATACAGTAATGCAGTCGAAAGAATTCACAAGAACGCAAATCACAGAATACATATAAGATTGCAACAATGCCAGGCACAGTTTGACACAGGGTCAATGCACATTAGATCAGTGGTTCTCAAACTTCTGCAGGCCACGGACCGGCAATAATTTTTCTGGCAAGCTCGCGGACCACTAACTTTAATGACAAGCGCAAACAAAAGTGAACTCTATAGGCTATTATAAAAAGACTATTAGACCCTATAGGCCGGGTTATTTATTCCTCGAGTTCGAACTTGTATACCAGACATCGTCGAGCCTTTTTCTATTGTGGGTCCCGCTATCTCAGCGGTTCTCAACCTTTTTAGTGCGGCGACCCCTTGGTAACATTTTGAATGTTGTTGCGACCCCAACGACAAGATTGATTGAATTAGCCCCCTCAAGGTCACTGCATTTTCTTAACCATGCCCATTGTCATGCATTTTGACTTCATAATTCGAAAACTTTTTTGGCAATCATTGTTTGAGGTTTCCTGGTTCTTGCGATTCTGAGAGCTAGACCTACCTATTCGGCAGTTGAATTTCATAAGTAGGCCTATATTCGTTTTGTAAAATTTCAATAGCTGTCACGTACGTGCTGCTGCTGGAACTCCCAATGTGGGCCGTCTTGGCGTCATCAGCTTTGTTCTAACAAATACTGTTCATGCTTTTCTGCATCGTTAGGTTGTTTAGCACCTGAATGGCGAATGATTTGTTGGGTTTTATCGAATCGACCGACAAAATGTCGGTACAAATAAGACATTGTATACTAGGCCTTTAGCTTATCTATTTAGCTGCAACTATTAAAGCAATAGGCTACTCTAAAAATTGGTCAATACATAGTTATTTTCATGACACTTATTTCACCCAGCTGATTTGTTTTGGGAGGCTATCAATTTCATAGACTTTAATTGTGTTCTTAACGAATGCACCTATATATGGGGATGGGCTTGGGGAGAAATGTGACCCTCCACATTATCGATTTTTTCGAACTTCCACGCTGCAATGGTAGCATTTCAGGCTGTCATTATAATGAAATTACTCATTATTTCTGCTGACAGTCGTGGTTTGAGACTTCCAGAGAATCGCCTCCCATTATTTAATTTTAATTTTTTAAATTCCTACACTGCAATAGTCGTCACCTCAACAAACATTCCCATAATTTCAGAAATACGTGGCTTAAGACTTCAATAAGTCACCTCCCCATTGCTTTTGTTTTATTTGAACACTAGTGTCATCTTAGCGAAATTACTCATGATTTCAGTGTTCGTAGACGTGGTTTAAGACTAAAACAAAATATTTCCTCCCCATTGTTCCTCCCCATTGTTCGATTTTTTTACCTTACACATGGTAATGATAACTGACATTTTAACAAAATTGTTCATTATAAATTTCTACATTTTTATGAAATATTTCTGAAACATTGGGATATATGCAGCACGGCCACACCACAAATTTCAGGGAACGTTCCTGTCCCTCAAAGTCTCCGCCCGTGTATTGTCCTCACTAGCAAAGAGCATACATTCTTTGAGCGGGTACCGGGTATTGCTACATTTTTTTGAATAAAGATAAAAGTGGAATTTACATTGAAAATAATTAAATCAGCTGCCGCACTCCAACGAATAAATTATAACAAAAGTATAAGTACAAATTTATTCTGTATTATAAGTTGTCATAGTGTAGTGTTGAAATTGCCAGTGCATGAACATTTGTGCATCTGTTGAAAATTTCTGAAGGCCCCACGCGACCCCTGGCAAATCGTCAGGCGACCCCCGTGGGGATCGCGACCCACAGGTTGAGAACCGCTGCGCTATCTGGAATGGCCTCCCACAAACCTTGCGACTTACGCCTAGAGTCCTAGGGAATGAAGGAAGCGTTAAACCCGGATAGCTAAACCCATGGACCTACGGGATTCGAGCCGCGTACCGTAGTCCTAAGCATTTCAAGCCAGAGCGCTATCCATTATACTATTATATAAATAAATAAATGAATAAGTGGGGTAGAATGGTCGCCGGTTTCAAAATATGTTACCTACCAGTAGCCAAAATGCGCTTGTAATAATAGAATTGCTTTGAGAATAAACACCTTTAAAGCAATTTTACATGACCTATATATATAGAATCTTATCGAGAATGGCATGTGCGTAGGGTTCTCTCAACGTTTAGTATTGACGACAATCATGGGTTTGTTATCATGAGTTGGTGGAACAAAAAACGAACAACGTCGTCGTTATTCGAATTATACATTTAAAATTATTCACCAATTATTCAGCATTATGGTCTTTATTTAATTTAAAATTAAAAGGATGCATGAAAATCTGCGGTATACGGTTGACAACAGAATTTGGGCAAATGGATAAATCAGCGCCGTTTTGTACTACAATGGAAGTTAGACATCCCAGCGACAGGGTGATCAGCCACGTTTATTTTGTAGGTCTTGGTTACACTCTGCCTGTGCAAGTCCCAAGCCTCAAGCCTGGATAAAGGAGGTGGGCTTTGCTAATGGTCTTTGTTACCACACGGTGACGATAAACTGCACCTATTGCTAACGATTGGATGAATGGATCCAGATTTGAAGAGGTCCTATGGCAGCAGTGGCCGCTCCCCTCGACAGAAATTTGTTTGGCATAATGCAGCACTTTTTTCTTTTATTGCCCCGGTCCGACACATCCAAAGAATGAGTGATGATAGAAAGATAAAGAGCATAATGACGGGAATCATGGAGGGAACGGGGAGAAGGGGAAAACCATGCAGAGAATGGTTGCAGGACATAGAAGAATGGTGTGGGATGAATGCACAGGAGCTGACACACCGAGCACGGGACAGAGAATCATGGAAGAGAGTAGTCAAGTGTGCAGTGGACACCTACGGGCTGTCAGCCCATGGACAATGAAGAAGAAGAAGAATGAAGCTCCCGAATTTACTAGCATTCGGTCTAAAACGACATCGTACGTAAACATTTGTAAGTTTAAGTAAGTAATATATAAAAATTGCTAATAAAACACAGGCGACAAAAACGGGCAGCAGATTTCATATACCCACCCTAGCGATAAGACACGTGCTTACATGACATGTCTGAGTGCAGTTGCGAAGAAAATAAGTAGGCCTATTGGTTTTCCATGGGGGAAAATCCGGTGGATTTAGATTTGACAGAAAATCTATGCAATCTCAGATACTTATGGCGACAACATCGGAAGAACTGCGTTATGACATGACGTGGCATGCGGTCTCATTAGACACCCATTAAACGTTATCAATCAACATAATATATATTTGTGACACTGTTGTTCAAATACGCTGTAAAGTGAAATTCTTCTACAATGATTAAGATCAAATGAAACCACAATTTTATAGCGCTGGTGATATCTAATTTTGAAGTGCCCAATGTGGAGGTCCATACGGGTACTTTTTCCACAAACAATACACAGTTCTGCATAGTCACAGACGAAGACTTGGTCCAGAAGTTGCGGGTGGGTGGAGAACGAGCTGCTGAAGGACGATCACCGAAGTGCGAAGCGCCGAGCAAGGGAGGGATGTGGGATGGAGATGTGCCCTCCCCATCATCGATTTTTTTTCTTTTTCACACTGCACTTTTTCACACCGTTATAAGATGTCATTTTAACGGAATTTTCTAGTAATTTAAATGCTAATAGACATGATTTAAAATAATAATAATTTAAAACTTCCATAAAATTTAATGTCCAGTTCCCCATTGTTTAATTTTCTTGAATTTCCATACTGCAATTGTTGGATTATAGGATGTTATACTTATCAACTTGCTAATTATTTCAGTGCCCAGAGACGTAGTACCGGACTTCAACAAATGTCTCCCAGGATTGTTTAAAATTATTTTAAAAATCCATCCATCCACCCATCTACCCATCCGTCCATACATCCATCCATCCAATCATCCACCCATCTACCCATCCATCCATCCACCCACTCATCCATCCATCAACCCATCCATCCATTTCACCCATCCCCCATCAACCCACCGGCTCTAGGACCATTGCTCTTGGACCATTGCTCATAGGCTGATTGCTCATAGGCTGATTGCTCATAGGCTTATTGCTCATATGGCTGATTGCTCATAGGGTCTTTTGCTCATAGGCTCATTGCTCATATGTCTAAAATAATCGAACTTTGGCCTAGGTTTAAAACAAATATACCGTTTGTTATATCGATGACCCTATTCACGCCTTAGCTTGTGCTTATCAATTAGGGACAATTAGCGTTGGTAGACTAATACAATGCTCAATTATAAAGTCCATAACACCATATAGGTGGTAGAAACAAGACATTAACTGTTAATCAAGCAAACTATGAAGTCAAACAATTGATGGCGCGAACTAATAACTGTGCGACCCCATCGGATGCTCAGATATAAAAGTCCACGAAAACAGAGTAAGATAACTAGTTGCAGAGATAGACACAGCTTGAATACAGTATACCTACATCTTTAGTAATGAACATTCTTGTAGTTAAAAAGTTTAACTGTTTTTACATTTGATCAATTACATGACCTAGTAAATGTTTCCATTTTAATCAGTGTTTTTTTTCTATAACTGCACTCGACTATTTGTGACAGCATATGAGCAATAAGCCTATGAGCAATAAGCCTATGAGCAATAAGCCATATGAGCAATAAGCCCTATGAGCAATGAGCCGTATGAGCAAAAAGACCTATGAGCAAAAGACCCTATGAGCAATAAGCCGTATGAGCAATAAGCCTATGAGCAATAGGCCTATGAGCAATCAGCCTATGAGCAATGGTCCGTACACCATAACAAACATCCGATCAGCGAACATGGGCGAGTTTATCATGGGCCAGGGGGCCAAGTCTCCCCCGAAGAAATCCCAGATTAATTTTTTCCGCCGTGTAAATGATATCTTTTCTAGGCTTAACCCCCTAAGAACTTTCAAGTAATTGACTAAATAAGAGGTCATCAACTTTTTGGACGAGAAAATGTACTTTTCACAAGATTTGAACTTGATGACTAAAAAAGTCATCGACTTTTTGGCCCGAAAATTTAAAAAAAATTCGGTGTGGCTAAGTTCTGGACCAAATTTTTCATGCACCCCCGTCCATGAACGGAAACAAAACTCCGCCCATGTCGACGAGTGCAAAAAACCCAGACGGCCGTGGGAATTTGAATGAGCAAACTACTTTGGTCACAGTTTGGTCGCATTTAGTTAATTAAACTCAATTAAATTAGATGAAGCGCTGAAAAGTGATTAAGGCTACAACATAATATTTAAAATGACCGGATGTTACACCAGAGACAGTGACCACCACACTCTCACTCATCCTGGGCGGCCGGGTTGGGAGGGGCGATAAACCAAATTTTTTCTTTGATGGCTGGTCACGATCACAGTTTTGCACCTATTGACCTCAAACTTTTGAGCTATACAGAGGGCCACCGGGTTCACTCAAAAAACCCTGACTCTCGTCGGTGGGTGTTCGGGAAAAACCGCAATTCTTGAGCAACGCCGGGTACCTCTGCTTGTGATACGACATCGTAAAATGTCATGCATGGACACCTTTAAATGGCTTCGTTCAGATTCTATAATTTTTTCGTGAGGCCAAAAACTTGCGATGGCTAACAGATTTCGTCCTATCCAAGTCTAATCACAATGTCATATCGGAACAACTTAGATGGCGATTATCGATTATCGCCAAAGGTATAATTTGATGCCAAAATAAAATTCATATAACCGTATCGTCTATTTTCACAATGTCTGCAACATTAATTAGAAATCAGTAAATAACATATTACAAACAGGAACTAATTACTAAGACCAGGGCTCACATTTTCACGGCACATTGACCTTCTATGTCGCTGCAGTTACTACCAGCTTCGGCAGCTCAAGGTCATTTCCTGCTTTTCGACTCCTAGCGCAGCTTCAACACTTGTTCATGTGTTTGTTGTTTTACCTTTGTACCACTGCAGCGCGATATATTTGTTTGCATTTGTTTGTTTGTTTGTTTGTTTGTATGCCTACTTGTTATAGCGCCCCTTCAAGTTCTCTACTCAAAGGCGCTCCCGAAAACAGCGCGGATACTGCATCGGAGTTTCATGTCGAAGCGCTGAGCAATTGCGAGTGAAGTACTTGCCCAAGGTCCCTACGCGGTGACTTGATGTGGATTCGAACCTGCAACCTTCCGGCTGCATGGCAGCGAACATGCCCACTACACCACCGCACCCCACAAAAATAAATTAAATAAAATGCCTAAGTGTGGAAATTCAAATATTTAAACAATTGCTGAAACAATGAACAATTTTTTTAAGATGACCGCTTCAAATGTTAGCATTACAGTGTGAAAATTCAAAACGTTTAAACAACAGATGAGGATCACATCCCTGTCAATTCCATCTCGTAAATAATGGATAGTGATCTGCTGAGATTCATACATACAATGTAGGCATAACTGTTACAGTAGCGTTCGGTTGAAGAAAACATTCGGCTAGATGTCGATAAGCACCCAAACTGTGAAAATAATAAACTCTGTTTATACATCATTCTTTTATTGGCCCATTAAAAAGACTTGGAGCATTTGAAATGTGAACGTGGCGAGAACATAAAACAAACGAAGAAGTGCTGAAAAGAATAATTGAAGAAGAAATAACATTTGATAAGAAGGATAAAAGAAAGGCAAAACACATGGATTGGACACACACTAAGAGGAGATTCCTTGCTAAGGAAAGTGATTGAGGGAAAAATAGAGGGGAATGAACAAGAGGAAGACCGATACAGATGATGATGGACTGGATGATGGAGGAAGGAAGCCAAAAGCTAAAGGAGAAGGCGCAGCGGATGATGAAGTGGCGGTATTTTGCATTCGAACCTGCCTAAGGGCAAAGAACCGAAAAAGAAGACACCTTTCAATACCAGCTTGGTTTGCTTGAAGAAACGGCATGTCTAGATGTCGCTAAACCCAAACAATGAAAATAATTAACTCGATTTGGATACCTTTAAAATCGCAGCCAATTAACGAACTATCCCCTCCCTGTTTGGTCTTCCTCTTTTCCCCTTGTCGTCCATAATTCCAAAATCCTAGGCATACGACGATCAAGCAGTTCTAAGTAGTTGCAGTTTAACATCACTGTGTGGTACCAAAGACGATTATCGACGCCCTCCTCCTTTATCCAGGCTTGGGACTGGCATTGGCAGTGTGCAACCAGTGGCGGAGTTAAATTTATTTTACAGCTAAACGGTGTACAATCTCAGAATCAGTTTTAAGAACGCAGTTAACGATTTATAAAGTTTTATGACTATGATTTAATGGGTGTCTTAAGAAGAGCGTTTCATCTCATGAAAAATCCAAGTATTGTATTGTTATTAGTACTCACTATTGTTTTTTGATGTTGTTTAAGCTGTCATTTGCTATTGCTGACATAATTTTGATTACCATCAGTGTAATTTCAGATTTAGTAATTATATTATTTTACAACTAAACGCAGTACAAGCTCGCTAAGAATCAGCAATTTGTTGGACGCTGTTATTGCAGGCGAGAAATATGTTCTTCCTAATGGCACACGCACGCTATAATTATTATGTTAGCACGTATTACCATCAGGTCCACCAAACGAAATAAAAACTGACAAGATGATCCAGAATAATACCAATTCTAGATGTGGGCGCAGACCAGAAGCTCGTTTGATGATAAGATGTTCATTGCATTAATTAGTCTGTTACGGCTGAACTAAAATCGAGTCAGTGCATCTAACCTGGATGAAGAATGTTGAGGGTCTATTATAATCGTATGCGTAATATTGACCTAAAAATATTCTGAGGGCGCCATATTCAGCATCACTTCTCTTCGCTATGCTAAATTTCGTACAGATGCATTGAGACTTGGTTATGTGAAAGCGGCACCAACAAGGTCATTACCAAACACTTCTACATACAATTTTGTCGGTGATCTTATAATTATAAATCATTCTGATAATTTATTTGGGTGTGTAATATGCGTCGCTTTTGTCGTCGACGTAAAGTGTGCCATAAGAAGGGTATACAATAAACCATGCTAGTTTACAACTAGGCTACTGCAGCATACTCTGTTGGTGCCAGTTCCAACTCTGGATAATGGAGGAGGGTACACTAATAATCATTATAGGAAACACCGTCGTTAAAACTCAACTACTAAACTAGGGAAGACTCACACATCAAAGGACTCAGCATTCATTAATTCTGTGTCTTTATATAACGCCTCTTCGAGAATCTACTCAGAGGCGCTCTCTGCGCTAACTAGCCGAAGTGATGTTAAGCGTCATAACAACAAGAACATTTCATCAGTTAGCAACATAAGTCACAGTGAGCCGGTGACACGAAACGGAGTATCCCTCATGAAAGCTATCCGGGGGGATAAACCATTCTATCCCCTTTTTGAAAAATTCGCATAATAAACAAATTTATGCTGTAATCAAAATTTAAAGTGACTCTATTTGTTTTAAGTGTCCTAAGCAATGCTCAGATAAAGGCAACTCGAATTTATTTAGTCACTCTGGGTGTTCTTAAGTGTTTTAAATGTTTTAAGGGCTCTAAAACCGGGCAAAACAAATTATCTAGTAGGAATAAACATACCTGTTAGTGTCATTGTTGAAAACATAGCAGATGAAAATTCATTTGCAAAAGAAAATACACGCAGAAACGGTTTTTTCGAGTTTTTTTAATTTGGGGGGATACAATTAATACGCGGGATACTCTATTTCGTGACACCGGAAACAGTGTATTAATCTTCCTTGTGTTGAGAACAGTGATTCCGTTAAGGTCTGAATTCTTGGAGTCATGGACGCATCACATCCAAAAAATTGGAGTCCACACAAAATGGATAAGAGTCATGGACTCCACACCCATCCATTTTTGGAGTCCCATCGGGCCATAGTAGGTCAAATGTAAAAAATTCCGAACTTCTTATATTACAGGCGACAAAGGGCCTATTATTACGTAACCTACGCAAAAATTCGAATTTTTTACCCTCTCATTCTGTTGCAACTCGTACATTTTGCGAACAGCCACATGCGCACGTAAAAATTAGCTCTAACCCTCCTCCGTTTACAAAAGTTCATTTAGGCTATAGGCCTATAGCTAAAGTCAGCTATAAAATTCATTTTACCGTTGGCCATTTTTTGTGTGTTAAAATCTGAAGTTGTCGATACCAATACACAGGGCCTAGGACAGGATTTGGAGGCCCAGGGCCACAACTAATTTTCAAGACCTTTTCACTCTAGAATCTACGTCGAAATCCTGAATTGCTATGAGATCCTGCTCCAATGTCAACATGTCTCATAATATTTGAAGGATTTAAAAAGAATTTTTTTAAATTATCTGATTCATAGACAATTATTGTTAAATACTGTACAATAATTTCACATTTTCTTGGTTCAAAGCTCCATTCTCTGTCAGTCACAGCTATTAAGTCGTCGAAGTCTCTTGGAGGGTACTTTCTGTTTGTGATGAATTTATTTCTCAAAGATCTTCAGTCTGGCTGAGCCTATTGCTATTATCAGGATGTACAATGAAATTTGAATTTTTTGGCTTGCTGAAGCAGCTTCCTTTTGTCGAGCCAATTTCTTTCATTTCTCATATACACTTTTAATGATCTCTTAACCTTTCTGTAAGAGATTAGATTAAAATAATATTTTTATAGAATATAATAGACTAATAGTTAGGGCCACAGAGGGAATATATGCTATTTTTTCAATAAAATTGACAATGTTGTCAGTTTTATCAAATTGACTGATATTGTTCAAACTATTTTATTGAATTAATGTAATTTAAATATTAATTTCAAAAGCTAAAAACAAAACCCCCTAATTGTGCACTTGTTCCGCTCGAATCCGTCCATCACCCCAGGGCCCATTCATTTTCTACGCTACCCCCAAACTCCAAATCCTGGCTACACCACTGCCCTAAGAAACTAAGAAATTAAGAATATATATAGTGTTCAGTGTAGGAAACACTATCCACTGCAAATCCGATGATAAGAACAATAATTATGTTCATGAATATTAAAACATTTTTTTAGGTTTGAGTGTTTGACTTACGACTTAGGGCCTACGAGTAACGAGTTATGATAGAATTTATACTGTTGAGTGTTGACAATTTTTCAATTTTACAACTAATAACAGATCTAGGGAAAAAATTTGCAGTTTGCAATTATTTAACGTCAACGATTTCGTCACGAAATAATTAGAATTTGTATAAAGCTACATTTCAGTAAATAACTCGTTAGGCTAATTCCGTAATTCCCCATTTCAATAAATTATTTATTGACATGGGGAATTACGGAATTAAGGAGCTATTCATTATAAATAGTCCGTTATTCCGAAATTTATCAAGTGAGGCCTGGGGCCAAATGGCCCCAGTGGGCCCCCCTGTCCTAGGCCCTGCCAATACAGAAAATACCAAATCATAAACTCATAAATTACAGCTAGCTTCTCCAGATGTAGGCTGAATTGGAATGAAATAGAGGCCTGTATCGTGAAATCGTGAAAGGTCAAGTAAGCCATAGGCCTATAGGCTATCCTAAGCCAACGATAAGTAGAAGTTTCTAGTTTTTAAAATTTGAGAACAAATTAGGCCTAACAGCCATTTAGAAGCAAAAGCTGGTGTTAGAGCACAATCAGATTGCATCATATTGCATTAATATTGACTGGAGAGCGCCTCTGAGAGGGCTTATTGTAGAAGCTTCATGTAACTTATTGAAATGAATGAATGAATACAGAGCCTGGAAGATCTAAAACGCGATTGTCGTTAGCAAGGACATCATTTAAAAAATAAAGAGGGACATTTTAGGACACTAATCACACTATAGCTTATAACTAGCACCAATCTCCCCGACGATAATAAATTTTATACTTTCCAAGAAAAAAATATTTTAGCATTGTTGCACATCTTTTAATTTTCTTCATTTTAGGATATATCCGACGACGGTCATTAGCCTAGGCCTAGGCCTATGTTAAGCCAGCTCATGGGAACGGTTGAACGCTATAATATTAATTGCTGACATGTCGATGGTTTAGGTCAAGGCCTGCATGTAGGCTATGTATACGTCACTCACATACAAAGAAATGAAATAGCCTATTCATAAATAGGTCATTGCATAAATTATTCACCACTAACCAGCCAGTTAATTACGCAATGCATAAACTGAGAGAGTTACACATATTACGGTATTTCTTATTGGTGTCCCATGGATGCATCGTTAATTTATTTGTGCGTCCATCCACAACTTCAGTGCGTCCATGGACGCACCGCCTTTATTTTTGTGCGTCCGACGTCAAAATTTGTGCGTCCGGGACGCACGGACGCACGTTAACGGAATCACTGGTTGAGAAGTATTCTGGTTCTGTTCTAATTTCTTATGACAAAACGATACTGAGTGTGGTGAGATTTAGCATTTCACGACATTGCAGACTACATCTAGATTTTGTATGTGCTGTCTTGACTTGTATCATTTGGTTGAAATAGGAAGTAGAATTACAGACAGTCTTACTACCTTCCCTCTAACTCCGCCATTAACAGTACTTTTGGAGTACTAGCCAATTATATTGCCTGGAAAAGGGAAGGGCGACATTGACCAACTTTTGTCTGACTGAGCGCTGTTAAACTCTCTACTTCATTAGTTTCATACTGTGGTGGACACGCCACAGTTAGTATATGAAATTACGTCTTAGACGTGTTTAGAAGCATTGGCCGACCTATGGAAGACCATATGGCCATCTTAATTTAAGCCAAAGCATAGCTTGCAAGACAGGTCGAATGTGGTTGAATAAAGGCTGACACACGGTGCAGTGTCATTGATGTAGAGCAGTGTTCTGCTCTATACATACGATACGCCTTCGGTGTCGTTCGGTCGGTTAGCGAAAAATACTGCACACCGGTGTCGTAAGTGAGTATACATGTAATACGGCGAGTGATAAATGAAATTCTGGTCTGGAAAATTTGACAAATAATTATCATATTTACGGGCAATCGCGTTCGAGCATTTGAACTCACTACTGCGACAATTTATTAATATGGTATAAAATTAAAAGGGGTGTCTAGGAAATCAAGTAGAATTGAGTGAAATATAGGGTGTCCAATAAGTTCGTAAACGATTTTGCTTGCAGAAAGCAGAAATTTTTTGCAACAAACATTAATAATGCTTATGTCATTTGAAAGTGCTTTATGTCCCGAAACCAAAAAGTGTAAAAAGTGTTAGTTTTTTGAAACGAGGAAATGACGTCATAAATTTATGCTGAAAGGCTATTTTTAGCGAATTTTATGCAGTTCGCGATCGTTTTTCTTAAACAAACTCGGAAATGGGGAAATAGCAGACGTTCAGTTACGCTCGAAAGCTGCTATTGCTGAAGAAGGATATTCATATTCCGTCATAGGCGATAAATTAGGACGATCGAAAGGATGGGTAGCAAAATGGGTTGAAAGAAGCAAGCAAGGCGAGTTAGGCGATCATGCGCGATGCGGTCGACCAAAGATTTTGACACAGGCTGCTATTAAAATAATCAAAAAGGCGAAATACAGACGAGGATTTAGATTGAGACAGATAGAAAAGTCTCTCAAGGCATGTGGACTGAAGGGCAACAAAGAAAAAAATCAGAAATTACATGAAAGTGGAGTTGAAGTGGAGAAGTTGGAAACGCAGAAAGGCGCCATTGCTAACAGACGCTCAGAAGAAAAAACGGTTGTTATTCGCGCGGCAGCATAGACATTGGAAATTCGAAGACTGGTCTAATGTTCTGTTTAGTGACGAATCGCCGTATCAAGTGTTCTGTGTTCCAAACTCACGCAATGACACCGTTTGGGGTTCGCAAGAAGAAAATGTTCCTGTCGCCTCGCAGGTCAAGTTTAGTCCGACTGTTCTTGTGTGGGGAGGTATGACAGCCTCAGGATTAACGCGACTGCATTTTGTACCTCAGCATACATCAATTAACTCGGAGTATTATATCAATAAAATTTTAAAGAAGGTATTAAAACCAGTTTACGACAGACTGGACACTTCTGGAACGATCTCGAAACGACGACTATTCACTGACAACGCCGTTAGCGTTTTCCAGCAGGATGGTGCGCGAGCACATAGGCTACATCTACAGTTTCGCGAGCATGGCTGAACGAAAATATTCGTTACTAAATTGAAAACTGGCCTCCAAACTCTCCTGATCTCTCACCGATTGAAAATCTCTGGAGTATACTCTCAAGCAGTGTCTACAAAGATCCTGAACCAAAAACCCCTGCTCAGCTATAACGTCGTTTGCGAAAAGCATGGAATTCGATAACGCTTGAAACTTTGTACAACCTCATCGAATCTTTGCCCAGACGAATGAAAGCTGTTATAGCCAGCAAAGGCAACACTATTGCCTATTGAATGGTACAATAATTATTGATTTTTGTTGTGTATTTTGTTTTTAGCAAACTACCAAAATCGTTCAAGAACTTATTGGACACCCTAGTTAGAATCAAAATTTACCGGTGTCACGTTAGCCTATATTCTTTCCCCCCCCCCCCTTAAAGCTATCCGCGGGATGAATTAATCTATTCCCCGGGTGGAATATTCCGGTCTAGACTATCCGTCCAGATCAACCATTCTATCCCCTTTATAGAAAAAGCGTATAATTGAAACATTTATTTTGTAATCAAAATTTATTGCGACTCACATTGTTTATGTGACCTAAACAATGCTCAGAGCGAGGCAAGTCGAATTTACTTAGTGGCTCTGAGTGTTCTAAAGCGTTCTAATTGTTCAAAGTGCTCTGAAACCAAATCAAGCAAAATTATCTAGTAGGAACAAACATTATTATCTGTTAGTGTCATTGTTCTAAAGTCTAAACAAAGCAGATGTGAGTTAATTGTGAAAAAATAAATACACGCGGAAGTGCCTTTTTCAACTTATATTCATATGTGGGGATACGATTGATACGGGGGATACTTTACTTCGTAACAACGGAGAGTAAACTCCGAATCGTTCTTTGTTGCTTGTGATATAAGTAAGTTTGTAAAATGTGCGCATAATCAAGAGGAAATGCTCTATTCCTACAGAACTCGGTGATGTGGATAACCCTGACCGATGCACTGGGCTGATCAAATGACAGGAGTGATAATTGCCCCTCATCTGTCATATGCCGAGGTCAAGAAATGAATTCGCTAAGTCCATTCTCTACGTATCTAAAATTTTCACATGGCTTGCAGCAAAAGTCGTTGTTTCAAGACAATTATATTAGAGTCACTCTATCTACAGCATGATTGTAGGCGTACATCTTCCAATTGACACTGCTATCATCTTATTTCGCTTACTCCCACAACATATTATACGAATTTGCGTTAAAATGAGGTGCCTAAGAGCCATTTTCTTTCTAGGGTTTCTACGCCGTGAACGATCGAACAGGCTTTTAAAAAATTCGCTGCGTTGCATGGATACCTTTAGTTTAGATATCTCGGAGACTATAAATATTTCATAGCTTTTAGTAAATGCAATAAAGTTGCAGCGTCCCCATGGGGCCGTCCATAAAGTACGTCACGCTCCGGGGGGGAGGGGTCTAGGAAAGTGTGACAGTTTGTGACAGAGGGGAGGGTCAGGCCATGTGTGACGTCACACATTTATTTTTTAAATTCTTTTATATTTTTTTTTGTTTTTAGTACCTAAAATCCGACCCGGCCCGGCCAGGTGTGTCTAATACCCCGCCTGGCGGGATAAAAGTTGATTTTCCGTCACTATCAAAGCGTTTAGGGACACACGTCACTATCAGAGGGATTAGGGATAGTATCCTAGGGTTTAGGGGGTTAGGTAAATGGTCATGTTTAAAAAAAATTGTTCGAAAGTGTGACGTACTTTAGGGGGGGGGGGTCCGAGATTTGTGACAGTTTGTGACAGGGGTGAGGGGGGGGGGGTCAAAAATGGTCAAAAATAGCGTGACGTACTTTATGGACGGCCCCCATGCTATTATTCTGTGCATCCACCACTTCATCTATGCAACCGTCTAAATGAATAAGGGGATTCCTTACAGCATCATTTGCCCCAAATGAGGTTTATTTAAGTGCGCTAAATAAATGTTCGGAATGAAAGAGTGTAATAGACCTATGTAACTCCGTCACTCTTACAATGGAAGTAAAACGGCGTCCTCAAAACGTGAAAAATGTTGGGTTTGAGGTTAGAAAGTCAACATTTCTTGAACGAACATATAAGGCAGAAATAATCAGGGCTGTTTTTAAGGAATTTTTAGAACTGCACAACTCCTGCTTTCTTTTCCCATCATTCATGGTAAATTACTTCCAATCGGATGAAAATGACCTTTTTTGCTAGTTTTAGTTGCACAAAACGTGTGACAGAATTAGTTCTACAGCTGCACAATTCCATTTAGAACTGCACATTTTGTGTACAACTGCACATTAAAAAAAGCCCTGGAAATAATATCAATTGTCTACAGTTTCGCAGCGTCATTGCATTGAACAACGGAGTAATAAATAAGTTTCTCGTGCATTCCACAAAACATTTAGCCCTCATCCAATCTACACTGTATCCGGTATAAAAGGGACCAAAATTGTAAATATGAAAATAAATATCAAATGTTCGCCTATTTTCACCTCAGGAGGAGGGCGTCGCTAATGGTCTTTGTTATCACACAGTGACGTTAAACTGCAAAATAATACACACAGTTCTACAGTCAATAATGCTTGAGGTCCAAAACGCTTTAAATTTAAACACCCGCACTATACACCTCTATTTCATTTGCTTTAGACGCTACAAATAAATCCTCACCATTCCGCTTGAAAGTTTTTGATCTATCTTCTTAGAAACATTTGTTTAAAATCGGGACAAACATGCAATAAGCTTATATCTTAACCTCCTAGCGAAGCAATTAATCGTTCTGACGAAAGTTATCTATCATTGTCGATCAAAAGGAATTGATTCCAATTATTATTGTGAACGACGACGCAAATAATCTTCCTTCCTTCCGTAGGTTGGCGGATGCGACCAGCGATCAGCCCTCCACAAAAATTTTAAGACGTTCCTCGAATGAGGAAAATATGCTAGCAATCACTTGGTGAAAATCCAGTCCTTGGGAGAAATGCAATACAATATGCAATAATGTATATAATATTATATTTGTATAATCAGTCTTCAACATGCTCAAACAACATTCTAGAATTCAACATGCTCGCCATGCATCACCTTTGTTTATTCCACTATAATAGATTACAGAACACCATAAACCCAGTGCAGCAATCAAAAAGTAGATACGCAGAATCCAATGCACAGTAATTATTTTGTTTGACTGAAAACATATTCTTTACAATTATGTTATGTAATATAAGATATTTACCAATATTAGGAGAAAAATTTGATTTTTTGTGTGCATATAATTATAGGTGCTTCAGTAACTAATAATAAGCAAAGAACATAATTTTTGCGCAAAATTTATAATATGCGCGAAGACCTACAGACTTGGATCTTTGGCTAATTTCCTCTTATATATTGCTATGTCTAAATTCTTTAAAAAGGTGTCAAAGCAAGAACGCAAACAAATCCATTTTATTACATCATTTTGATCATTATATATTGCAATGAACACGTGCAATTTATTACAGGGCGAAATCTAATTATTACGATGGTGCGCAGGCACTGGCAGAGTTCGAAGAAAAATTCCAAGTTTAAAGGCAGCTTATGAAAACAACGGCAGTTGCCATCGGCAGAAATTTGTTTTTCTTTCATTTTCACTGGCAGAGTATTCGCATAGGATGGATGGATCCAGATTTGATGAGGGCTAATGACAACAGAGGCCGTTGCCTTCAAAATTTTGTCTGTACATAACACTGCTCTCAGTTATTGCAGTTAATGTTTGTGTTATTTTATTTAACTAGTGATGTACCAATCGAGCACGCTAACCCGATTAATAATTATGCAATCGGCTACCGTGTTGGAATGTGCAATTGCCCACTATGCTGACCATCGTTGCATTTGGAAGAAAATTGCACCAGCAGAAACATAGGCACGAAATTTAAAGAGGCTCTTGTCAAGCAAGCGGATTCATTACAAAATACAATGCCTAAACACCAATTTCAATTTTTAATTAAGACACCTTTATAAAAGTTTCTTAGACATAGTTTATTCTCCACATTGTTTAATAAATCGTGTATTGACCTGGTTTTGTGCACAGCTGCACGTCTTAATGGTCGCATTCCTAAATGCGATCAAGCCAAGGAGTACATGCGAAATGTCCTTCACTGGCGTCCAATTATTACACAGCGGATCACTTATAGCAGCGGTTCCCAACCCGTGGCCCGCGGGCCAAAAGTGGCCCGCCAGGCCTCAGAAAATGGCCCGCCAGACCTCAGAAAATGGCCCTCATCTCTCCAAGAATTATCAAAAATGTATGAAAAAATTAACAATTTGGACAGGATAGAACACATTATTATTTTCTATTACAAATTATTTTATTTTGACGTCCATAAATAACATGAAACATTATATTTTGGATCAATTATAACAATTTTATACTCTTTAAGTTAATACAATTTTAACCTTCTGGCCCCCTAATGTCCTTCAACTAAGAAAAAGTGGCCCTCGTGTCCTCCAACTTAGAAAAAGTGGCCCTCAAGTCAAAAAAGGTTGGGAACCACTGACTTATAGGGTTTCTGCACTAGTCTGGCGCTGTATGGAGGGTCTTGCTCCCATATACATACAGAAACTCTGCTGTCCCATCTCTGGTGTCCAACGGTGATCTGACCTCCGATCAGCTTATCAAGTTGAACTCTTGACCCATCGTTCTCGAACTGATATATTGCAGCGACGCTCTTTCTCAGTGGCTGGCCCTAGAACCTGGAATTGTTAACACACAAGTGAATCTGTAGCAGATGAGAGAATCCATTAGTGCACAAACATCTTGTGTATTAAGTGATCGTCGAAAAGAAAGGAGCTGACTAAGATGGTACTAACACGGACGACATTATTATGTGGTTGACATGTATTATCTAGCGACGTCTTGCAACAAGTAGGACAGTTAACGGCGCAAGAAATCAAATAGATGCAACGGTAAAAAAAACACAATAAAGCCATCTTTACAACGCACAATTAACCGTTCTATTTCAGCAATTTAGCAAACATAATTTGAAATTGAACAGTATATGACAGTGCCTTCAATTTTAAATATTTTATGTCATAAATTTTATTCCTTTTGTCGTATTGTTTTTTTTCTCAAAAAAACCGAAGAAAGTCAAAGAAAGCACGCAACCGAAAGCAATCGGTTTATAAATAGTGTCTGTTCCCTACGTTTCAAAGGTGTTTAATATTCGACTGGGAAACGCGTCGCTATGTTATTGTGTACGTCGTTATGTAATTTCACTGTCGATCAGCTAATCAATAAAACAATCAACCATTGAATCAATCATTTAGCCTGGTCAATCAATGAATGAGTCAGTGAATCAATATTTCAGTCAATCATTCAATCAATCGTTAAGTAATGATGATTTGACTTTTAGATCCAACATTTTTATCGTCTGTGTGAACGCCATGCTAAACAAGAAGCAAATAAGTTGCCGTTACCTGATATCTTCTTCTTCTGTGTCTCTCTTCCGCCAGGCGTAGGTCCTACGCCAACGATGAGGCCTCAACATGCCGCCTCCAGCTTGCTCTGTTTCTGATTTTATCCACCTCATCTCTCATATCCATGTTCTGTGCTGCTAGATCTTCTTTCATATTGTCCATCCAGGTCTTTGCTTGTCTTCCTTGACTTACCTGATATATACTATTAAAAAAACTAGGAAACTCAAACATCACAACAAACACACGACCGCCATGCAGACATTTTTTGAATCAGAAACGTGTCTGACATTCTGACTCATTCAGAAACGTGTCTCTGGTTTCCATGCCCTGAATATAGTAGAGTTTTAGACACATTAAATTTTGTTTCAAAAATTAATCTAGCTAAAAGAGCCATTACGTGCAAAACACTCAATGAACACAAACGGTACTTTGCATAAATTGTATGCGATTATGGACACTGGAAAAACCCTTTACGGTCAACTTCAGATTGGATGGATCCCATATTGAAGGAGACTCGCTCTTGAGGATAGTACTCGAGTGAAGAAAGGAGGGAAAGAAGCCACCAGGAACATTAGGAAAGTTAAGGATGGACTGGTTGATTGACGGTGAAAAGGACGAGGATATAAAGAAATCAAAGGAAAAGCACAGAATAGACGAGAATGGTATCGTTGGGATCCTATTACAAGGGCAAAACACTAAAGGAGAAGAACTCCAGAAGGATTGTTGGATACTGTAGGTATGTAATTCTGCTCGTATTTCTTATCACACATCTCCTGGAAATTTCAAATTGCAACTGGCTAATAATATTATTCCACAATTTTCTTTATTGCTCCTGGAATACATCTGATGGAAAGGACTGGAAAGAATAGGGAAGATTTTTCGCATCTTTTTCAACTTGCCGTTTATCACAGTTTTTTCTAAAATTTCATTCTGAAATTGAAAATATCTTTCTTTTCCTAGCATCAAGGTGTACAAAGCTTCGCTAACAGTTCTATTTGGAGGTGTTTATCCAGGTTTGATCTTGCAAAAGTGTTTCATCCTTAGCTTATATAGCAACGTTTTATGAGTTTTAAAGGTGTTGAAGTAGAACCCGTGCATAAATCGACCATTACTATATTCTAGTAGTGCTTTTCAGTTTCTTAGTACAGCCGTCAGTAGGTTTGTATCAGCATCACGCACAAACTGTTTGGTCTTCACTCTGCACGAGTGCTACAAGTCGCTGAACCGCAACAGAATAATGATTTGTGTCGCCCTCCTCTCTGTCCAGGTTTTGGACTGGCACTATCCAAATGTGGTCACCGGAGTTTTTATGAGAACGTTGACATCACACGTAGCGAAGCTTCACTTGCAATTAAACCGAAGTTGATCCTGCAATTCTGCGTCTATTAAAAATAAGGCAAACAAACAAGTAAGTAAGTCGGAAAGTTAATGGGTAGCTAGTTATCATACCCACAGGGATATTTCCCCTCTGATAAGGTTAGCGGTAATTGTCATGATCCGTTTCTCGCATATAGATAATAGGACTTGACAATATGATTGAACGCCTTTTTAAACACCTTTGAAACGTTCTTAATGGAAATTATATATAAAACTTACTTATTTTCTCATTTAATGAGACGCGGGAGGTTGTACATTATTATACCTGCTTGTTCTTCTTACGCAAAAGAACTTTGACTGTTGCAAAATGTGCCGCTAAAACAACGTGCATTACGTAAGCTTACAGTACTTACATTGTGTTCAATCGGTATATGCATGCACCCAGTCGAATAAACATAATATTCACAGCGCTGGATTAGCGTTGTCTCTTTGGCTATGCTTCGGACAATAATAATTATCTATGTGAACTCTGCTGCCCAGTATCTGTTGTCCTATCTCGCTGAGCCATTCACTTTGCCTCTAGTGGTGAGCTGTTGGTCCTCGTGATGGAACCTCAACCTGTCAGCGTCGTGCTTTCTCGGTTACAGGTCCATCTGTTTGGAATTTAGCCTTCCATTGAAGAAATGCCTGATGCCTGTGGTTGGCTGATCAACGTTTTGCAGGTTCCTTAAGAGCCGTTTGTAGCGCGTCTTAGGGGATTTCTTTAAACACCATAATCACGTGAATCATTAACATTTCGCTAGTGTGCCCATAGACACCTTTTTATTATATTATTCTGTGCAATAAAAATATGGTAGTCATTTTCGTCAAATCGTTACGTCTTTGGTTTTCTTTGTTTTCACTTATCAATTATGACAACATCGATAATAAATTTTAAAAATAATTACTGATAAAATTATCTTCACAGTTGATGTTGGTTCAAGCACTTCCTCCCTTACCATTGATTGTGCTACTTCGTTCTGATGAGAAAATATTAGAATTTTAGAAAATAAAATTTATTTGTCTATGAATTTTTTTTAAATCGGTGCAGACACAATCGATGCAAAAGAGCTCTCAAATATCTAATTTAAAAACGACATGGTCTTCTTTTGCTGAAGAAACAATTAACTAACAAATTGCTCGTTAAATGGATTTTCGCCAGGCAGATAACACAAGCTTATTGAATAATTGACGACAGAATAAATTAAATTAATAATGAAAGGAACTTGTTTCTGTCATGCCTCCCGGCAAATCCTCACCATGCCGATGCAGAATACCAATACGTGGCAACCAAGCAGTGTCCTATAATACAGAAATTATCTAGAGATTCCTCATGGAAACATGGGTCTGAAGTGAGCCGTAGGCCTATGTATGCACGATGTCATATTTTGTCCTGTGTTTATATTCATGGTTTCAACTGCTTTTTATTTGTGTCGTATTATCATGCTAAGCATGGATAACAACACACTTCCAGCCGCTGCACTTCACGGATACGTGGATGGAATTAGAAACAGAGGAAGACAGCAAAACGCTTGGATGGACGACACACGAGAAGACCTTCAGAAAGTGGCAAATGCATATGAGAGAGGCAACGGAGAAAACCAGGAATTGTGGAAAAATGGATACGTCAAGTTGATGACTCGTCGTCGACCACGGACTCACTGAGGAGAGAAACATTGCAGCTGCAGAATTTATTGGCAATTTCCATTGTTTAACGACATCTTATGGCGCCAAGGTTGACGTCAACATTACGTTGACTTTATTTGCCGTGTTGCTAGCATATTAATGACGTATTGAGAGTTTAGCGGCAACAATAAGATGCCATTTCAACACTTTTCTCGTTTCTTATGTCTTATGACATTATGCATGATTATGGGTACTACTGGCGAGTTGCACCGCAAACGATTGTTGAGTTTATATATATGACAAGAGCAAAGTTTCAGAGGTGTCTAATGTCAGATAACGTATCGTCTGCTTCCGAAGCGTCACTGTTATCATTGACATTGAAACGTTTCTCTTAAGAGCAACGCTATATAAATGTGCGGCTATATCTCTATTGTTTTTTGCATGTATCTGTATGTCTGGTTATCTGTGCTTTGCTGAACGCGTGTCTGTTTGCCCTTTATGTTTCTGGCTTTCTCCCCGATCAAGGATCAATTTAGACCTGGATTGAACCAGTTTTAAAATTGGAAACCCTAAATTAAGCTCTTGTTCTGTAAAATAAACTAAATCGAAGCTTATTTTAATATTAACACCAAAGGCTTCAAGACGTAATGAGAGGATTTTTTAACGTGCAGTTGTACACAAAATGTGCAGTTCTAAATGGATTTGTGCAGTTGTAGAAGCACTTCTGTACAGTTAAAACAAGCAAAAAAATGGTTATTGTTCTCCGATTGGAAGTAATTTGCCACGGAGGATGAGAAGGAAAACAAAGGGTTGTGCAGTTTAGTTAATTGTAAAAATTCCTTTAAAACAGCATCGGGCCGATGAAAGCTTGAAAAGATATTATAATCACAGTCAGAAAATGTTTAATGGTGCATGAATACACGGCTATTTTTCAAGTTGCCGTGTGTAAATTGTGTTTTAATTCAATTATAATAATTATATTGAGCTGAATTCCATCAATTTGCAACTAAATCAATTAAAACTTTATCGACTAAAATTCCTTCACCTCGGAGGGCCAAGCAGAGTTGCAAGTAGGCTACATGTACAGCGTCACACCACCTATTTAACCCTTATAGGGTCACCGGGGGGTTAAAAAATACCCCCAGCTCGGTTTTTCACAAAAATTTTATTCCTTGAAAATAGTTGAAGAAATCGCTTCTACGACTTTTCCTAAATATGTTTTATGCACAGAATGCATCCAGTTTCATTAGTTATTCATGCACCCAAATCAGCTATAAAGTACGAAAATGTACCACGTCCTAGCTATTTTACTCAGGAATTTTTAAACATAGCACTATGCATGCTTTACACATGAGTGTCTTGATGTTAAAATGTGTCCTTTTCAGTATCTGGACATTATAATAGAAATCGTTTTGGTTTTATAAAATTAGGATGAAAAAAAAAGAAATTGTCTACAGCAAATCACGCGAAGTTAACAAGTGTAGCATCAAGTCCTACTGCTGTCGAAGTGCGATCTTGCCATGTGCACTTGAACGCAATTGCATTGACAGCAACAAGGCCTGAATAGATTGTATACCCTTTATCTGTCAAGTCATGAAACATTGAAACTCTTGATAGATCAAGTTATGAAACATTGAAGCATGAATAATTGAATATGGCACATATATAATTATGTAATGCCAGCAATAGTTAAACTGCAGGGTAATCATAGGCTACTAAAAATTTCGACTACATGTAGATATGATAATTTCATTGCATAATAGGCTCAATGCAACATATAGAATGTGGCTTTCATAAAATTATTTGACCAATAAATTATTAAATCATATTTTCATTAAATACAGAACTTTACTGAAAGCCAATTCAAGAATCTGGTCGCCATTTTATCCAAATTCCTTGACCTCGAAAATGCTGATTTAGACCCTGAGATCATGTTTCCATTGCACATATGACTTCACTAATAGCCATTTTAATATTCTGACCGCCATTTTGTCCGCCATTTTGATTTTCGTTCAGTGCCACATATGTGACATTGGTTCCATTACATTCCTTGACCTCGAAAATGTTGATTTAGACTCTGAAATCATGTTTCCATTGCATACATAACTTCACTTGTAGCCATTTAAGATTCTGGCCACCATTGTGTCCGCCATTTTGATTTTCCTGCAGTGCTGCATATGCTACTTTGGTTCCAGTGCATTCTGCGAACCTTCTATAAATAACTTCTTTTAGTTTTATACTTGAAAATCTGAGTTTATCATAGGAATCATGCGAATCACAGTGAGGGTATTTTTTTACCCCCCGTGATAAAATCGGTTGAGAAAAATCGTGACCCTATTATAATAAGGGTTAAAGGAATGTAGGCTATGCATTAGGTTGACGACTACTAAGAACTCAGTGAAATATAGAACTCTATAGATGACAATTTTCAAGGATCTCAAGCCATGCAAAACCGGCAACTCAAAACATGTAAAATGAGTCTGTAACAGAGATTATTTGCATTGGTAACAGTAGAAGCTATGTGTGTCTGTAAGTACCAAATCATGACTTATTAGAAACTTTAACCATCGGAGGCTAACCTGGGGTGTTTTTTCACCCCACTGTCAGTATTTGCCCTGAATTGTTTTGCTGCTTTTAAATTTTGTCATGCGCTTTTGTGTATCTGTTCATAGATGAGTTTTTCTTAATTCCACATTTTTTTTTATATTGAATGCATGGTCACGTGACTGACGTCATATAACTGCCATGGTTATTAATAATTTACATGTGTTGAGTTTAAGAGGTTTCGTCGGTTACCTGCAGCCAATGCAGCTAAACTGATACCAGAATTGATTTCAATGTATTGAAAATTATGATAGTGATGATAATAATGAACAGTACTGTTTGTTGATAGTAATGATGTCTCGGAGCTAGATAATGTTGAAATCGATGATGTCATGGACCTAGCCTGTGTGTTGCAACTTTGTATGTGGAAAGCATGCAACAAAGAGTTACTGATGTATAGATGACCGTAGACTCGATGTTTATGCTAATATTTTAATTTAGTTAGGTTTCATAGTTTGTCAATTCCATGCTAAACTTGAATTAAGTGTCATTTTTGGTCAAACATGGTCCAATTTTATATCATAGGCCTCAAATTGTGTGGGGTGAAAAACATACCCCAGGTTATTCAATATGTGATTATTTTATAGGTTAGCCTCCGAGGGTTAATAGATTCAGAATCTGTTAATAAATAAAATCGCATGAAATCATATTTCGTGTTGAACTAAAATCTGACTGAACCATCGATCGATCGATTGATTGATTGATTGATTGATTGGCTGAATGAAACGTCAGATGACTTAGAAGACGCAATTTAAGATTTGTGCAATTTGATTTACAAAACAAATCTCTCTCAAAGTAACAAGTCATGATCTACGGATTCATTCCAAAAGTTAGTATCTTCCGTATCCATATCCGTTGTTGTCACCGTGTCCATCATATCCACGGTTTCCGACGTGTCCGCCAGTGCCTGGAACACCTTCCCAGCGTGCAGTTCCCGTTCCGGAACCCACGTGTTCAGCCACGTGATTTACGTAGAGTTGGCGCGCTGCGTTTCTGTAGTTATCTGGCCTGTTACATCAGCAAAACAAAGTATTGCTATAGCGCCAAATTTTGATTACTGTAATGACACAATAAACTATTCTAATTGAAAAAGCGTAATTAAATGGCGCTTCTCTAGATAGAACTGCTCTGGAACATCACGGGTCGCTTGCTGATTGGTCCCGAGTTGGAGAGACTTTCATCGCTCACTACTCTAGGACTAATGATTATTTGATCTTCATCAATAGTCTCTCATTCTTTCAAGGCATTTCTTTTCCTGCGGGGTTCCCACGATGAATATAAGTCATTCATCGAGAGGCGTTGTAGAAATTTATAGATACGATGATATTATGATTATAAATATAGTTGAGTTTACACGTCGTATCTGTGACCAGATTGGTAATGTTCGTTTCCAGCGAAGACTGAGGCGATGGCGACAAAGAAGAAGACGATTAGGAGCTTCATCGTGACTATCTTCAGATCTGTTGTCGGCGTCGGCGGAAGGTGCAATTTATAATGTCCAAATACTGATAAGGAGACACTGTAACAGCAAGACACTCATGTGTAAAGCATGCATAGCCTAATGCTATGTTTAAAAATTCCTGAGTAAAATAGCTAGGACGTGGTACATTTTTGTACTTTATAGTTTATTTGGGTGCATGAATAACTAATGAAACTGGATGCATTCTGTGCAGGAAACATATTTAGTAAAAGTCATAGAAGCGATTTCTTCAACTATTATCAGGGATTAAAATTTCCGTGAAAAACCGAGATGGGGGTATTTTTTATCCCCCGATGACCCTATAAGAGTTAAAAGTCGCCACTGGATAACAATAAAACCGTGAGACATTAGGTTTTGTTGCATTATAATTATAACCAATCGTTGATTAATAAAAAAAGTATATTGCGCACCGTTATGAATTCTAATTAGAGGCGCCACCAGTCCAACCACGTCAATATAAATGAAATTCCATCCAGTTGTAAAATGTATTGACCTAATTTTTAGAGAGTAAGCGCATCTCCAACAGAAGTCCATTCCAAGTGAATGGGTAAACGATCGAGAATGATTGACGCTGCCTAGCTGAGGTGATAGGCCCATCGCGGGAAGCCAGAAGTTACCGATTAGCAGAATAACGAATGGTACAGACCGGACGCCAGCGCACACTCTGGTAGACAACGGCGCTGTAAAGAGGGCAGAAATCCTATAGAAGTACCGCTGCGCGACTGTCGAGCCATTGTAACATGATTGTGTTGGAATATCGTTTGTGGTTTTGGCTCTTGGCAAAGCAAAATTATATCTCATATTAACCTGTGTAAGAATTTCTTTCATTGAAATGTAGAAGTGATGAATCAAATCTGTATTATGAATAGCAATCAAGAAAACTTTGTGACATGTCTTGCATATTATGACAATTACTGCAGAATATTAATGAATATACCTAAGCAAATTGGTTTGCACCATAGTTGTAAAAAACTTGTTTTCCGTTTTTTATTCTCTCCCCAAAAAGTGGTTTTTTTCGTTTTTTTCCCATCGTTTTTTTCTTTTTTTTCTTTAACTTTATTTATTCATTTATTTTCTGTTATTATTTTCCTTAATTTTAATATTTTTCTGATATTCCTTATAAGTTTTCCGCCAACTCTCAAGGACACAGCTAACTAAAGTCATTATTTCATCGTTTAACATCATCATTTAAGAGATAGCCTGCGTGTAGTAGGTTCCTAATCAATGTTTTCAAGGTTAAAATGCGGTTTTAGATGTAGCAAAGTCAAATTATTTACCGTTTCCGTTTTTTATCGTTTTTTGTCGTTTTTTATATTTTCGAAAAAACGAGGTTTTTTTACCGTTTTTTATTCCGTTTCCGTCGTTTTTTACATCTATGGTTTGCACATAACAATGTTTTTATCGTTGGACTTCTATCTCCGCCATTAACGAAACTTGTAAGCCTATAATAGTTCATGTTATTAACTGTTAACCATTCTGCTGTTAAATATGAACACTAATGATGATGAACAATAATAATTATATTATGTTAAGCCTAAGGCAACGAAAAACGACATTGTTATAACAACGCTATTTGGTGTATTTTGGACGACATGAATTCATTGTTACTGCACTGTATAAGCTGTAAATTGTCGTCAACGGCCTTTGATGTCAAACGACGGCGTTAAACTTTGGTTAAATAAAATAAATAACAGCATAATTATTAGTACTCAACCGCAAGATGCCCTTTAGCGCACATTATTTAAACAGCAACTAACCAGCTCAACTGCATAATCGTTCAATAAAATAATTGTTAAATATAAATGTTCGAGAAGATGAGATACAATTCAACGGTCACGTCAGCAACAATTTATGCCGTCAAACAATTTCTTGCTCCGAAATGGATGAGGCTAGTTTAGACACCTCTAAAATGTTATCTTAGTATAATATATAACCCGCTTACAAATTCGACAGCAGAGTAGTCCACATCCACAGTAGACTGAGTGTCCTTCAGCGCACATAATTTAAACAGCAACTAACCAGTTCAAGTGCATAATCGTTCAATAAAATAATTGTTATATATAAATGTCCAATTCAACGGTCACGTCAGCAACAATAATTTATGCCGTCAAACAATTTCTTGCTACGAAATGGATGAGGCTAGTTTAGACAATAGACACCTCTAAAACGGTATCTCAGTATAATAGTAAATACGCTTGCAATTTCGACAGCATAGTTGTCTTTAGCAGCAACAATGTCGTTTAGCGCACATAATTTAAGTACTATTATAATTGTGTCTTCCAATTCTGTTACACGTCTTATATCAAGACGTCACTTTCCAAGAAGGTTTCAAATACACTGATATAGTTTGAGACAGCGGCAAGATGTCGTTTACAGATTTTTGTGGACAACGCCTTCGTTCTTTTCCTTCTCTTTCCAGCATCGACCTCGCAGGCTCTGCAGTACCATTATCAGATTCTGTTAAAACTCTTGGGGTTACTCTGGACAGTATGCTTACTTTTCGGTTGCATGTAACTAACCTTTGTAGATCTTGCTTTTATCACATCAGGGCAATACGCCACATTAGGTCGGCTCTGACTAAGGATATGTCGAAGACTTTAGCTTGCTCTCTTGTTTCCTCTCGCCTTGATTATGCTAATGCGATTTTTGTTCGCATTTCAGACTATGAGCTACATAGGCTGCAACGCATCCAAAATTCCTTAGCTCGGGTTGTGCTGCGTGTCCACTCCCACTACGATCAAGTTCTTCAGTTTTACTTCATCAGCTGCATTGGCTTCCTGTCGAGTTCAGGATTAAATTTAAATTGGCCTGTTTAACCTACAAATCCCTCTCTACCGGAACACCTCCCTACCTTCAGTCGCTGCTTACTCCTTACATTCCTCCTCGTTGCCTGCGATCATCAAGCATGGGTCTTTTAGCTGAGCCTCGATGCAGAACAGTTATGGGCTCACGTGCATTCCATGCCTCTGCTCCCAAAGAATGGAATCTACTTCCACTCTCTCTTCGTTGCTCAAATTCACTCCCTACCTTCAAAAAACGGCTCAAAACTCACTATTTCTCTTTGGCTTTCAAGCACATGGACTTTTAACTGCATCTTCCTCTGGCGGCTAACTATCCGCGCCTCAGATTCACACTTTGCTGTGACCTTGCGCGCGTAATAAATTTATGTAATAATAATAATACGATTACTATTACATTACAATTACAGCGACGTATGAAATTAATATGTATCTGCCTATTACATGTCATGTATAATTCATTTAATTGCACTATGTCTGTAAACCAAAATGCGGTTAGCAATTGGTGAATTAAAGAATATTCTTTTCTTATCTTATTATATCAGCCCTTCGAGATACCTCGGGTTTCGTATAATTTTTTACAACCGTGAACACCCGTTTATAATAGGTTCAAGTTCTATAATTCTCTCTTGGCGGAACAGCTGCTGTAACATGGTTCGTAAATTAATGATAAAATAGACCTTGCCATTGTGCTAATAAAACATAAGATGAGCATATTGCATTCCTATTTGAAAATTGAATTATATGAAGTCAGTGTTATTATCTAGGCTATTGTTCCAAATGTCATCCAATCAACAAGACAGTTGGTTTAATATAAAAAAACATACTAGAATAATGAATATTAACCCTTATAGGGTCACGATTTTTCACAACCGATTTTGGTCACCGGGGGGTAAAAAAATACCCCCACTGTGATTCGCATGATTCCTATGATAAACTCCGATTTTCAAGTATAAAACTAAAAGAAGTTATTTACAGAAGGTTCGTGGAATGCACTGGAACCAAAGTAACACATGCAGCACTGCAGGAAAATCAAAATGGCGGACAAAATGGCGGCCAGAATCTTAAATGGCTATAAGTGAAGTTATGTATGCAATGGAAAAATGACTTCAGAGTCTAAATCAACATTTTCGAGGTCAAGGAATGCAATGGAACCAATGGCACATATGTGGCACTGCACGAAAATCAAAATGGCGGACACAATGGCGTCCAGAAGATTAAAATGGCTATTAGTGAAGTCATATGTGCAATGGAAACATGATCTCAGGGTCTAAATCAGCATTTTCGAGGTCAAGGAATGCGATGGAAACAATTTCACTTATATGGCACTGCAAGGAAACAACAATTGGGATAAAATGGCGGCCAGATTCTTGAATTGGCTATCAGTAAAGTTCTGTATCTAATGAAAATATGACTTAATGATTTCATTGTCAAATAATTTCATGAAAGCCACATTCTACATGTAGCCTATATGTAGTAGTATTGAGCCTATTATGCAATGAAATTATCATATCTAGTCGAAATTTTTAGTAGCTTATGATTACAGTGCAGTTTAATAATTATTATTGCTGGCATTATATAATTATGTGCCATATTCATACTTCAATGTTTCATAACTTGATATATCAATAGTTTCAATGTTTCATGACTTGACAGATAAAGGCTATACAGTCTATTCAGGCCTTGTTGCTGTCAATGCAATTGCGTTCAAGTTTACATGGCAAGATCGCACTTCGACAGCAGTAGGGCTTGATGTTAACTTCGCGTGATTTGCTGTATACAATTTCATTTATTCATCCTAATTTTATGAAACCAAAACGATTTTTGTTATAATGTCCAGATACTTGTGAGGAGACATTTTAACATCAAGACACTCATGTGTAAAGCATGCATAATGCTATGTTTAAAAATTCCCAAGTAAAACGGCTAGGACGTGGTACATTTTCGTACTTTTTAGCTGATTTGGGTGCATGAATAACAGTTAATGAAACTGGATGCATTATGTGCATAAAACATATTCAGGAAAAGTCATAGAAGCGATTTCATCAACTATTTTCAAGGATTAAAATTTTCGTGAAAACCGATATTGGGGTATCTTTTTACCCCACGGTGACCCTATAAGGGTTAATATAATATATCAACATAATACAGTCAATGGATCATTTGTCTATTGGTAAGGAAAATGTATGACTTACTACGGACTTATGTCTTATACCTAGACCAGTACTTCTTATTTGAATTCTAAGGATATGACTCCAATAGTTACCCTCACACGATGAATTTTTAGCGTTGGATGTCTCTCACCACAGTGCTTAAATTCTTCATCTTTTCTTCTGTTGTTGTCGTTGCGAGAGAAATTTATCATTTAGATGTGTGCATTATTTTATGATTGAAATCTGACAACGCATAATATTTTTATTTTACAGAAGAACGTTCTGAGACGGAAGTGAGCGTGTTCTTTGGCAAAACACTGATAAGTAAAGTAGGTTAATGGACAGTTGTCTGAAACTTAAACAATTGTGGTTATATAATTATCATCCTTTTTCTAGATTAGGCTACAGTCCTATTTAAAAAGAACATAGATCACAAACAATAGGCTAAGTACTATTATAAAATTATGTGATCATAGGCTAGGTTCGCCGCCCGTAATTAACATATGAAACATATAATCTTTGTAGCCCGAGCCCCTCCGGGCCCCTAATAGTCGCCGGGCCCTGGGCACTTGCCCCTCTGCCCCCCTCTCGGTGTGCCTGACGCTATGTACCAAAACGATGAAAATAATATAAAAAAAACACTGTGAACTTTATACACCTTTAAATCACAGCATTCCAACGCAATATAAAAGTTATTTTCATGCTTTCTCTAGATATAACGTCGTTATGGACATCACCCACGAGTTTTCTCAATCTTGAGCAAGAATACAAGCAGCCGAATCAACTGACTAAAGCAGCTTCTATAACTATTATCGTCCTGGTTAGATCACTGTCGTGATATTATAAAATTTCACAGAGATAATTATAAGAGCCTCAAAATTATATCGCCTTCTAGGTCTATAGGTCATCGAGTGTTAGTAAATACATAATATCATTTTCTTTTCATGATTTCGCGGAACCCCGGTTGAAAATCACTGCAGTAGTGACGCAACTTGAGATCTAAATTATGTGTCACGACACTGTCCTGTCTTGTCTTTAGCCATCTTCGCTCTGAAGTTGGACCGCACCATGAACTGTCTGTCTCCAAATACATCTATCTTCGGCTTCCCTCATCAGTTGACACATGTTTACTGTTTAGACCAGTCCAAAACCTTATATTCTCCATCCAATTGGCCCTCGGTCTTACACGCGCACGTGCTCCTTCTGTTGTTCCCTCCATAATTTCTTTCTCAAAGCAGCTGCCTTTTTTCTCACAATATGACCAAAGTATTTCAATTTTCTTGTTTTGATATTACTTAGTAGTTGTCGCTCTGTGCCAATCTGTTCCAGAACCCATTCGTTTGTTCTCCTTGCCATCCAGGAAACCCTTAATATTTGTCTCAGCCCTTTCATTTCAAAACCATTTATCCGCTTTTCATCACATTTCTTGATTGTCCATCCTTCGCAGCCATGTGTTGCAACTGGCCATATCAACGCCTTCACAAGTCTTGCTTTCGTTGTCGCCGGTATACAATGAATTTTCCAAATGTTTTCAATGACGTCATTGTTCCTTTTCCTTTACCCAACCTTGCTTTAATTTCCTTACTGCAATCTGAGTCCTCTGTCATCAAAGATCCAAGATACACAAATGCATCTACTTGTTCCAGCTGTTCTCCTTGTATCCGAATATGACAGTCAACCCCATTCAACCCCATTGCCTTTGTTTTGTCGATATTAATCAATAATCCGAATTTTCGACCAACCTCGTCCAACCGATTTATTAATCTTTGTAGATCAATCACTGACTCAGTCAGCAGAACAATATCGTCAGCATATCTTAGGTTGGAGATCCTCCTACCCCCAATACTTATCCCTCTTTGAAAACCTTCTAAAGTTTCTCTCATTGCCATCTCAGCTACTATGTTAAATAGGCAGTACACATCCTTGTCTGACCCCTTTCTTTATTCGGAACCATGCCTTGATTTCCTTTGGCACGGGACGTATCATTGCAATTTGAGTTTATGCCGCATATATAGAATATATCAAAAGCTATTTAAAGGTGTTCCTTTAACCCTCATCCATATTGGCCACGAAAGCCATGCATTTGCATGCCTGGGGTCAGCTAGGATAACAACATCATTCTGGAGTGCTTATTTGGAGACACTACAGTCTTCCAACATCAAACATTTTGTAAATATTTCTCTACACAATCCTGAATAAATTTCCCATTAAGTTTCTTGTCTTATAGAAGCATGTTCATGGGCGGAGACCTAGGGGGACGGGGGGAGGTGTTCGGGGGACGGCCCATGCATTTGTTCCCTTCCCCAATCTATAAAAAAGGTCATCAACTTTTTTGGCGGTGAAAATAGAAAATTTCTTCGAGATTTCGCCCAGAAATGTTGGCCGGCAAAATATGGAAATTTTTCGGCGACACTCAGCCATTCGTCCGTTAAAAAAACGGTGGTCTTTCCGTACCACCCCCCCCCCAAAAAAAGAAGTTTCCACCCAGATTTCCGCCCATAAGCATGTTTTAGAAGAAAATGCAATATTGCCTTGGTACGATTAACGGACACTGTTGCTGTAAAGATTGACTGACAATTAGATTAGATTCGATATTCGCTTCATCGCATGGAAGTTACTCCTAGTGCCAGACGCCAATTAATTTTAGTCTATTATTCAGCTCTTCGTGTTCCAGCCAGTCGAGAGAGAACTGGTAGCATATACGAGTATACGTGTAATCGTGTGTGTATCTCTGCTGTCGTTATCGGATTCCACTTCTTGGTATTATGTGGATGAGTAAGATTTCAGTTGGTGATGAGTGATGACTCTCTCTGTATTTCTTAATGTGTCTCATTAGCTATAATTGCATTCATCAAAATATTAGGCATAATCAACAGGTAATGTGTTTCTAGTTTGATCCTACTTTCTCATCTCTTGCAATTCAGGGAAGAAGGCGCATAGATATTGTGGGCCTCGTGTATGCACATGGAACAACTGCACGATGGCAAGTAATTTGCAGCTTCTTCAGCTAACAGGTCCTGAGGATTGGATCCTCAAAATGCAATTATGCTGTTAAATCTCGTAATATTCTGAGTCATTTTTGTATGAAAGTGTCTACCATAATCATTAGTTTCTCTATCTAAATGTGCCAACGTTTACTAAAATTTATGTGTATGTAATTATGTTCAGTTTGTTTTTATAGGTGTGTACTTTTGAGGTCCAGTTGAACGACTGGGGTCTCTCTGGACCCCAATTGAAATGTTTAAATTAGTATTATCATTGAGAAGGATGGTTGTTTCAGCTAAATGACACAGTGCGATAACATAGATCATGAACGTCACCCTCCTTCTTTATACAGTCTTTACACTGGCATTACAAGAGTGTGATCAGTGGCGCAAAAGAAACTATGGTAAACAATTATTCAATTTCTCCGACAAACAATTGAATCAATCGCCTCTGAATGATTACCCGTCAATGCAATGGCGAGTCGAAAGTTGTTGTATTACAAGTTATGATTATAGCCCTATATCAGACCAACCTCGAAATCCAGCGGTGGTCGTAACCACCCTGTCCTTTGGTTGTCCATGTCACAAAATAACTTGGTAGCTGATGGTTAATGACTGACGATAGCGACTTCGAGAGATTTAAACGTAGGTTAATTCATGCGCCTTGACTCACGATTTATATAGCATCGGCTGAAAATCTTTGACGGGTGTTTACAGAGAGCGTCTGCCAAAAGGTTTCAACACCGCAATCGATCTCAAGCAGATTTGGCCAGGACCTGCTTAAGGCATGTTCAACATATTCGACCGAACAGGGGCCCACACTTTAGGTTGCCCCCACATATGCGAGGAAAAAAATTTCCAAAAAATGCGAAATGTTTTTAGATCAAGTTTTGACCAAACGATTAACAATGGTCATCAACTTTTCTGGAAAGAAATAATCGGGGGAAAAGATCATCAGAATTTTCGGCCGAGGATCCGCAACAAATTCTCGAACAGGGCCCCCGCATTTCTTAATCCGGCCTTGATTATAGCAAATTTAGCAATTATTATAAAGTTGCTGCTCTTGAAGACATTAGCATGGCCAATAATTGCTATGTATAAATGTGAAATAAAACTGAAAAAAGAAACAAATGCATTCACATTAATTTTTATTATAACGATGTGTGACCGTTGCCTTAGATACGCCATGTATTGCCGCCTATACGGTAGGTCATGACGTCTCGAGAGTCCAATGACGAGAGAGCGAGATGGTTCAAGTGCCAAAGAGCCACTCAATATGCTGAGTAACCGGGAGATTCCTGGCTCTGGAAACTCACAGCACTGCATGGAGTCAACCGTCTTCATGTCGGGGGTGGATAAAGGAAGACTTTGATGCACACGACTGACTTGTGAATATCAAATCCCTTGACTATGATGAATTTAATTCGAGAGCGTTAAAATTATATAGGCCTACTGTAACTCTTAAAATAGCAACTGTTTATGTCGGACTTTTCTTGATTTTTATGTTACACATTGTAAATCGACTCTTTGACCCAAAATGCTTGCGGCTTCACGGAATGAAATAACCGCTTAAAAAGCGATGAAAAGGTGTTTAAGCATAGCAACATAAATTTCTATGTTTAGAGACTCCTTATGGGTTCACGTCGACATACCTCGCTCCGGGGGGGTGGGACAAATGCATTGGCCGTTCCCAACACATCCATTGAGAGGACCGCCCACTGTCTCCCCTAAGTCTCCACCCATGCATGTAAAAATAGGGGTAAAAATTGAAAACGCTTTCCTTACACACATTCCTTCACTGACTTCTCTCGTCGCTTCAATTCTAAGCACCACCGACCGATGCGACGTCGCCTTGCATTCTTTTTCTTTTTTAATTTGACCTAAAACCGACCCTGACTTCATTTGTCTATCAATTCTGTTTTGACTAAGCACCTGCAACTGTGTGGGTTCGCAGGAATTCAACTTTTCTGGCGATGTAGAAAATAGGTTTGATTACATCGAATGAGATGGAAGTAGTTTCTTGCAAGATATATGGATATATGACCCATTGTCTTGGTTCCTCAATGCCTTGATTCTTTGATGCATTGATTCGTTGGTGTCTTGGAGCATTCATAACTTTTTGCCTTGATACAATCGATGACTATAAACTGGGTGCAAGATTTGTAGTGTAAACTATCACCACCGTCCTACTGAAGTGGTGCCAGTGCCATCTCTGAACAAAAGTGTGGGGCAACGTCAACAATTCTTGCAGCTTATAAACCCCAAAATTAGTGCATTTGCTTCCACAGAATGTCGATTACAGTGCATTTAAAGTTGCGTGTCTTATTGCCCTGTCGTTTATCCACTCTCTTGCTGGTTTCGTTTAGATACATTTAAATCGGTTGTAAAATTATTATATAAAAGAACGCTTTGAATTTGTGACAATTAGTTGTGATCGTACAGATGGGATTCAGGAAGGGAGTGGGCACAAGAGACCAGATTTTCAACTTACGAATCATCATTGAGAAACCAAGAGAATATCAAACACCTCTGTATATAGCCTTCATAGACGTCATCGCTCGTCAAAGACTGCATCAGTGACGTCATAATTGACGTTTTTGGTTGAAAATAACGTCATCAATGACATCATCAATCGTCAATGACTTCATCAACGCTGTCATCAAAAACGTTTTGGAACGTCAATGAATTCCTTCATCAGCGACGTCATCAATGACAATGTCAATCGTCAATGACGTCATCAATCATCAATGAAATCATCAATGATAGGGCCTACACACAATAAGAGAAAGACAAAGAAGATGGATCGGACACACACTCAGAGGAGACTCGATGCTACGAACAGTCATAGAGGGAAAATGGATGGAAAAAGAACGAGAGGCAGACCAAGACAAAGACTGTTGGACTGGATGATGAAAGATGGTTATCAGAAGCTGAAAAAGAGATATGTATATGGTCGACGCAGTCGGGACGACAGAAGAAAAGATGGGAGGACGTGATACAACAAGACCTGAAGCTGCTCAAATTGAAGAAAGAAGACACCGGAAGCAGAGACAAGTGGAGGAGAAGGATCCGAGTGGCTGACCCCTCGCCAGTGGGAATAATCCTAGCCTGAAGGGAAAGAAGAAAGAAGAAGAAGCTGAAAAAGAGAGCACAGAACAGAGAAGAATGGAGACGTCAAACATTCGAACCTGCTTATAAGGGCAGAGAACGAAACGAAGAAGATACCCCTTTAAATACTACTGCAACCCATAAGTCTCGCCTACCTCCTGAATAAATTCGTCTTATCGTCGCAATTCCTTATTAATCGAACCGTAATCGTTATTATGAAATATGAAGGAAATCGTTCGAACAGTTATAAACAACCGAAAGAAAACGATCGACGACTAGCGCCACCTGTTGCCATTTAGATAGCGATTCTCATTGCGTTCTTCCTCTGCAGACACACGCGCCTCGTTCTGGCAGACGATGCTCAGTGTACGGGAGGTCTGCTTACCGAGAACGAGGCTCGATTCAAAGGCGGTATTGGTGGAAGAGCCGAACCACTCCCTCCGCCGGAATGGTGTAATGTTGTGAAGGTTGAGTTGCGGAGGGGGTTTGTGGGAGGTTACTGGAGGAGGGAAGACCCGCGTTATCAGAATGGTAAGATGTGGTGGGATTCTGGAGAACACTGGGAGCGCTTCTGAGTAGATTACCTCGGAGATGCGCTATATAAAAAGCCAATGATAATAACACGGATTGGACTGTCACTGTTGTCGCTTTGAATCAAGTGCACAATTCCTTCACGTTTTAGGGATTGAACAAATAGTTACAAACCTTTTTAAAGATACACACCATATCTATATAAGTGAAATTGTAAACAAGAGCGGCAACTTTTCTCCAGTTTCAAATTGAGTTCATCTATTTTAACAAAGCTAAATGATAAAATGAAGGCGATGAATATGTGCTGACTAGTTCAATCAATCATTCTGGATTTGGATGAATAAAACTCAAAATATTCCTTTCAATCGCCACTCATGACACGGCTGCAAGAGTGTCGCGAAGATAGGCAGGAGCAAGATCCAGCAAGGACTTCCATAAAAAAGAGATGATACGGTAAACTTGACTATAATTTGTACAGCGCCTATTGTAAGACCACTGATTGGTTAAGATTTTGAGCATGCGTTAGCGTAGACACTAGACAATACTAGACATGGGTCATTGAACCGATCAGCTGGAGGCCAATATAGAAGTGAGCAGCGATTATCTAACTGTTCCAGTCACCTCATTATGACCATTGACCACAACCAAAGGATTGCTCTGGTTTCACAACATGCTATGGATAAAAATATGGCGTTATTGAAGTTCCTGAGGGATCCTGTATACCTCGGGCAAAAAAATTGATAATATCGCCGATCAATAATAGTGACTATGATTCAACTGAGTAGAGATCAGCGAACAATTGATATCGATATTACCTTGGCGCTATATAAATGCTTACATAGGTGCTCGATTAGGGATGGCGAAGTGGGGGGACCCTGCTGCAACGTTAGAGATTAACTCGACGCATGTGTAAGTAAAGTCCAACAGATGACGCAGGTCATTAAACACCTTTAAAATTGTTTATTCTTGCAAATAAAGTGAAAACTTTTCGAAAAGTAGTCGCTTTGTTGACCTTCTCTCACTGCACGACGACGGAAAGAGGCATTTACATGGAAATAGAAACAATAGCACAAAATCACAACATGACATGATCACACAATGAATTCATTCATTCGGTCATTCATTATATGCATTTATATAGCGCCTCTTTAGGGGGGAGGTACTCAGAGGCACTCCCAACCTCAGCGCAACCAAATAAAACTGCCTTAAGATGAGAGAGGGAAGCCTGAGAAGTATTCCTGGTCAATACCCTATTTCCCCACCCTCACTTCGACCCATTCCCTCCTCTAACGGTGACTGGAGGCATAAAAGCGGTAAATATTCACTAGCTTTGCTAGTCTACAAACGCCGGACGGTAATCATCATTGCTGAGGAAAAAACTAGCCGTTACTTTTTTAAAGCACTATTTTCTAATTTCATTGTTAACCATTTCTCGTGTTATAGACGTCGGGCAACGCATTCTCTCCATTCGCCTCTATCACCGTTTTGGATATTGTGAACAAGTAAGCTGTGGTTACTGACGCGTTAAAGTAAGTTGATGCCTAAATATTTCGTTAAACGCAGGATACTAACACTGATCATATTTAGAAACATAATTGGCTGATTTATACACCTTTTAATTGAATTCTCCGGCCCAATAAGAATGTTGTTTTCGCACAATCGTTAGTCCCTAACAATCCTTCGTTAATATTACTCTATATCTATAACATTGATGATAATATTCCGACGTCTGGAATTGGTAACTCATCAACTGTTTGCACACTGACAGTGCCAGTCCCAAGTCTGGACAGCGGAAGAGGGCAACGTCAATGGCGTTTACTGTCGCGCAGTGTCGTCAAATTTAAACAACCGTCCATCATAATGCTAGCGCTACTTAATTACGGCAAGCAGATATTAAGATCTTTTGAAAGTATAATTCAATTGACATGAAACAAGATCGTTACATTATAAGTAGTTATCAAATATCTATTAATAAACGACTGAAGTTTTATGCTCCTAGAGAAATAATTAACTAGTTGCTCGCTAAACGGATTATCGCCAGGTTAATCTCCTAAACTCATAATTTTATTGATGGCAGACAGAAACCTGTTTCCGTCCAACATCCCGACAAAACTCCACCACGCCGATGCAGAATACCGATACGTAGAGATCGTGCGATGGACTGAAGAGGCTTTCTATGGCCTCCACGTGGGAATATGATGGGTCTCAAGTGTGCTGTAGGCAGGACTGTAATCGAGGGTATCCGCGAATATGCAGCGTGTACGACACTCACAGATATTTGTGTGTAGGCCTACGAGGAAAATGATCCGCAGACAGCTATGGGCAATTGTAGTTCATACTTACCTATAATTTTGCAGTACTGCTCTGGCTGTATACATGTAGACCTGTGCGGGCATTATGTCAGGGTAAGAAAATCACCGTTGTCCTGTGTTTGTATTCATGTTTTCAACTGCTTGTTATATATGTCATGTTATGGAGCAATAGTAGACACCACAGTATCCATTGTTAAACGACATCTCATGACGTCAAGTCAGACGTCGACATTACGTTGACTCTCGTTGGTGATCTTCCTATCATGTTTAATGACAATGTCACCACAATGAAGATAGTATTTCAAACATTTTTGCTTTCCCTGTGATTTATTCATTTTAAGGCTCTCAAATCAGTGGCAGTGTAAGCGATATTAATATTTATATATAGACTGCTAAATACGTTTCAAAGGTGTCTAATGTTAGTTAACGAATCAATTATAACCGAAGCATTGTTGTTGCCATTGCCATTGAAGCATTTCTCTCAGAGGTGACCTTTCGTAAATCCTGTCTAAAACTATTCGAAACTTTCCTATTTGGCCGTGCATGGGTTCTGTAAGTTTCTTGCTTTCGCAGCATTATGTATTTTCTGTATTATCCCTTATGACCTTTGGTGGCTATTGGACGACGCTAAACTTTTGAATTATTCGTGTGGCACAAAGCAAAATGAAGGCATTTTAAATTAAGCCAATTTAACATATGGAATTTCTTGCATTTGATAATTGATTCAAAAACCTAACTTGGTTTGCCTCATACAGCAGTAGGATTGATGGATTATACATCTTGGGCGTGCTGGTGTAGTGGGTAAGTTCGGCGCCTTGCAGCCAAAGGGTTGCAGGTTCGAATCCACCTCAAGTCACCGCGGAGGGATCTTCGGCAAGTCCTTCACTCGCAATTGCTCAGCGCTTCGGTGTGAAACTCCGATGCAGTGTCCGCGCTGTAGTCGGTAGCGCCTCTGAGTAGTGAGCTTAAATGGGCGCTATAACAAGTGCGCATACAAGCATCCAAAGCAATGAATACTTCTGAAATTTTAAAGTGCTTTTTTGACACCTTTGATTCGCAACTTATGGATGTCACAAATAGCATTTTCACAGCATGGCGATGTAATATTATAGTAGTCCAGAGATCCTCAACCTTTTTTCGCGCGCGACACACCTAAACTTGCAACCAAATTTGGCCACACACCATGCAATCGTCATGTGAATATCATTTAAAAATTATATTGGACCTAACTGCCGACTATGCCAGCTTAGCCGATATATATATATATATATATATATATATATATATATATGAGGCTGTTCAAAGTCATAATAGTCTACCCTTCTCATTGCTTCTAAATTTATAGAACAGCAAGAACTAAAAAGCCGTCCATAAGTGACATCACGCAATTTAGGACGCGATTTTTGTTTTCCTTCCATCCCTTCAGAACGTCACAAAATTCATCACAAAACTCTGATCCCTATTTCTCCGCTAATGTGAAGCTCCGCCACTGTTCACACTCTGACGATGCCAGTCTCAAGGGGGGGAAGTCGACGCCAACGACCTTTGTTTGGTCGCAGCGCTAATATTGGAGTCGTTTTATTATTATTATGAAGGTGGTATGCACATGCCGTTTAAGATACCCGAAAATCGAAGTCAAGCAATGTTATATAAGATTGGAGCAAGTCAGGAAATTAATAAAGTCCAAACCCCTACCGTCCAATATCTTGTCTGAATGCATACTGAACGAGTAATTAATTCAATTTCTGATGTATTGTATGCATTGCATACTGTTCTCTTTAGGAGGGTGGTAAGCGATAGCGTATTGACCATCGGGCTACCAGGGGGTATCTACCCCCTGGGTTTATCCCAAATAATACTTGTTTCGTTTGGAATAAAATTTTGACATTTTAGGTAGCTGTAGAGGGTTCATTTGCACACATTTTGAGGTAAAATTTGTGATGATACTCCATGCCGTTCAAAAGTTTATCCAATATACCCGAGGTACCAAGGGGATGGATACCATCACCCCTTAGATTATCGGCTATATCTTATCCGTCGCTTAATATAAAGGGACACAAATTATACCATTCTATAGAGGGAATGTGAGGCTACATTTCCATGCTCATTGAGATGTCTTTTGCCAGCCGGAAGTGCTTAAAATAAATTTAAAAAATATATAAAAATAGGTTTTGTTTCCCTAAAACGTTTATGTTTTTTCTATTGTAGCGTGTCCATAATTTATTTCTGAAGAGAAATAAATTATGCCATTCTAAAGAGGGCATGAAGGGCTATTTTTTCATATAAATTAATTTGACTGTTGATGACCGGAAGTGCTCAAAATAAATTAAAATGTGTGAAAATGTTGGGTTTTTTATGGTGTCCGGACAATTCGGAGACGGACAATTCGGAGACGGACAATTTGGAGTGCATATAAAAATCTTGCACTAATAAGAGAAGCTTAAGGCGAACAAACTCTTATTTATCATTGGTATAAATCATTATATGACACCAAACAAATGTTGTCTGATCTTCCAAAATTAATTCAATAACTGAAATAAGAAACCGAAATTAGTAGTTAAATGCAGTAAATTACCAACTTAGATGCATTTCATATAGATCAATGTAATTTTTATACCTATAAAACCCATAGGACCGTCATCATTGAAAGAGAGAATTTTTCAAGCTGATTAGACGGTATGCGGACGTTTCGTCCAAGGACGATTCGTCACGGACTGTTCGTCATGGCCTGTTCGTCAAGCGGACGATTCGTCAGAGGACGTTTCGTCCACGGACGATTCGTCATGCGGACGGTTCGTCACCGGACTGTTCGTCAGTTATATAACAGAGCTCTAAATGATTACAGTATAAATGAAGTCAGATGAATTACAAAGTTAATAGTGACAACAGTTTTACTCTACTTGACGCTTATTTAGTTAAGAAGAATATAATATAAGCTTACACATGTACTTTTAGTTTAAGTAGTTAAGTGCACAAGCACCAAGAAATGTTAAAAACATCTTTGTCTCAAGTAAACAGTTTCTGTTCTAGCTGTGAGATAGGTGTGCAATCACGGACATAGGTGACAACATCAGTTCTGTTATATGCCTGAACGGCACGTTGTACTCTCTCAACCAAGTGACGGTACTTTTTGGTACCTGGTTCTTGAAGACCAGTCACTCCTTGTAGGTATGCAGCTTTTTGTTTCTGGCAATCTCTGTCCAACCCTTCAATTAGTAGCCAAAGACTTGAGTGACTACACATGAACAGCGACTGCATCCCGTGGTGCCACCCCTCTACAATGTTAGTGTTAGTGGTTCTGGCTATCCCGTTACCGACCGATTCGTACTGGTTCCACAAAGGGAGTCCAAAGGTAGGAGCAGCATAATTCGCACCTCTTCCCCGTAGTCGCCTCCCTCTCACGTAAGTGTGTTTGAAATAAGATAGCAGTTCATCCATCTTTTCATGTTGTGGCATATCTTCTTCTGTAAGAAGTTCAAATGCATTCACTACGTCCTCTATTGGAACGTGCGAAAGAGCTGATAAGCATCTGATACTTCCTCGAATGACTGGTTGGTGAACAGTCCGTTGACGAACCGTCCGCATGACGAATCGTCCGCGGACGAAACGTCCTCTGACGAATCGTCCGCTTGACGAACAGTCCATGACGAACAGTCCGTGACGAATCGTCCTTGGACGAAACGTCCGCGAATCTGCATAGCTATTAATAAGCTCATGTAAACCTCTAAAAAGGTGTTTTAAAATGAGCAGGTTCGTTTCTTCATTCATGAAATTTTGCTATTGGCAATTTGAAAAAATATTTTAAAGGTGTTTAAGCATCGCACTGAAATACTCAGTTCTGAAGCCATTGTATTCGGATCATCTTCAGTTAGCACTTCTCTCTGAATGCCATTCATGCACTTAATTTTATGTAATAATTTATTTAAAATCGTTGATACTTGCTTTTGTTAAATCTTCGGAATTCTTTACTTAATTTCGGCGTGCTGTGGTCGCCTCTCTTTCTCGGTTCTATGACCGGCGGCCATTTGGAATGATCTCCTTCAACACTGCGTTTATTACATCTAATCAATCATAATTATTTTGTCTCGTAAATCTCTCAAGTCTTTTTTTATTTTGCTGTGGCTGCGGTGCAGCGCTCCTGTGTAGTTTATTGAAGGAGGGCTATATAAGTCCATAGAATGAGGGAATGAATGAGTATTGTGAAAAAAAATTGAAACTGCCACCACACAACTACTCAAGTGATTACTACTCTGTAATTTCGGTAGACGGCCACAACCTTTCTTGTCATAGACTGTCGTTAGTCTACGACAGGAATCTGTCCAGCCATCGGTTTTTAAAGATTGGATATTGAACGAAAATTAGGAAGTTATGCATGTAGAAGCAATATTTGCAGTTTAACGTCACTGTATGGTAACAAAGACAGTTAGCGACACCCTCCTCCTTTTTTATCCAGGATTGGGACTGGCACTGTCAGAGTGCGACCAGTGACGGAGTTTTCTTGGTTGTAGGGCTGTACATCTGGAATGACCTCCCTCAACACTGCGTTTGTTAATCTGACCAGTCAAACTTTGTTTTAGAAATCTCTCATTTTTTTATTTTGCATTGACTGGGGAGGGAATGCTAGTGAGTAGGTTTCTTGAATGGATGCTGTAATATATTGCAGGCTGTCTGTTCTGTTAGCAGCTATGATCTTTGTCTTTGCGTTCGTGTGATTTGTTTCAATCGAATAACTGTACACTGTAACCGGTTTCCGTCTGTCAACCGGATTGTTTCGATAAGAGAATAAGTTATTATTTTTGTTATTATTATCCCCTTTGCATCCTGTCCGATTTTTAGACCGTTATTATTACATGAACTTTCCTTTAGCGTCAACAATGGAAGAAGTTTGGAATATTTATAACGATGGGTGCAAATATAAAAACGGTGTTTAAAAATTTCAGAAGTCGATACGGAATCTAGTTAGACCCGATTATGCGTTCATTAAGTTTGCAGCCATATCTTTGAAAGTATTTTTTATAAGAAATAAAAGGGTTTGATTCGCTTTATTCGAAAGAAAGAAAAACAGACTTTAGATTACTGCATAACTTCTAGATGCAAAGCGCAGTGCAATTGCAAAGAGTTGACCCAGCAAATTGGTCTTCCAGGAGTTGCGATGCTTGTAGCTGAATTGAATGATGAACAGAATTAGATGTGCACAATTTCTGTGTGAACAAACGTAGAGAGGATCGGAACGAAATGGAATCGGGAGGTAATCATATTGAGTCTTGGGTGAGTCTGTTTTAGTAGCAAAATCTTGAAACAACAAAGCCCGTTTCTCTTCGCAAGTAATCATATATATATAATAACTAGCTGGGGTACCCGGCGTTGCTCGGGAAATTTACGATACGACCCGCTCCCGGCCACAACCTCACCACACCCCACCCCATACCACCCCCACCCCACACTCCGACCTCCACCGGTACGCCACCCGTGAAATTTGGGTTTTCGGAAAAATTATAAACAAACCCCACCCCCCATTCATCCCCAACTCCCTCACCCACCTACCCCATCCCCTCCCCACCCCACTACACCACACCCCTTCCCACCCCGTCCACCACCCACCCTCCACCCCCGACCCCACCCCTCACCAAAACCCCTCTCCATCCCACCTCCACTACCTCACACCCCTCCCCACCCACCCTCAACCCCACCCCTCCCCAAACCCCACCCCCATCCCACCCCCCACTTTCCCCACACCCCCCACTTTCCCCACACCCCCACCCACCCCACCCCAATTCCCACCCCAACCCACCTCACTCCCCACACCCTACCAACTTCTCTCCCTCCCCACCCCATCCAGCCCCATCCCACCATCCTCCACCCTCACCCCCAGCCGCCACCCCCGACCACACCACGCCACACTACACTGCGACCTCCACAGGTACGCCGCCCGTGAAATTTCTGTTTTCGGAAAGATTTTCTCCCAAACCGCCACTATACCCCCACCCCAACCCATGCCGCACCCGGCCTCTGCAGGCCGAGGTGTGGTCTGAGTAGAGGCGAGGTGGCCCGCAATAAATCTGTCTTACTGTGAAACTATGGCAAGGGAATGGAAATTTATAGCGAAAATTAGGGTTTTCGCATCCCCCACCGTGGCCCCCATGGTGGTAGAGATTAACCAACCACTCCACCGGGTGGCTCTGATGACCCTCTGTCTAGGTACAAAGTTGCAGAGAAATTGTCGAAAAAAAATGAAAAAAATGGGTTTTTTGCCCCACCCTGGCCCCCATGGTGGTAGAGAATCGCCAACCCCTCGTTGGGGTGTCTCCTGACGAGACCTACACAGTGGTGATGGTTTGGAGTGAGAAGCGCAAAAAATATGGAAATGCATCCCGGTCAAACAGACAGACAGAATCTTCTCTTTATTTATATAGATAATCATATTGTTTTAGTGAAGCGCCTGAAAATGAGCATTAGCCGCACATGTGCAAATTATGACACAATCTTAAATAGCATCAATCTTATCTACATTATTAACAGACAGTCTGTAATACACGGCGCTAATAGCAGTCTACAATGCACGTCTATCCTACGGTGGCTTCGGGGATCGAACTCAGCTCCACTGATCTCGATGCCAGTGCGTTTTATCCAATGCGCCATGCAACGCTCCAGGTCTTCACCTCCCTCCCTATAATGTACCACCACTACGTCGACGTAACTAATCATCATTTTTTGTTGGTTTCAATATTGTTGTCTGTCACGAGCCGTATATATGCGGCAGATCCTTACACACCTTTAAATTGTGTTTTCCACAAATACATGAGTCAGCGAAAATGTCAATTTATTAATATTCTGTGCCTAATCACCATTTGTGACTACCGGGGCAATAAAAGAAAAAAGTGCTGCATTATGCCAAACAAATTTCTGTCGAGGGGAGCGGCCACTGCTGCCATAGGACCTCTTCAAATCTGGATCCATTCATCCAATCGTTAGCAATAGGTGCAGTTTATCGTCACCGTGTGGTAACAAAGACCATTAGCAAAGCCCACCTCCTTTATCCAGGCTTGAGGCTTGGGACTTGCACAGGCAGAGTGTAACCAAGACCTACAAAATAAACGTGGCTGATCACCCTGTCGCTGGGATGTCTAACTTCCATTGTAGTACAAAACGGCGCTGATTTATCCATTTGCCCAAATTCTGTTGTCAACCGTATACCGCAGATTTTCATGCATCCTTTTAATTTTAAATTAAATAAAGACCATAATGCTGAATAATTGGTGAATAATTTTAAATGTATAATTCGAATAACGACGACGTTGTTCGTTTTTTGTTCCACCAACTCATGATAACAAACCCATGATTGTCGTCAATACTAAACGTTGAGAGAACCCTACGCACATGCCATTCTCGATAAGATTCTATATATATAGGTCATGTAAAATTGCTTTAAAGGTGTTTATTCTCAAAGCAATTCTATTATTACAAGCGCATTTTGGCTACTGGTAGGTAACATATTTTGAAACCGGCGACCATTCTACCCCACTTATTCATTTATTTATTTATATAATAGTATAATGGATAGCGCTCTGGCTTGAAATGCTTAGGACTACGGTACGCGGCTCGAATCCCGTAGGTCCATGGGTTTAGCTATCCGGGTTTAACGCTTCCTTCATTCCCTAGGTCAGTGGTTCTCAAAGTGGTGGTCCGCGGACCGGCGCCGGTCCGCGGAGTCCTGACCACCGGTCCGTGAAGAAGTCTGAGAGTGAAAGCTTAATTATTGTTATTAATTTATACATTTAAAATTGTGAAATTATTCGAAATGTTGTTCAAAATTTATTAAAATTTCTGTCTCAAATTTTAAAAATACATTACCAGTGCTTTATTTTATCTTGCCAAAAATGGCTATTCAAACAATTTTATCTATTCTGAATTTATTGCGTCTATAACTGCAGTCAGTTTCGTGTTTATGTCTGTAGTCTGTTGATCTATTCTATGGTGAGCGATAGTTATTGGGGGGGCCCGGTAGAGTAGTGGTTAACACGCTGTCCAAGAGTGCGAGAGGTAGTGAGTTCGAGCGGATTTGCTTTGTAGGCTGCCATTGGCGCCGTGTAATTACAAAGCTGTCTGTTCAGTTGGTAGTTAAGTTTAATTAAGATTACTGCATAACTTGTAAATGTAAAGCGCAGTGCGTCTTGCAGGCGTTTAATTAAAGAAAAAATATTATATTATTATTATTATTAACGTTGATCAAGCATTACTGGTTGTAGATCTTTTAATTTTCTAACATAATAAAAAAATTTAAATATAAACAACTCGACCGTTCACACGAAAATATGATTCACAATATTTAAAATGTGGTGATATTCTGATTTTTGTGTTTTTTTTCGAGCAGGTGTTTCCATCATTAGCGCAAAAACCTTAGTAGGCCTAATGTGTCATTGTCTATACATATATGTTTGCAGATATCCTCTTATAGGTCTACGTTAACAAAATTCTTATCTTGTTTGAAACTTTGAGTTCAACTTTTAAAAATATAATTAAGTGATAATTATATTGTGAAAAAATTAAATGTCATTAAGGATTTTTTAATTAATGAAACAAATAGCTTATTATAAATTCCTTCATTCATTTCGATAATTTATATAGCGCCTCTTCAAGAAAGCTACTCAGAGGCGCTCCCAACTCAGCCACAGCTAAAAAAAAGATTTGAGCGACTTATAAAAAGCAGGTAAATTTAGTCTAGGCGTAAGTCGCAAGGTTTGTGGGAGGCCATTCCAGATAGCGCATAGTTTCAGTTTCCTTTTCATTATGGTTTCTATCATATCTGATTTGCTGTTGAGTCTTCTTCGCACTTCTATGTTAGTTATTTTCTGTGTCCAGTTGATCTGCAGTATTCTTCTATAACAGTACATTTCGAAAGCTAATATCCTCTGCTTGTCCTCCTTTTTTAATGTCCAGGTTTCGCATGCATACAATGCCGTGCTGAATACGCATGTTTCTAGTATTCTTTTCTTTATGCCATGTGACATTATTTTACTCCTCCATATGTTGTTGAATCCCGCCATTATCCCTTTTGCTCTGTTTATTCTTCTTCTAATCTCCTTCGTGCAGCTGTTATCTGACGTTAGTAGGCTCCCTAAGTATACGAATTCTGTGACATTTTCGATGTTTTCTCCTTTAACCTTGATGTTCTTTTCTATTTCTTCTTTCCCAAATGCCATTGTCTTTGTCTTTCCGATGTTGATTTTCAAGTTTGCCTTTTCGCCCGCTCTATCCAGCAGTTCCACATTCTCTTGAAGTATGTCAAAATTCTCCTCTAGGAGATCTACGTCATCCGCAAATCTCAGATTGTTAATTGTTTGTCCTTGCACCGATATTCCCGTCCCGTTGTCCTGTATCTCATCCATTACTCTTTCCAAGTATCCAATGAATTCAATGGGTGAGACTGGGTCTCCCTGCTTTGTTCCTATACTGATTTTAAACCATTCACCTAGTTCCTTGTCTATCCTTACTGCTGCCTTTATTAGCTTCATTAGACACCTTAAAATCGGTTTCTGCCGATTCTATAAATGTTCAAATTTTCAAATTCAATAACTGAACGGATGGTCAAGGGATTCAGTGAGTCATCTTACTAAATATTGAGGCATATGGATTATCACAACACAATCGGTTATTAAATTTAATGCTGGAAATGATCACCATTAATTACATTAATAACGACACGGGCGAGTGCAGCGGTCAGCCAACAATAGGTCTGAGTTTCTTTAGTTTCCCGCCCATCTTACGAAAAATCGAAGAATGCCTATAACAGCCCACGAATGCAGTCAGGGTGAAACTGTCGATAATCCCTTCGCATATTGAACTATTTTATTTGCACAAAACCGTCTTTTAAAGTTTGACCCATAATATCCATAAAAGAACTTAGAGGTTTCCTGTGCGAATATTCGTGGCGACCAAGATACGCCGTCCTTGTCCGTAACCTTCCGGAAATCTCTTCTATCGATTCGCCGTTTAGATGAATATGCGGATGAAACTGTAGCGATTTTCTTGGATATCCGTTCACGATGATGGATGGATGGATCCGATTTGACCAGGATCTATGACAACAGAGGCCGTTACCCTGGACAAAAATAAGCTCGGCGTAATACAACACTTAAGAGCGATAAATGGCTGCACAAAATATTTATATAAAGGTATTAAATCGTTTAAAAGGTGTCTAAAACATCCAAGCAATTGAAACAGCAGCAGGATGTCGTTTATCCCACACATAATAAATTGTTGCTGTAACGACCTTTTAACATGAAATAGAAAATGTCGTTTAACTTACTGTGGAACGCATATAATTAGCCTATCATCAATCCTGTTGATGGTGTTTTCGGGATGCTAGAAATTTGTTTCGTAAAGGTCGTAAAGGTTCGTCAGCCACTCATTAACGTGAGTAGAGCAGGGAGGAGACCTGACCGACGACTCCAATTGGAGCGTAGACTCGGAACCGACCTGGGCTGGCGAATCAAAGTCCACCGTGCCCACCTAAACGTGTACTTATGCATGAACGGAATATTAGATTATATTTGTTTTTAACATGTGTGCTAATAACTATGTGTGTATATATGTATTATGTATGTATGTATGTATGTATGTATGTATGTATGTATGTATGTATGTATGTATGTATGTATGTATGTATGTATGTATGTATGTATGTATGTATGTATGTATGTATGTATGTATGTATGTATGTATGTATGTATGTATGTATGTATGTATGTATGTATGTAGGTATGTATGTATGTAGGTATGTATGTATGTATGTATGTATGTATGTATGTATGTATGTATGCGACCTGTTAGTAGCCTCTCCGTAAGGAGGGTGAACGAACGGGCACGGATGGCAAACGGGGGGAAGGCAATGGCAAACCACCCCTTATCTATTGCCAAGAAAACAGTCATGAGGTATATACATCATGACTGTCGCCAGAGCTCCAAGAGCTGACGGCACCAGGTGACCAGGTGAGAAATTTGTTTTCTTT
>OX457047.1:3641281-3671281 GCA_949752735.1 Lumbricus terrestris | reverse complement strand
GCGCCAAAGTCGCGAAGCTGCGAGTGTCGAAGGCACGAAGTCCATACCGAATAGTAGACCTGGGGGAGCGTCGTAAGCCTCCCAGCCACCAAGGCATTTTTACACAATCCACACTCCAATGGTAACACATTTGGAGCTTAGCCCCTTCCCCTATCTTCACTGGAATAAGCATCTTCGCTATGATAATATAAAACATAGACTTGTTGATATCGTTGCATTGGTCATTGTCTGGCTTCCTTATAACGAATATGATGAAGTAAGCCGCAGGGGGAGGGCGGATCCAGGGGCCAATCCGGCCATGGCCCCCATTTGGAGATTTCTTTATTTTTTACCAGCTATTCTGGCTCGGAAAGCTGGAGTGCCACTCCCGCATGAGTAGTTCCGTAGGCCTCTCCCCAAGACCAAGAGATCAGTACGACTAAAAAGTCATCAACTATGTTGGCGGATTGACGGATGAAATGGTATCTTTTTCTTGGGAATGAGACACAAATGACTATAAAAAAAGAAACAGGTCATAAGATTTTTCGGCGACCAAGACGAAATTTTTTCACTTTCCCAAGACCGAAAATGTTGACCCCCTTCGAAAATTTATGTATCCGCTCTTGGTAAACCGTTATAGACATCTTCCGCTTTTTGCTTGAGAGTCTTAGTTACATTAGGGCTTACCCCCTAGCCCCTGGCGCCCCCACTGGCATGGGCATCTACGCTATGATAATATAGTCTGTTGTCGTCATGCATTGGTTGAATGTCTGACATGCTTTAATATGAAATTCTGACGGCTCCATTCCCGTCAGAATTTCATATTAAAGCTTGTCAGACCTTCGACCAATGCATGACGAAAACAGACATGTATGGTATGTGTAACTCTCGGAGGCTAACCTAGGGTGCTTTTTCACCCCACTGTCAGTATTTGCTTTGATTTTTTTACTGCTTTGAAATTTAGCCATGGGCTTTTGTGTATCTGTTCATAGATGATTTTTCCTTGATTCCACATTTTTATATTTTTTATATGGAATGCATGGTCACGTGACTGACGTCATTTAATGGCCATTGTTATTAATAATTTATTTGTGTTGAAAAGGTTTCGACGGTTATCTGCAGCCAATGCAGCTAAACTGATACCAGAATTGACATCAATGTATTGAAAATGATGATAGTGATGATGACAATGAAGAGTTTGTTGATTGCAATGATGTCTCGGAGTTAGACAATGTTGAAATCGATGATGTCATAGACCTAGCCTATGTGTTGCAACGTTGTATGTGGAAAGCATGCAACAAAGCGTTACTTGTGCATAGATGACCGTGGACTCAATGGTTATCTAATATTTTAAATGTTAGTTTTCATAGTTTGTCAATTCCATGCTGAACTTGAATTGAGTTCATTTTGATCAAATATGGTCTAATTTTATATCATATGCCTCAAATGGTGTGGGGTGAAAAATATACCCCAGGTTATCCAATATGTGATTTTTTAAAGGTTAGCCTCCGAGGGGTAAGACGCGTAGACCTTCTTTCGTGTACTATCGAGGACGCGGTCAACTATCGTTGAAGAGCTGGAACAAGTGTCTAAATGGGCCAAGCTTAAGAATTTGAAACTTATCAAACTTTGTAGAAAGAAATGAAAATAATATTGCGTGCGTCCATGAGTTGAGGCGTATCCACCTATAGACCTAACCGAGGGACTTGAACGAGTTGAAACAACACATATCCTTAGTGTCTTGTCTTGTCTTTAACCTTCCTCGATTCGAGGGTTGGTCGCTTCAAGGACACGCCTTCACCATTTTTTCCTGTCATCCGTCTCCTTCAGTATCCGCTCGAATGGTAGTTCCATCCACGTGATGATATTATCGAGCCATCCCATCCTCGGTCTTCCCCTTGCCTTGCTCCCGATATCGTACCCTGTATTATTTACTTTTCCATACAGCCCCCCCCCCCCGTTTTCTCATCAAATGACCGAAGCAAATGAGTTTCCTTCTTTTTATCGTGTACAATAAGGTTCTTTCTATTCCCGTTTTCTCCAATACCAATTCGTTTGTTCTTTTTTCTGTTCATTGCACTCTCAAGATCCTTCTTAGGCATTTCATTTCAAAAGCATTCATCTTTACTTTTGCCACCAGTAACTGTTGGTCTGTGTCGCAATCCGCCCCTTTGTATGTCTTGCAGTTCTTGATGCTTTTATAAGAAGGTTCCCGCACCCTCTGTTGGATAGTTCTGGTTCGACTATCGTATAGTTCGAATCGTCTATCAGGCAGGTTGCAGCTGCCTTTCTATATGAAGTCTATGAGCTTCTTTACTGCATTCTTTGCACGAATGTCACTTGACGAGTATACAGTTTAATTGCACACGAATGGTCAATGACGATGAGATGGCTACGAACATTGCAACAATACCAGAAACGACCATTCAAGACTTCTCACGCTAGATGAACATCTAGTGTCTGCTGAACACTAGACATGACAGTCTGATGCATAATGTACAGTCTTGACTGCTTAACGTTGCTCTTCTCGTCTGCTTCCTCGATTCTCCTCTGTCTGCTCTCCTCGACTGCTTCCGTGATTCTGCTCCCTGTCTGCTCTCCTACTGATTACTTATCCTAAGTTATTGTAAGCAACCTGGTAACGGTGATTCTCTATTGGTCCGTACAATCCTGAATCCCAAGATTGACATCATAATAATCAAACCAAAGGTGTGGCCTAAGCCCTACCTTACCTACTTATGCTAACCTATGAATTCGTTCCTTGAAATGGGAGGTGGGACCTTCCAGAAGATTCTGGGATGCAACATGTGAGATTATCCGTTATCTCCCTCTAATGGTTTGATATCGGCTTGTCTTTGAAACCGATGCTCTATAGAAGTCGATGGAGGTTCGCAGTAATAATTCTTCATTAGGACATTGTCATCACATGTTCTCCTCTTTCAGATCCAAACTCTGAATCTAGATTCCATGACCTGCTTCTTGTATCACTAGTCTTTCTCTGACTGCCTGGCTGTCTGTCTCTTACTCTCGTGGCCAGTGCGCCCCTGGTTGATATAGGATTCAGATTCTGGATTCAGCTGTGAGAATCTTAAGACTGATAAAGAGTTCTGTAAAGCTAAGTTATTTTACCTTACAGTTCCTTGAGCTGAACTATCTGATACTTTGATCCTTAGTGTAGCCATACGTATAGAATTCACTGTCGACAGGACTTAGCAGACTTAGCAAGTTTACTATCATGGGTATTCTACTGCAAATGGCATAGATACCACCGTCAGCTATATTCGCTGTGACACATGCAACTACAGTCGCTAGACTGCCTTATGCCGCCCTGCATGGTGGGACAATACAACTGCTGGGGATCGACACAGACTTAGGTTACTGCTCATTAGAACAAGGATCCCAAAGTGGTGGTCCGCACCCTTCCGCGGAGGTATGATCTCCGGTCAGGGGAGAAGAGTCAAAAATAAACTGTAGCCTAATATTATTATTAGTTTATTTGTTTGAAATTGTGAAATTATTCGAACTGTTGTCCAGAATGTATTCAGATTTCTGTCATACTATTTAAAATGCACAATTAAATAACTAGACCGAGGGACAAAATTAATATTATTTATTATTACATAAATTTATAACGCGCGCAAGGTCACAGCAAAGTGTGAATCTGAGGCGCGGATAGTTAGCCGCCAGAGGAAGATGCAGTTAAAGGTCCATGCGCTTGAAAGCCAAAGAGAAATAGTGAGTTTTGAGCCGTTTTTTGAAGGTAGGGAGTGAATTTGAGCAACGAAGAGAGAGTGGAAGTAGATTCCATTCATGGGCGCCCGCAGAAATTTTTGCAGGGGGGGCAAATTTTTTCGACTTTTTTAGTAGCAATAGTTTGAAAATGCATAGCTGGAAATTAAGAATACGGGTATTTTTCAAAGAGGTTTCTTACGCAAATTTCTCAGTTTCATTTTGTGTATAATTTTTAATACGAATAGTTTCCTTGGAAATTTGTTAAAAATCAAAAAGTAGATGTTAAAAAGTGGTTTCCTAAAGGTACGCTATATAAGTCCATAGAATGAACGAATTAATAAATGAACGAAAAATAGGTGTCAGTTTTCAAGGGGCAAGTGCTCCTCTAGCTGTTTCTAAAGCGCCACTCGAAAGCCAATCGCAGGTCACCAGCTTTTTCACATGTGCTGCATCAAGTTAGAAGCCTATTCCAAAGAGTATCCAGAAAGAGGTCCGAGTCTGGTAGCCATGGAGGACAGAGTAACTGTTAATGCGGGTGTCGTTTAGGAAGGTGGAGGATCCGAGGATCAGATAAGTATGGGCATCAATTCTTTTGAACAGATCTCTTTGTCAGTTTTGGGTGTAAATCCTGTGTCGTGATAATCAGAGCCCCTTACCAAAGTATATCTACAATTTGACCTCCCTGGATTCTGTACTGGCAGCTTGTAAAATGGACAAAATGGAGCCTGGCTTTTATAATAGCAGACTTGGTTTATATAATTACAATGCTGGTGAATAAGCAGATTCCCTGATGTAATTTTAGTGTACTTTGAGAAATTTCAAATTTTTGCATTAGTAGGCCTAATTTTTGCAGTTGTGATTATTTGCACCACAGCTGGATTCCACTCAAGTAGGCCATAATCGATAGGTTTGCTGTTTGCATGGACACCCGCAGGAGGGTTTAAAGCCAATGGTCATTGTTACAGTTTTTAAAAAGAGCTTGAACATGCAAGGCAGAAAGTTATAAGAGCATGTTTATTTCTATAGAGATCTCTAAACGTAGATTTATGACTTTCACTGTCTGTATCATTCATATCATTGGCGCATTAATGCAAAGATTTTTTTTTTAAAGTAGTAGTTAAAAACATAGGTGCCAATTTTCCAGGGAGGGCAAGTGCCCCCTTGCCCCTATGTGCGGACGCCCATGATTCCATTCTTTGGGAGCAGAGGCATGGAATGCACGCGAGTCCATAACAGTTCTGCATCGAGGCTCAGCTAAAAGACCCATGCTTGGTGATCGCAGGCAACGAGGAGGAATGTAAGGAGTAAGCAGTGACTGAAGGTAGGGAGGTGTTCCAGTAGAGAGGGATTTGTAGGTTAAACAGGCCAATTTAAATTTAATCCTGAACTCGACAGGAAGCCAATGCAGCTGATGAAGCAAAACTGAAGAACTTGATCTTAATAACTTAATAGTCATAATTATGCCTTTCACTTGTTTTCACACAAAGCGGTGGTTGCATTGCTTTAAAAAAAACTGGAAGAAGTCTATGAAAACGACGAATTGGCCTAATTGTAGGCATATTGTGCCGCCGGTGATTATGCCGAATCGTTGGTTGTCGTCTATAGGCTACCTTGCCGAAAAAGGCGAGGAGTCGTTATAGCTACTTCTTTATCTAGTGCTTTAGCAAAGTGGTTGCAAGTTTATTCCAAGCGATGAGACTTCACGAATTGAACAAGCATGGGTCTCATCAGCAGAGAATAATAAATTTTGTCCTACGTAGAAAAATTCTGTTTTACACAAACAAATGCCGTCAATGTAAGTTATTGTAGATTATGGCCACACACCATCTCACAGCAATAACTGGTAGTAATCGTAATCGTAATCGTAATCGTAAACTCGAAATTTCTAAAGCGCCACTCGAAAGCCAAGCGCGGGGCACCAGCTTATTCACGAGCGCTGCGTTGAGTTAGAAGGGTTGTCCGTGAGAGTAGTCCGTGGTGGTCCGGGTCGAGTTACCATAAGATCAGGATCAAATGCGTTGAGTTAGAAGGGTTGTCCGTGAGAGTAGTCCGTGGTGGTCAGGGTCGAAATTCCATAGGATCAGAGGGGCGGAACAGCTATTAAGGCGGGTGTCGTTTGGGCCGGGAATTGGAAGGTGGAGGATCAGATGAGACAGGGTAAGAGTTCGTGAAAAGGAGTGTCTTGAGTTTTGAATGAAAATCCCGAGGTGTGATGGATAGAGGAGCCTGAGGAAGGTGATGGTGTGTGATTAGTAATGATGGCGGATGGACTGAAAAGGATCGGAATTCAGGAGGCAGTTCATTCCAAAGTCGTGGTGCTGAGATGGATATGGCTCGGTTGGAGAACTTGAGATGACTTGTGACCGGCGGTCGAGAAAGTGTAAGGCAGGCGGATGATCGGGTAGAACGGGTAGGTTGGATGGTGAAGAGTTCGCGAAGATAACTTGGCTTAGAGCATTGCAAGGAGTTGTAGGTTAAGGAGAGAACTTTGAAGTGGATTCGCTCTGGGATTTTCAACCAGTGAAGTGATTTGAGGATGGGGGTGATGTGATGATGTCTGGGTGTTCTGGTGACGGCTCTAGCTAGAGAATTTTGAATGAGTTGGAGGCGCTTAAGTTGTGAGGAGTCAAGGCTTAAGAACAGAGAGTTGCAATAGTCAAGTTTTGAGTGGACGATGGACGTCGCAATGGTAGAGGCAGTTTTGAAATCGAGCATGGGTCGGATGCGACGGAGGTCCCGGATGTGCATGAAGCAGGAACGCGATAGGTTGGAGATGTGGTTAGAGAAGGAGAGATGCGAATCAAACATTACACCAAGATTGCGGACAGGAGCATCAGAAGTAAAGGTAAGAGACGAAGAGTTAGTCGATAGGTGTATTGAAGGGTCTGGGATTTTCTTGATTTGGTCAGGAAGTCCAAGAATGATGAACTCTGTTTTGGAGGGGTTGAGGCAGAGGAGGTTGGAAGACATCCATTTAGAGATTAGATTGACCACATTGAGAAGTTGAGCAATGGAGGTGGAAAAAGAGCCTGGGGAGAAGGAAATGAAGAGTTGAGTGTCGTCTGCGTAGAGATGGTGGTCAACAGACGAGGATTTTATGAGATGGCTTAAAGGAGTGGTGTAGAGAATGAAGAGCAACGGACCAAGGACGGAGCCTTGTGGAACGCCACAAGATAGTGGAAGGGGTTGTGAACAGTGACTGGAGGCTTTAACAGAGAAGGATCTGGAAGAGAGATATGACTGGAACCAAAGTAGAGCAGTGCCAGAGACGCCAAAAGAAGAAGAGAGACGGTTAAGAAGAAGATTGTGATCGATGGTGTCGAATGCAGCGGAGATGTCGAGGAGGCAGAGGCAGGAGACTTGTTGATGACTGACGGCAGAAACCAGTTTATTATACAGAGAGACAAGTAGAGTTTCTGTGGAGTGATGTTTAGTGAAGCCTGATTGGTGGGGGTTGAGGAGTGAGTTGGAGGAGAGGTAATCGTTTAGCCGTGAAAGGACAATTCGTTCGGTTAATTTAGATAGAAAAGAAAGGTTGGAGATGGGTCGGTAATTTGATAGGTTTTCCTTGTCAAGATTTGCTTTTTTCAGAAGAGGAGTGACGAGAGATTGCTTGAAGACCATTGGGAAATTGCCAGTGGAGAGTGAAAGATTGATAATTTTAGTGATTATAGGAATGAGGACGGAAGCGCAGTCTTTTAGGAGAGCAGTTGGGATAGGATCCAATTCACACTGTTTGCTTGGAAGAGAATTTAACAGGAGTGACACTTCAGTTTCAGAGGCGGGGTTGAGAATTGAAAGCGATGACTGAGAGACAGGAGGAGTAGGATCTGGAAACGGAGATGCATCGGTGTTGGAGGATTGTGAATCAAGGAGGGACTGCAGTGTGAAGCGAAGGGAGGAGACTTTATCCGAGAAGAATGAACAGAATGTATCGGCCATAGAGGGGGCTGGAATGGAGCTTGGCAGTGGAGAGGGAGATTTGCGATGAAGGAGAGAGTTGACAGCTCTCCAGAGATGGCGAGGGTTGGAGGAGCTGGAGTGAATAAGTGAGGAGTAATATTTCCTTTTTGTAGCAGCGATGAGTGCGTGATATCTGTTTGTGGCTGATTTTAGGTTTGAGAGGGCTTTTGTTTTGGATAGAGAGTCAGTGGCGTCCTTGTAGATGTGCTGAAGTCGCCTACGGAAGGTTTTGAAAGCTTGGAGGTAGGAAGTGAACCAGGGGTTAGTGGCATGTGAGCTGGGTTTGGTGATGAGTGGTGCGTGAATGTCAAGGAGGTCGGAAAGAGTGGAGTTGTAGCAGGACAGAAGGTCATCAAGGGAGGAAGGAGGATTAAGAACAAGTTGAGAACTGCGAATATCTTTAATGAAGGCCTGGGAGTCAATGGACCCTAAGCGACGGAAAGAATGAGTGGAAGGAGGAGGCCGAGCAAAGGGTTTAATTTCAAGGTCAGCCATGATAAGGTAGTGGTCAGTTATGTTGAGAATAGAGTGCGATAGCTTGGGAGATAAAAGGGAGGTGTTGGCAGTTATGACAAGGTCGAGAGTGTGATTTTTGATGTGGGTCTGGAAGTTGACGTGTTGGACGAGATTGACTGATGAGAGGAGGTTCAGAAAGTCAGTTGCATGAGAGTTAGATGGATCGTCAACATGGACGTTGAAATCGCCAGTGAGTAAGAATTCGTTGGGAGTAGTGGCAGCAACTGAGAGGAGAGAGCTAAATTCATCAAGAAAGACTGAGTTTTTAGAGGAGTACTTAGACGAGGTAGGAGGACGATAGATGTTGAAAACTGTGAGTAGGTCTGAAGGTCTGAGGAAAGTCGAAGTGTTGTGGACGAACATTCGAAAGAACTGAAGACGTGGCGAGAGGAGTTTAGGACGACAGCCGGCTCACGAACCAGGAAGGCAGTGCCGCCACCAGATATTTTTGAGGATTTAGAGGAGGCGGTTATTCGAGGGAAACTTAGAGTAGTGCATAAGCTTGAAATCGAATTCCTATAATACATCCTCATGTGTAGTGGGTGTGTTTGTCGCCTTGCAGCCGAAGAGTTGCAGTTTCGAATCCACCTCATGTCGCTGCGTAAGGACCATGGACAAGTTTCTCACTCGCAATTGCTCAGCGCTTCTGCGTGAAATTCCGATGCAGTGGCCGCTCTGCAGTCGGAAGCGCCTCTGAGTAGAGAGCTTGAGGGCCCGGGGCGTTATTGTAACAGATGCACATACAAACAAATATTCTTAACATATTAATGTTACATTGCGCTACATGATTAAGATTTACGCATTTGTGATAAAATGGTTGTAGGTCAGGCGAGACCCCAGGCATTCATCGGTGGAGGCGGTCCGTCCGTCTTTATGGGCGGTGATCAATACATCGTCGGTGGTACAAATGCTGCACCAGGAGAGTTTCCATGGCAACTGTCTCAAACAAGAGGAGGCTCGCACAGCTGCGGAGCTTCTCTGTTGAGTTCGTTTTACGGTCTCAGCGCAGCTCACTGCGTCGATGGAGCGTAAGTGAAAAGACGAGGACTAAGCATCCAAGTTACTCTCTCCAGATGACTATTATAACTAACAAGTGGAATATTTTGAGTCTATGGAATTAATTTTCCTCTTTGCTTTTCATGCAAATTAATCAGTTATAGCGGAATGAATTTCAATCGTTTTCACTATAGTTTACAACTAGGACAAACAGTCTATGACGCTCGATTCGCAAGGAGAGCAGTAGCACAGAACCCGAGTCTTATAATATTCACTCCCGCTACGAAAGACAATAAAAAAAAGTAAATTCATTGATGGCAAAATGATGCAGAAGCAACTGTGGCTTTGTGCATTATGTTACAATTTTGAAGGCCGAGTAATTCTATTGAGCTCTCCCTATTTTCAAGAGTGTAGCCTACAACTATTTATTTCTCAGGCAATCTCAAACACACCCTTATCACTTCTTGTAGAGATTACTCATCCATTACTGTAATCGCTGGTCTACATAAACGATCGGGCACGGCTGGAAGCCAGACAGTAGCCATTACCGGGTACACTATGGTACGTTAAATAACTGTTCTGTAAAGAAACTTTCAATAGCGTAGCATTTAGAGACACCGCGTGGCTATTGAGTTTGGAACGTTTACCGCTCATGTTGTTGCTGCGATATGAAATAGAAAAGTTATAAGGAATTGCAATTGCAGGGTGTTGCGAAATTTGGTGACTGAAATAATTATTTGATCCATAGAGACGTGACCATTACTGCTCTTCGTTGAATTTATAAGATCAAACGACACAAGAAAACGATTTTTCTGTCCATAATTTATCTGTTAGCACGAGAACTACAAAGTGGGTAATGCTACCGTTCCCAACGACATCTCCATTCTGATCTTTGCATCGCCCATTGTCATTGGAGGCAATATTCAGCCGGCTGTCCTTCCAGCCGATAACACCAACCAATACGTCGGCCTTACTTGCGTCATATCAGGATGGGGTCTCACAGGTACGAACTATTCTCTATCCTGTCCTTAAATTACATCGATATCACCAATCATCATCAATTTATAATGTTTAGTATAAATAGGCCAAAAACAATGTTTTGGGACTAAACCACAGAAGGCATCACGTGAAGACGCCGAAGTTGAGGTTCAGAGGACCCAGCAATATGTTTATAGGAGATTTTTGACTTTTCTATGCAGCATTATTTCTCATCTTTCCAAAACTTTCAGTTTCTCTTTTTGCTCAAAGTATTGCAGCAACGCATACGCACGTCTTTCTAGATTAGGGTGACCATACGTCCCGGTTTTCCGGGACATGTCCCGTTTTTTGTGGTGCGTCCCGGTGTCCCGACGACTTAGGCAAAAGGGAAAAATTGTCCCGGTTTTTGACAAGAAGGAAACTTGAACATAAAACGTCTGTTTCATGCAAATAACAGAACAAAATGGAGCTTGTAACCCAAAAAGAAGTCGCAACGAAAGAGAAATAAAAATTGTCAATTCATATTGAGTTTTGTATTACATCTTTAGTAGGCCCCTATATATAGGCTAATGAGTTTAGTTAATAGATTAGGCCCTAATGATATTATTTTTTAGGATTATCAATGCGTAAAGAGAAAGTTTTCTTAATAGAACTTCAGTGGAGGCACCAGATCTGCATCGATTTCAGCACGTCGCGTCAGGGGCGTGATGGGAGTTAGTCAACATATACATGTCAGCACTTAATAATACAGCAGTTTCTTTCAGATGACAACTTGACATACTGCCATTGTAATGTTGACATTTAAACAAATTCTGATGCTGATGGACATAACCTATTGGCCTATCCTCCCCAAACCCTTTTTTCTGTACGTTCGTTTGCCCCCCAGAAACCTTAAATCTTCCTCTGGACTAGACTAAACTCCGATTGAGAGAGTGTCCTCAATTGAAAGAGTAGGCCTATTGCAATCAGTGACTTGACTACTACAGCAGGTTGTAGATTTCTACACAAAAGTATAATGCTCAATATTATTGCTAAGCATTAAATTTAACTGTGATGACATCTGCATCCATATGTTCGAAGAGCGTTCGCAGAACAGAACCTAACTAAAAATCACTCTTCCGATAAATATCAGAAACTTTGAACTTAATTCGTCAAAGTATGCAGAACACTATAAATAACAATAGCTTAGGCTACTATAAAGGTCCTAGGCTACCGTTGAGTCGTTGACTGGAGTATCATATATAGGACTAGGCCTTCATAAATGCCTAGGCCTATAGTCCTGTAGTTCAAGAATTAGGCTGCAATTGGCAGTTTCCTAAAAAGTGTCCCGGTTTTTGATGGCCAGGCAATGGTCACCCTTTTCTAGGTATGCGCATCGGTGCATTCTTTGTTACAGAATTACATGCAATGGTCATACGTACATTGTTACAGAATTGTCACTTATGCCTAGGGTAAATTCACCTCTTTTTTATAGGTTGCTCAAATCTTATTTTTTAGCTATGGCTGGGCTGGAAGCGCCTCTGAGTAGGTTTCTTGAAGAGGCGCTATATAAGTTCTCGAAATGAAAGAATGAAATTAATAGGCTATATATAAGCATATGTTTATTCTATGGAGAAGATAACCGTTCGTCAAAATGCGACAGCTAATAAGCGCCATGAGATGAACGGATGAAGCAGGGGTTATTTTAACAAAGTGTGTAGTTGGAAAACAAATTTGTGCAGTTGAAAATCAGGTTTTGTGCAGTTACTTTTTTTTACACACAATCGCATAAACAATGTAAGTAGCTAATATATTTTAATTAAACTTATTGTAACAAACAAGATTATAAGACATTTTTTGCCGTGAATTTAACTTTAAATTTCTACTCACAATTCTATGGTCATAAAATACAAGAAAACAAGTCTAGAGATAAAGACATGGCATATTCAAACAAGCTGTCTGATGCAAGCCAAATAACGCTTAGCGAAACGAAATCAAATGCAAAATTCCCAGTTTGTAACAAAATAATGAGTTAAAAACGAAAGCCAGGCGGAGCACAGGGCTTCTCTGCTTTTGTGTTTACAACTCCATAAACAGGAACCCGGGTGATGTTGAGAATTGGCACCGGCTGCTGCGCTTTGCATCTATCGTCATGGCCAAGCCACCGCGAGCAGGCCGCAGACGCAACATGGCGAATGTGATTAAGAAACGAATCGAGAATCAGGATTTTATGAAGGACCAAAAACCGGAAGCGGATGTTGAGTTTGGATCACGCAAAAAGGTCAACGCTAGAGAGCTATTTCTGGCGGCTGTGAATGCCAAGGTGGAGGAGGGAAACATCCGGGCCGCATCACGCATCCTCTGCAGCCAAGAAAACCCAGTCGAAGCAACGATTGAATCTCTCGCAGCCATACAAGAGAAGCAGCCACCGAACAACTGGATGGACGAAATGGCAGACCTGCCTGAGGCATCACGATCTGACCCGCTTCAGATCTCAGTGAGGGAAGTCGAGGGCGCTATAAGATCATTCCCGGCGGGGTCATCTGGGGGCCGGATGAGCTACGCCCCCAACATCTACTCGACTTAATAAATAACAGGGAGTCGGCGGGCTCACTGCTCCAGGCCATTAAGGGCTTCATCAACGCTATGCTCCGGGGTGAATGCACGCGTGCACGTGAGATGAGGGAGGTGATGTTTAGAGGCACTCTCATCGCCCTGTCCAAGAAATCGGGTGGACTGCGACCGATTGTCATCGGCTACGTATGGCGGAGGTTGGCGGCTAAATGCGCCAACCAGTATGCTTTGGGCAGACTGGGTCAGTTCTTCGCTCCGCAACAAGTTGGCATTGGATCTCCGGGAGGAGGAGAGGCGGCTGTCCACGCAGCCAGAAATTTCATCACCAGAATGCAAGGCGATCAGGTCTTCATTAAATTGGATTTTGCAAATGCCTTCAATTCAATGCGGAGGGATGTTATGCGGAGGTCAGTTCATGAAACCATACCAGAGCTCTATGCCTTCATCCACCAGGCTTATTCGGCAGAATCCATGCTGCAGTTCGGCCGATTCGTGGTGCGATCTCAGATGGGTCCTCAGCAGGGAGATCCGCTGGGACCTCTGCTGTTTTGCCTGCCGCTGCAGACGACCTTGCGATCCCTGCAATCCCAGTTCAAATTGGGTTACTTGGATGACCTCTCCTTGGGTGGGAACGCAAACGAAGTTCGCCAGGACTTGGCAAGGATCGAAGAGCTGGAGACCACACTCGGAATTTCATTGAACCGACATAAGTGCGAGATCTTTTCGGAGAAGGAGGTGAAGGAGGTGGAATTCGAGAACTTCAGACGAAGGGATCGGGATGAATTGACTCTGTTCGGTGCTCCGCTCTTCAGAGGGAAGGCGTTGGACGAGTCTCTTCAAGAACACAGCAACACCTTAGATCGAGTATTGAAGGATCTTACGGACATCCAGGCACAAGCAGCACTGCTGCTGCTAAGATCATGCTTCGGTGCAGCAAAAATGACCTACATGCTGCGAACCTCTCCGTGCTGGAATCACCCGTTACTCGATGAAATGGACCATCAACTGAAGACAGGACTGGAGGAGATCATCAACAATGAGCTGAGCGACATGCAGTGGTTGCAGGCTTCGCTCCCGATCAGAGATGGAGGCCATGAGATCAGGCGGATATCGATGCTGGCATCATCAGCCTATTTGACGTCAGCTGCGTCGACCGCCGGTCTCGTGGATGCCATCCTGGTCGCGGAGGAGTGGAGTGACGTATACCGGGATGAGATGATGGAAGCTCGAAAGGACTCGCTTCCCACAGTGATGGATCCGATCCCGAGAGAGCAGAAGACCTGGGACCGACCGCTTATCGACAGGGATAAGATGAAGATTTGGACCGGATGCGATGATCCACTCAGCCAGGCAAGACTTTGGGCATTGTCAGCTGCACACGCCGGAGACTGGCTCGGGACCATCCCTTTGGCGGCTTGCGGCCTGGGGTTGAGCAATGAGGCAGTTAGGGCTGCTGTAGGATTCCGCCTTGGTCTGTGCATCACATCGGTGCCAGTGTGGCGAGATCGCAGACCCAGGTGGTCATCATGGACTGGTCTGCAGAAGGTCGATGGGAAGGGCAGCGCGACACGCTGCACTAAATGACATCATCTGGAGAGCCCTGTCGAAGGCGGATATTCCAAGTTTAAGAGAACCGTCAGGACTAAGCCGCACCGATGGAAAGAGACCAGACGGAGCCACACTGGTCCCTTGAACAAGAGGCAGATTCATCGCATGGGATGCAACAGCAATCCACACGTGCGCGTCGTCGTATATTCATCTGACGTCGGCAGTAACGGGTGGAGCGGCGGAGCAAGCTGCTGAACGAAAAAGCGTCAAGTATACATCCCTTCCCGCTACGCATGAATTCATCCCCGTAGCAATTGAGTCACTGGGCCCGATAAACCGGACAGGTTTATCATTTCTTCAGGAGCTGGGCCGCCGCATGACAGAGGCAACGGGCGACCCCAGAGAAAGCATGCATCTGTTCCAGCGGTTGTCAAAATGCAGGCAGCGGTTCAATGTCGTTGCATTTAAAGGCAGCTTTGAGCACGTTGGAGACGAGAACCTATAAAAATGATTTTACTATTTATTGTTTTTAAAGCCTGAGGGATCATTTATACCTCGGGCGCTAAAAAAATGATAATAATAATAATAATAATAAAAAGAAGAAGAAGAATACTAATAATTAGGCCTTTTACTCAATAATGACCCATCTACCCGATGTAGGAAGCTATTCTGATAATTATGTGCAGTTGAGAAATTTCCTTAAAATAACCCCTGGGATGAAGCACGTTTTTGACCAGCATTCGTGATATGAATCACTTATTGTTCTTACTAGAAATTTAAGATGGATGAAGCGTAGGGCCCAGATCCCGTCATAATTATTCTGAATTTGATGATGAATTGGATAGTTATCTACAAGTTTATACTAATTAGACGCTCCTTCGAAGCTTATGTTCGTGCTTATCTGTTAGTGAAATTTAATATGGCAACGGTTTATGGAAAACTAAAGTTTTAATCACGATTGCGTGTACGTTTGTAATCACAGGACGTAAACCAATACTTCCTGATACTCTTCAGAAGGCATCCATTCAAGTCATCTCGACCGCTGAGTGCAATACTCGTCTGACTGGCTGTAGCAATTGCAAGTCTTGGGAAAAGCAAATCTGTCTCTACGACCAGGCTAAAAACATTGGATCTTGCAACGTAAGCTAATCTTGAATAATTTGCTAATGCACGCATTCACTGAAGGTTTCTTTTTTTACTCATTTTATGTTTGTAGGTTCGAAAAGCTCCAACTCTTTCTAATTCATCCAATGCCAGACTATCGGAGTGAATTTAATTTCGTCTACAGTTTATGGTAACTGTCTGTCTATCGATTGGCAACTGTCAGTTGTGGCTTATTAGGCCTATTTCAATGTTTCAATTAAATTCTTTGTTAGTCAGTTCGTTACAAGCATCCAAATAAAATCCACAAATATGACATTCGACAGTAGGACTATTATTGCAAGTATCACCATTGATAAAAGTCCATTTAGCCAATGACTTAATTGGATAATTTACACATAAAGGGCCGTCCATAAAGTACGTCACGCTATTTTTGACCATTTTTGACCCCCCCCCCTCCCCCTTTCACAAACTGTCACAAATCTCGGACCCCCCCTAAAGTACGTCACACTTTCGAACAAATTTTTTTAAACATCACCATTTACCTAACCCTCTAAACCCTAGGATATCTCTAATCCCTCTGATAGTGGCGTGTGTCCCTAAGCGCTTTGATAGTGACGGGAAATCAACTTTTATCCCGCCAGGCCGGGTTTTAGACATGCCTGGCCGGGCCGGGCCGGGTCGGATTTTAGGTACTAAGAATAAACAAAAAATATAAAAGAATTTAAAAAATAAATGTGTGACGTCACACATGGCCTGACACCCCCTCCCCCCTGTCACAAACTGTCACACTTTCCTACACCCCTCCCCCCCTGGAGCGTGACGTACTTTATGGACGGCCCCTAAGTTGATTAAGTGCGCACAATGCAAGATTTAGTCCTATGCTTTTCCTCAAAGACATTCGCAATATTTACGATAAGGATTAATTGCACAAAAGTAAAAGTTACAAGAATCATTGAAGAATGACTGATGCAAGAGGAGTAGGCCTATTTGATACTTCTACATCAGAATTACTTTAGCGATAAGCTTACACATTATAGTGTCAGCAATCGATCGAGTTTAGTCATTGCTAGCATGCCTTCGTAGCAAGGAAATGGAAGCACACAGAAAAAAACCATACGAAATCGAGGCAGTTGCTCGAATGTAATTGATTTTGAATTATTTCCACTTCATTTTTGAGCTTTCTTTTTGGTTTTTACCGATAACAGCCATCTGCTCATAGTTTTAAATTGGAAGTATTTAGCAGCATAAGGGTATCATGTGACAACGGATTCCTACCATGGGCGCCTGCTGAAACTTTTGCAGGAGGGGGCAAAACACGATGGTCAAGGTTTAACAAGTTTGTAGCAAGAGGTCAAAAACTGCAAAGCAGGAAATTAAGAACATGCATGGGTATTTCTTTATAGAGGTTTCTTGATGAAAATTTCTCAGTTTCACTTTTTAAAATGTCTAATAAGAATTGTTTCTTTAGCACAAAGAATTTTTTAATCGAACAGTATTAGTCAAAAGTAGGTTTATAAAGTCTCTAATGCGAAGAAATTTTTTCTAAAACCCAAAAGTAGCAGTGAGAAAAAATCGATTTCAATTTTCCAGTGCCCCTCTTGTGTGGGCGCCCATGATCCATACTGATGGATCGTGCACTTCTTGGAGCATTTACGGCATGTAGTTCTTGCAATTGCGGTTCCTACCGACAGTGACCGGTTTATAAACCGCAACCAGGCATAGGCTTACATGACTGCAGTCATATCACGATGTAGTGAAGTAGCCCACATCAGTCGCACTGTTCTATTTTCAGGGTGATAGCGGTGGCCCATTGAACTGCCCAGACGGTGTTACTCGCGTTGCGGGCATTACATCATGGGGTGTGTCGAGTGGGGGCAACTGTCTCCAGACTTTCCCATCCGTTTACACCCGCACCAGCGTCTACCTGGGTTGGATCGCAGCCAACACTCCGTAGTAAGGAGTCGTTATCTTGAAGACATCGGTTCAAGTCAATAAACATTTATCAATAATATTACAATTTTAAATCAATAATTCAATGATTAGAAAATGAACAGTCTGATTAGAAAAACTGGAAATATGACCATTGACTTGTTGTAAATCTTTATTCATTCATTCATTCACTTTAGACTTTTATATAACGCCTCTTCAAGAGTAACTACTCAGAAGCGCTCCCGACACAACCACGGCTAAAGAGAACGGTATTAAGAACCGAGTAGAACGCAGTCTCAAAGACTCTAGGCATTAGACGTAGCTCCACAGGGTGCCCATTCCAGGTTGCAGGGTCAACGACAGAAAATGCACGGCGCTGCGTGATAGAAGTGCGTGACCGGGGGACAAGAAGCTCAGCCTGTTTAGAAAAGCGGAGAGAGCCACGGCGCTGAACGCTTTGGGTGGAGCTCCTGCAAATAGACAAGGGCCATGCACACCCGCGAGACAGCGTCAAACCAAGGAAGATATCCGGCAAGTGACCCTTTGTGAGAAAGGGATTCAATACAAGATGTCCGGCATATAATCGGTGACATGACAGAATCTTGGGATGCCACCAGAGCGCAGACCCGATCCAAGCACCCAACCTGAGTCACCGGAAGACCAACATAGAGGGCGCTGCAGTGTTCCAGACGCGAGACATTAAAAGAGTGGATTAGCGTTGAGGCAGCATTAAAGGTTAAGGAGCGAAGCACCACTTATAAGCTGACGCAATAATTGGTAGTAGCAACTGCGGCATAGCAGGTTGATATGCCGTGTGAAAGTAAGTTCTTGGTCCAATGTGACACCAAGATCCCGGACAGAGGAAGAGAAGGTAAACTGAGGGAATTCCTCGGCAAGAACATCCAGGTAAATTTTGGCGAGCTGTTGGCGTGTGCCAAACCAAATAAATTGGGTTTTGAAGGAGTTAAGCCGCAGGCGATTGGATGACATACAGGTCTTCAGAGTCTTCATAGCCCGGCTCATGACTCGGACAGTGGAAATGGCTGCTGACGCAAAACAGTGCAAATACGCTTGCAGGTCATCCGCGTAGGATTGGCTCAGGACAGAAGAAGCGGCAAGGAGAGAACCAAGATCAGTAGCGGCGCTAGGGGGCTGGGGGGCTAAGCCCCCCCTAAAAAAGGCCATCTATTTTTTTCGCCATGTAAAAATTAAATATTTGGACGATTTACCCCCTTTACCCCCCAAAAAAAATAAAGCGTAAGGCTGACAATTTTGAGCGGATTAAAAAAAAGGTCCTCAAAAATTTTGGCGGCGGACGGAACAATTTTTCCCCGAAAATCCAGCCCCCAAAACGAAAATCCTGGCGCCGCCACTGACCAAGATCGGCAGTATAAATAATATATAAAAGTGGGCCCAGGACAGAACCCTGAGGCAGTCCAAACGTGGCAGGAACCCATGGAGTCCATGTAGACCCGTAGACCACATAGAAGGAACGGTCGTGGAGGAAGGAACCAAGCCAGTCGAGAAAGTTCCCAGAAAGACCGGACGAGGTTGATAGGCGCTTACGTGTGTTAAAATGTTCGGTTAACGCGTGGCTTTGCATACTTAACCACATCTGACAGGCAGCGCTAACAGATGACTAATTTAGCACAATAATTGGTCTCTTACATTGTCAATGGTTAGAATTTTCAAAATACAGCCACTGGCAACGGTAGTGCATATATTCAATTCAATTCAATTCTCGTTTAGGCCTAGTCAACACTTCAGGCTGGCAGAACGCAGCCTGTAACAGTTACATAAAACAAATTTTTACAAAAGTGTTATATAGGCTATAAGTTCAGTTTATAAGCAACACAGATATATATATATATATATATATATATATATATATATATATATATATATATGTCATGTCATTGCGTCGACGTCGCTTCGCGACGGTTGGCTGCATGATCGGACCAATGTACTCCAGCAAGATCTGTCCTTTACGGTCCTCAATTATAGCGCCTCTCCCGATAGACCGGTCCACAACGTGATGTTATCGAGCCAGCATATTCTAGGTCTACCGCGGCTACGAACACCCTCGACCAGCCCTATCATGACACTATTTTCAATATTGTCCGGCTGTCGCAGGATGTGGCCAAAGTATCGTAATTTCCAGGTTTTGACATGGCCTAACAACTCGCATTTTGTTCCTGCTAATTTGTAAACTCGTTCATTAGTCAACATTTCTGTCTATGAAATACGTAGTAATTTCCTAATGCATTTGTTTTCGAAAGCCTGTATAATTCTTTCCTCCTTCTTCTTTAGACTCCACGTCTCACAACCGTATGTTGCTACTGGCCACACAATATATACATATAATTATATATATATATATATATATTGCGTTAGAATTAATATAAATTGATCTGAGTTTGCTGTCAGGTTTGCTAGGTTAAACAATGTTTTGAACGGTACTGTAGATATAAAGCTGCAATATAATTATTAACTTCTTCCGGAAAAGAGAAGAACACTTTGAACAGTCGTACAAATATTCGTACTCACGTGTGTACAGGTATTAAGTGTCGCGGTATCAAATGTCGCGGGATTAAGTGTCGCCGGGATTAAATGTCGCCGGGATTAACTGTCGCGGGATTAAGTGTCGCGGGATTAAATGTCGTGCTACCGCTACGAGACCACACAATACACATTAATCATTTTTTAGACGTTGTTAGACGTAAATTCAAATATTTAGCGTCGGTTCGTTTGTTTGTATGCGTACTTGTTATAGCACCCCTCCAAGCTACTCAGAGGCGCTCCCGACTGCAGAGCGGACACTGCATCTGAGTTTCACGCCGAAGCGCAGAGCAACTGCGAGTGATGGACTTGCCCAAGGTCCCTACGCGGCGACTTGAGGTGGATTCAAACCTGGAACTTGTTGTCTCACACAGACCGTTTCCGTCGTTTGAATAGGCCTACTCTAGCTTCAGTTTGAAGACAAAGATCATTAGCAGTAGTTGCAATTTAACGTCACTGCGTGATAACAAAGACCATTAGCGACGCCCTCCTCCTTTATCCGGGCTTGGTACTGGCACTGGCAGAATGCAACCAGTGACGGAGTTTTTCAGTAGATGGATGGATCCGATTTGACTAGGGTCTGCGACAAGAGAGGTTGTTTCCCTGGACAGAAATTTGCTCGGCATGTTACAGCACTTAAGAGTAAGGTACTTAACCAGTTTTTATTTCAGTAGAGTCGCCCTTTTAAGTTTATAATAGTCTATGGAGAGGCAATGGCAGAGTGCAACTCATCACGTAATTAACTGCGATTCGTCCAAAAATCTGCTTTATTTCATAAGGAACGACCGACTTAAAGGTGTCGTAAATCGCTGTCGCGTATTTCACTAATCGGTTGGCAAACATGAGATTTGAAAAATCCCACCGGCATCACGATTCGTCAATTTGCTCCCAAACGAATTCGCATCTTATCATCTTATTAATATCTTATTTGAATGGTTCGTAGGCCTTATAGATTGCGACTATTTGGCTTACGTCTTCGGTCTTAGGCGAGGGTCTTAACAACAATTTTTGCTATAATTCGGTGACTTTCAATAGCAGCTGTCCAACCAATCGCCTGTTTTGTTTCCATGATAATAATATGCATAATGAAGATACCTAATTTTATAGCATATCATTAATTATTAATTTATCATTATATGCCACAGTCCAGACCGAATTGTCAATTAGCAAACACTGTTCAGTCGCCTGCTAAGGTGACTGAACATGGGACGCATAAATTATTTCTGACATTACAGGCTTCCCTACTTTTCAAAAAAATCAATAAAACCTTTTTACAACTTATAGAAATGCTTTCAAAGATAATCGCTGCGAAGCCTTGACGCCGGAAGGTTCGAGGTTCGAATCCACCTCAAGTCGCCGCGTATGGAGCTTGGGCAAGTCCTTCACTCGCAATTGCTCAGCGCTTCGGCGTGAAACTCCAATGCAGTGTCCGCTCTGCAGTCGGGAGCGCCTCTGATTAGAGAGCTTGAATGGGCGCTATAATAAGTGCACATACAAACAAATAATAATATAAGTTTGCCTACATAATATTGTCAAGCAGGTCATGCATTAACAGCCACATAATACTACGAATCAGACTTCATTTGGACACCTTTAAATCCTGAATATAGTTGCTACTTATAGCATTATAATTCGAGCAATGATCTAGCCAAACACAAGCCCTAATAAAAATGCTGTCCAGAGCAACAATTAAATTCTGAGCTTTGTCAGATGAATTTATAAATGAAGCTTCAAAGATCTTCCATAGATATTATAAACGCATGATTGATTTTCTGCAATGTCTTCATTTTCAACTTCAGTTTCTCTTTATTTTCAGTCGAACAGGTTTTCAATTCAGATGTTTTTGATATTCATATTCGATAATCACATTATCAAGTGTTTAGCGACATTTATGAAGATAGACGCCGAGTATGCACGCCACAACTGCCCCGATTTGGTGGTGCCAGTCTCAAGTCCGTTGAAATAAGGAAGGCAACACTTGTCTAGTCACCTTTATTATGTCGCAACGACAGCGGTAACCATCAGCCGCAAGTTGCTATTAGACAAACGTAAAGTTACGAAACGTTATGGTCCTGTACGACACCTTTAAATTGCATTCATCATAGTATTATATAAATGTAAATTTCAAGTAAAATTTTATTTTTGAAACGATATACATGTGCATGCTGTGGTGGTGGTGGTGGTGGTCATCTAGAATCTAGATGATTGTCTTTAATGAACAAAAGGATAAACAGATCAACTCCAATCAGCGACATCTTACTGCGTTCATTGCAGTTAACGTCAACAGGAAGAAAGTTTCGTTCGCGAATTGTAGGTTCCCACAGTGAATGCTGTTCCCATCTTATGAATGCATGTATGTATATAAATTATATTATATTATATATATATATATATATATATATATATATATATGGTTTGGAACTCGCAGGCAATTGGCATCCATTGACCTGCACTTAATAGCAGCAACTTTCCTTGATATCTCGCTCTCTCTCACAGTGCGAGACCTTGACATTACTTTGGGTCAAGAGCTCAGTTTCTCAAAGCATATCAATTTGGTCACTCGTAGTTGCTACTACCAGCTTCGTCAGCTCCGAGTTCCCCAAGATCCCTCTCTCATAGTGCTACTATGACTCTTGTGTATGCCTTTGTCACTAGTAGAATTGATTACTGCAGTTCGGTACTTGTGGATCTGCCACTTGGACTATTTGGTCGACTTGAACGAGTTCTTCGTTCTGCTGCTCGCCTCATTGGCCGCATTCCTAAATATGCCTCCGTCTCTGCTTATAATTTATGCGTGACGTTCTTCACTGGCTCCCTGTTTCACAGCGCATCTCCTACCGAGTTGCTGCACTTGTTTGGCGATGCCGTCTTTCTCGTGCTCCACCATACTTTATGACTGCTACTATCAGCTGCGCCAGCTTCGCACTGTCATCCGTTCTCTTACGTCTGCTGCTACTCTTACTTTAGTGCATTCCTTTGTTACATCTCGCATCGACTATTGCTCCTCGCTCTACGTTGGCCTCCCATCCAGCAGATTGACTTGTCTTGATCGGGTGTTGCGCTCTGCTGCACGCCTAATTGGGCGAATCCCTAAATATGATCATGTCTCAAACTACGTGCTTGAGGTACTTCACTAGCTCCTATTCGCCGGTGACCCGTCAAAAGGGCGCCCGACAAAAGGGCGTCGAAAAAGGGCGCTGACAAAAGGGTGCCCACAAAAGGGCGACCGGCAGAACAGCGGGTTCTTAAAATATATATTAGGCTATCGCGAACGATATCGCGGAAGAAATAAAGTATTTGAAAAAGACAAGTGATCCACTACTACATACATGACTTTACGAGATGTAGAAGCTAAGAAATTATTTCAGGAATACAAACAAGAGTTTAAATGAGAAGTTCAGACTCAATAAAAGTTGTTAAACTAGAAATATGACTAAAAGTTAAAGCCGAAATTTTCAAAAATAGGCTTTCGCAGTGTCGTTAAATGACGGGAAACCAGAAACGTAATTCATTAGGCTACTAATGGAACTGGAAAAACAACGGTATGTGGTACTATTAGACGGAGGCGTCTGGGGCTGCTTGGGCACATAGCTCAAATGCCAGCAGGCTCAGACTCTAGACAGGCTCTACGGGTGCAGGCTCCGCCTTCCTGGAATCGCCCTAGAGGAAGGCCTAGAACAACCTGGCTCGGGATGATAGCTGAAGTCTTAACAGGACTGGGTATAGATTTGAACATGGCCATCACTGTGGCTGAGGCGACGAATGCTGATGATGATATGAGACTCTCCTCAACTCAGTTTTACGCAACCAGAGGACGCGACCATTCGATTAAATTTTTCTTAACGACGATTATTATGCTACGTCATAATCAAGATTGAAAATAAAACTCCGCATGACGTAAAACTCAACACAGGGATCAACAGCTGTATTATAATATTGAACGCGGCGTGTAGGAGAAAAACACGCACAGGAAACTCATTCCACCTGCGTTTTGTGCCTGCCTCGTTTCCTACAGATCGTATACTTCACGTAAATACGATCCTTTCCGAACCGGATCTGCTCGTAAAATTCTACTCGACACGGTCAGAAATTTAATTGACATCAAGCGATAACACAACAAAGGCAAACCTGGTTATGCATGATCGTCAAAAATTAATTTTATTACGCATTCGACCACTATTTGGGTAAGCTGTGCCACAGGCCATATTATGAGAGTTGTAGAAAAATATCTGGGGGGTCAGACGTTGATTCGTGTGGGGTAGGAATGTGTAATGAAGACTTTACTATGAGATCCTAAGAAAGATAATCTAAGCAGTTGCATACGCATAAAAACATGCATCAATATAATGAACATGTATACATATTATAGTTACTAGCTGGGGTACCCTGCGTTGCCCGGGAAATTTTCGATTCGACCAGCTCCCGGCCACAATCGCACCACATCACACCCCACCCTTACCCCCACCCCAGAGCACCCCACCACACTCCGACCTCCACTGGTACGCCACCCGTGAAATTTACCATTCCGCGCGCATCCGCGCTCACCCCTCACACCCTTAAGTGCGGTAGCTTCGGCTCTGGTCACATGATCCACTGGTTTCTCTATCAATTACTGCAGCAGGGATGGATCATCGGATTTTCATGACCTCGCTTTTAGTGAAGCATTAAGATTGACCGCCAAGAAAACTCAGATCATGGAACTCGAGTTTCTTAAATGACTGCTGTTAATGACGACGACGACGATGATGATGATGGAAATATGATGACGATGGTGCTGGTGATGTTGTTGTCGTCGTCGTCGTTATTTTATTGCTAATGGAGTTTGACTACGATTTGGTTTTTTTACTGACCATCTGCCGAAGCATTAAGCAATGGCGCTATAGAAGTTTCTGCTTATATAATATGAGTACTGACCGACAAATGCACAGCAGCAGAAACCCCGCCACTGGTTTTCACTCTGACAGTGCCAGTCCCAAGCATGGATAAAGGAGGAGGGCGACGCTGACGGTCCTTGTTATGAAGCAGTGGCGTTAAACTGAAACAGCTACTCAATAGTGAGGTGAGTATACGCTGTACACTCGCGTGTACCCTCGTTTTCAGAGGTGAGTACAAGCTGCCATTTATCCCGGAGGTGAGTATACGCTATCCAGTCTCTGACGTTGCAGCTCGTCGTGTACTTCGCTCTTCAGCTAGGGGTGAGCTTCATAGGCGCAATCACGTCCTAAAAGTTGGGAGGGACCAAATGAATCACGTCCTAAAAGTTGTGGGGGACCATAATGATAAAGTCAATGAGACCACTCAAAAGTTGGGGGGGGACGCGTCCCGTGGGTCCCATAGGGTGGTTGCGCCTATGGTGAGCTTCTAGTCCCGCGGGCTCGCTTAGCTATTAAGCAATAAGCAGCGCCGTGCTTTCTCGGTCGTGGGGCCTACTGTTTGGAATGACCTCCCGGTTGCGCTTCGCTCTCTACTTGTGGTCCATCTGACTGGGCTCTACAAGCATCTCAAGTATTTATTCTTTGTTCGTGGTTGGGCTGGGAGCGCCTCTGAGTAGTTTCTTGAAGGGGCGCTATAAAAATGCTCTGAATTAATTAATTAATTATTGTAAACCCTAGAGAACAGCCATGGCTATTATAAGTCACATACGCAGTGGCGGCGCTAGGGGGCTAGGGGGCTAAGAACCCCTAAAAAAGCCCATCCTTTTTTCATGTAAAAATAACATTTTTGGACTATTAACTCCCTTTAGCTCCCCCCCCAAAAAAAACCGTAAAGGTACGCACGAGTTTTGGCAGACAGCTTGGCGGTCACGGAAAAGGACCAGGTTTCCAAGATTTCGACCAAATGACTAAAAAAAGGTCGTCAGAAATTTTGGCGACTGAAAACGAAAACATTTTTGCCGCAAATTCAGCCCCCCAAAACTGAAATCCTGGAGCCGCCACTGCACATACGATAGCCATTCAAATTATAACTTTGAATTGCAGTCTAAAAAGTGTTTCAGATCACTGTAACTGGTATTATAATCAACTGTCTTTGGATGCTAGGCCTATTAGCCTGGCAGTAAAAACTTGCTACAATGATAGGCCTACTGAGGCGACACAGGACAGACTCGAGACAAGCTACCCAGGGACGTAACTAGCGTTGGGCTTGGGGGGACTCAAGCCTCCTCCAAACGAAGCTGAAGCCCCCCCCCCCCAATAAATCAAGCCGTTGTATGCTTACGCCTTACGGCTTACCGCTATAGATTCCTGCTACCGCACTCGTCATGCTCAAAGCTTAAGCCCCCCCCAACGAAAAATCATAGTTACGGCCCTGAAGCTACCTATTTCAGAGAAACTCGGTAGCAGTCCAACGTGGAACGCCATCTGGCATCTGCTTCTCTTCCACATTGCCTTTGTAACAATGCTGTTATTATTATTATTGTAGCTTTGCCTTTCTTTTCGGCTTCTGTATGAATTCGTTTTGCAAAGTACATACAAAAAGAAAGACTGCTATTTATAATTATTATTGTTGTAGTTATGCACCTCTGTATATCTGTCTGTCTCTCGGTCTGACAAGCAGATACAGAGGCCTACACACAAACTCCCATGAAGTCAGCGATGCAGTAAATTTAGGCTGCAGCCTAAAATAGACCTAACTGATGATGGAGCTTATACACGAAGCAACGATGACGTAATGATTACGTCATCGTATATTGTGCTCGGATTATCAATACTTACTTAATAACTAACGCTGTTGCCTGCGTAACGTTTACAATGTGAATTAGACCTTTAATATTTGATTAAATATTGAAACAAATAAATATTATATTAAATATTTGTACGATGTGTGCTCGGCCAACAGTTACTCTTGACTCGATTCGCATTTAATCGAAAGGTAGGCCTATAAATATGTTTTAACACAGAAATGATCATTTTTTCCAAACTGTTAAAAAAATTATCATTGAGTTCATTTCGACCGATGCCGTGAAATGATGTCGTAAAGAGTATTCTCTCTTTAGGTTGCGTCTGTGTCTAATAAACGAAATCGATTGATTTTTGATCGACTGAACCATCGATCGATTGACTGATTGATTGATTGATTGATAGAATAACTGACTCACTGATTTACTGACTGATTAATTCACTAATTGATTGATTAATTGATTGATTGATTGATTGACTTACTTACTTACTTGCTTGCTTACTGACTGACTGACTGGCTGACTGACTGACTGACTTACTTACTTACTGACTGACTGACTGACTGACTGACTGACTGACTGACTGACCGACCGACCGACCGATTGATTGGTTGATTGATTGACTAAATGATTGATTGATTGATTGATTGATTGACTAAATGATTGATTGATTGGTTGATTTATTTATTGATTTACTGATTTATTATTTTATTTGCTTATTTCTTTATTTGTTTATCTACTTATTTATTTATTGTTTTATTGATTGAAGGAACTGGCGCAAGTGAGGCAATCCGAAATTTCAACAGAATCTTTCCAGCATTTCATCGAATGTCGTCTTCCGGTTCCTGATCAGCCAACTCTCGACTCGATCGTGCTTCATCGAAAGGTAGACCTAGTCAAGTCCAGTCAATAATTGACGATTGCAAAACATCGATATTTGCAACTTTAGTATGCCAATCGACCAATCGATTTCCTTTAACTTCAAATTAATTGTCGAATGACTTTAATTTCTGATGATAAGTGGTAATTCTGGTCAGCACAATTTGATGTATTTAGTTTTATTCTTCTTGTAGGCCTATATGGAACCCATGGTGGTATTTATTAATTTATGACAGCTATTTCTGAGGTACCTGGTATCTAAACTCTTACTTTGCCTGGTGCTGTCCAATTTATCTGCAGTAATTGGCATATTTTTTGTGTGAATGTTCTCTGGCAGAACTTTTAAACTGTAAATATTCACTGATTGACGGCTTGAAATATTTCCTTTAACTGCAGCACCTTGTAAAAGCTTCATGCATAAATGAAAGCTCACTGCTCGGTCGTGGAGAACAGAGAGTCCAATAATAACATTACTTTTATTTTACAATAATTACGGGCCAAGAAGAATCCGCTTGGCTAGTGAAGCATAGTTTTAAGATCGTTCGCTTTCAGAAATCTCTCTGATATGAATTTACTTTCAGATGGCCTAGTCCTAGGACATACTATTATGTTACATATCTGATAGTGATTTTTCCATGACTGCTACATTTTGCTACACATCGCACCAACCGGAAGTTTGCAAGTCGAGCTTTCGCAGTCTCAGGCCCCAAAGAATGGAATAGTCTCCCAATTTCCATTCGTCAGTGCATATCTGTTGTTGAGTTTAAATCTAAATTAAAAACTCATTTATTTTCATTACATTATCATTATGACTAGGTCTGCAGTGAAGCGCGCTCTTGTGCAAGGCTTTGTTTTGTTAAAGCGCGATATAAATGCTTAATTGTATGTATTGCTTGTTACTGCTTAATGACACCTGGTCGTATAAAAGAGGGCTAGTGCCGCCCTCTTATTTGTCTTATTTGTCTTATTTGTCTTATTTGTCTTATGGTAACTCGACCCGGACCACCACGGACTACTCTCACGGACAACCCTTCTAACGCAACGCAGCGCTCGTGAATAAGCCGGTGCCCCGCGCTTGGCTTTCCAGTGGCGCTTTAGAAATTAGGAGATTACGATTACGATTTATTGACGCTTATGACTGGCACTGCCACAAAACTATAATAATGTAGCGGCGGATTTTCAATGATAAGATAAGATAAGATAAGAATATTCTTTAATATACCAATTGCTATCCGCATTTTGGTGTACATACAAAGTATAATAAACAAACGTACATAATTTCTATATCCAATCAATGTCAAACTGTTTTAGAATAGCATAAAATCCTAAGTCCAAATCCAATATAAATTTTAAATTTAAAAAAAGAAGTTCTTTTAATGACCAACAATTTATGCTGCATTTTGGTTTATATGGTATTACATTTAAATATGATAAAGCATCCTTGTTATAAATGATTTCCTCGTTAGGTTGTCCGCCCTAGGAATGATTCGGTCATGTAGTCTTGGCCTCATGGAATAAGGCTGGGGCCTCAATGGTGGGAGGAGTGGGTTCAATACATGTCCTGGATTAAGTAGGAGGGCAGCGAAGAGCCTCCCGTCCGCCGTGCTACACAGAGCCTCGAATGTAGGATTGTCCTCAGGAAGATAGTGCAGTCGGATCAAACGGTCCAATATGGCCTGCAGTCTACCGCGTTCCTGTTGCCCTGCAAATCCCCACCTAGCCGGGGCCGCATATAACATGCGTGCCATTGTGGTCATCCTACAAACATCATGCAGGCTTGGTCCCTTGAGGCCGTGTGCAGTCATGATTCGCAAGGCATAAAGCGACTGTCTTGCCTTGAAACCAACTAATAGCTCGTTTTGAGCAGAAGTGTCTACCTTTTCAAATGGTGGGCCAATGGCTATTGACCTGCAAGTTGTGATTGAGAGTGCCGTCGTACCTGAACAAACCAAGGTCTATTGGTATTGAAGGTTGAGGGGCCAATGTCAACCCTTCCCAATAATAATTATATTTGCAAAATTAACTCTTTATTTTCGAATTTTAGCATTGGGCCGGTAAAGTCTTAATTTTAGTCGTCAATGTGAGAGATGATGGTGGGCTTGTAGCGTTCCAAAAGATCATAGAATAATGTGTAAGAAAGCGAGACGAAAAGTCATGAGAGGAATTAGTGAACGAATGAATGAATGAATGAATGAATGAATGAATGAATGAATGAATGAATGAATGCATGCATGAATGAATGAATGAATGAATGAATGAATGAATGAATGAATGAATGAATGAATGAATGAATGAATGAATGAATGAATGAATGAATGAATGAATGAATGAATGAATGAATGAATGCATGCATGAATGAATGAATGAATGAATGAATGAATGAATGAATGAATGAATGAATGAATGCATGCATGAATGAATGAATGAATGAATGAATGAATGAATGAATGAATGAATGAATGAATGAATGAATGAATGAATGAATGAATGAATGATTTTGTTTTGAAGATTGATTGACTGATTGATTGATTGATTGATTGACTGATTGACTGATGGAATGATGATGGAACGATGGAATTGCAGGACGA